>OZ007555.1:42373853-42782590 GCA_963931855.1 Philhelius festivus
TATTCTTATACTCTGGATTGCATCCGTGGTTGACTTACCCCCGACAAACCCGCACTGGTCATCAGATAGCCTAATTATTTTTCGCAGTCGGCTACCCAAGACTCGCTCAACGATCTTCATGGTGTGTGACATCAGCTTAATCGAACGGTAATTATCACAGTTAATGCAGTTAATGCTTACTTCAAAGTAAATAAAGCCCTTAACTACCTCGATATGGTATTGAAATTGCGCACTCTTCAGCACTAATTGGGCCACATGGCTAGACTGCCAGTAATCGCCATTTCTACCTGAACTGCCGCGAAGTTGCTGCTATCAATAGTGACGGACGTCTTGTCCTAAACGGTGAGCAGATCTTTGTGAACTTCAAGACAAACTATTTAAATAGCTTTCAAAGGGTATTATTAAACTTTCGTCCGATGTTCCACTAATTTAAATCTAGATAATTCTCAAATGAAAATATTAAGTGCAGAAATCCATGCGTTGAACCTTCAACAGAGGACTTCAGAAAGTACTTGATTTTAAGGCCCATTTTCATTTTCAGTCTCCCCGATTGGCTACTTAAGTTTAACTTACTTCGACCTTAAAATTAGCCCTAAGACTTCACGTTATGTCGCATTCTGCTAATGTTGTGGGTCTGCAAAGATTTTTAACCCGTTCGAAGTTGATGCCATAATTCGCTATTTTTATTTCTTAGAAAGTTTGTCAATGCCTGTTTGAGATCACAAAATTTAAGCATGAATTATCCCAAGTACATTTTACTTTACTTAGTAGATATCACGATATCACCATGTCTAAACAGATGACAAGGGAGAACAGATTCCTGCTTTTGGAGTTCCTAGTTCAATGTTTTCCGGTTCGAGTTGAATCGGTATTGAGTAACTTGACCGATGAAATAAATGAATAAATTATCGGCGCAACAGTTAGTGGGAAACCGGATATTCGTGACACTTACACTCTCAATTTTGCCTTCCAGTATGGTTATATTGAGCAAGAATGGAGGTGACCTATAAATTTCTACTAAGTCCAAATGGTTAAGATGAGAAAAACTCCTATGTACGAGATAAGACGAAATATTCTACATAATTTTTTGTTTCGAAAGGTCGGAGTATAAGCTCTCCGATGCAGGCTTCAGCTTCGCCAAACCGAATTACCAACGGTTTCCTAGGTTTATTCTTCCACTAAGTTGTCAATTGTGGAGTAAGATGAAGTTGCTGCTAGCAATAGTGACGTTTCGTCGTTATTGATGACCAGGGTACTTTTTAAGTTATACATCAACTAGTTCAGTTCCATTTTTCTGTTTCACATTATCTATCTGAAATTGTTGTATGATGTAGGTAGTTGGAAAATGTACTAATGAATCATAACTGATGTTTTCTAACAGACAAAATGCTACATTGTACTTCATGTAGTAGCGCTGAAATAGGCCCCAGCTATTTTCTTATTTTTCTATAGCATGTACATGATCTTATTCTCGTTCAATTTAAGACCAACAAATTCAATCACATTACTGCATATCTTGAGAACGGCTGATAATCTAGATATTGTCAAATATTATCTAAGAAACAGTTTATAGTGCCTTGATAACACATATCCTAAGCTTAGTGGATTTTTGGAATAGTTCAGAGGAGATATTCTCTATAGGGGCACTATGCAACTCGTATTTTCCCAGGTCATCTGCATAGCTATTCATTTTTCCTGGGATACCGAACTGGCAGTCTCCAATTAGAACGGTTCCCTTTGACCCGTTCGAAGTTGCCTATTGCCTATGTTGGTTGAAGAAGTCTTTCTCCGAAAGATCGCATTTACATAACGTCCGAAACTCAATTGAAGAGGTAGCACATTGGTAATGACTAATGATCATGTATATTCGAAGTTAAGCGGCTTCTTGAAGGAAATTTTATAAATATGTAGGACAGATGCTGCATGTGATAGTCCAAAGTGTTTAAAGAGCTCTGCTGGGAAGTCGTTAGAGTATGCGGACTTGTTACAAATCTTTTTTCTAGCTAAGCCTGTATATCAAAAACTGGGTGGAGGCACAAGTTCTGCATTGATTGGAAGCAGGTTGCATTTTTCCTCTATGACAGCAATCGACACAAATGTAATCTGCAATCACAAAAGAGGTCATCGCATTCTCTCCATTATTTGAAGGCTACGTTCAGGAATCCTGAGGTTAACAGTTAATTGCATCATTATTCTGAATTTACAACCATTTGGACAGATTCGCACCAAGAGTAAAAAAAATTAGAGGCAATTACAGCTTATAGAGAGCCTACATCTAGTGACTTAAAATTTTTAACCATTTCTGTGCATGCGTTAGCAGGAATGGAGGAAACCTTCAATTTTAATATGAGCAGCAATTTTTATGACAAGAGATACTCTTGGAGGATTTGTCACTTTCTCGCAAGTGGCAGTACACCTCTGAAACACATTTTTTAGCATGAAAATATAAGGCACTATTCATTATGCCAAGGGGTACTACACCCCTTAAGAGTATGCTTAAGAAATTCCAATTATTTTTCAAGTGCAAGGAGGATAATTGTAACTTGAAGACTGGTACTTGAAGACTTTCAGGTTTCCATCATCAACTAGTCGTTTCGTTCACATTAGTCAGTTGCATTTAATACACTTCACTCGATAAACCGTTCATAAAGCTATATCAGGTCGAATACACTTCAAAATTTCAATTCAATCTTCGCAATTGGCCTGAAAGTATTTGTGTAAAGTTTGCTTAAAATCGGTTCAGCTGTTCGCCAACGGCAATGTATGCCGGAGCCATTCATTTTCTTCAGTTTATTTGTTAGAGATTTTTCTAACTACATTATATGGTGTTTGAAAAATGTAATAGGAGGATAATGTAAGTGATCAATATTTGCTAAAATTGAGCTATTTATAAGGTAGAAGATAAGTTTGGTACTAAATTTCAAACCAATTTTTTGTTTAAATTCCAATTAAACAAAAAATCTTTTTTATATTTATTTACTGTTAAATATGGAGAAAATGACGGAATTCAAGAAAGCTAATAGTATTTATAAATTTAAATACTTCTTTTTTAATGGTGATACAATGTAGGCCACATGTTTCTTTACATATAAAATTTAAAAAAAAAATTAATACTTTTTAACCAAATAATATTTTGCAAAAATGTTTTCAGTGACAAAAAAATTTGATAATAAGCTTCATTTAATGTTTAAATTATCTCTGTTTAGTCATCTTCTAAATTCCATTATGTATAAAGTTTTCTGTTTTCAATTTTGAGTACACAAAAATTATCTAATAATTCCCCTCTAATATACCTCTATTCCCAATACTAAAAAAAAAAAACAAATGAATAGATTTTCTCAAGCATATTCTTCGGGGATAATAATACCAAATATACCTACAAAGAAATGCAATATTATTTTTGTTCAACTATATTTCGTTTATTTAGCAATAAGAAAAAAAAAAAAACAAAATCTATTATAATATCCCTATTTTGAAGATAATTTTCCAGAGGGTATACCACGTGTCTATCATCTGGGCACATGTGGTGGCCGTTACAATGCCATGGTATTAGAATTATTGGGACTATCATTAGAAGATCTCTTCAATATTTGTTCCCGTAAATTTTCCCTTAAGACTGTTCTGATGATAGCTAAGCAACTAGTAAGTTTTTTGTTTTCGTTAATTTATTTTGCTTATTTTATGATTTTTTCTTCTTTTTGTTTTTGTTGAAAAATTTTGTGAAAATTCACTGTATATTAAAAAAAAAATATTTTTTTGTTTTCTAGAATCAAAAAAAAAAATAAAGTTTTGGAATGCACTTTACTCACGGAATAAATGTTACTCACTTTTGTTACTAAACATAAAAGTTACATAAAAATAAAGCAACATATTTTTAAATATTAAAATTTAATAGATAAGTCGAAAGCACACAGTGGTGAAGTGGTTATTGAGAGTTATATAAATTTCTTGTTATTAATTTGTGGTTTTCCGTTAAACTAACGTTTTAAAATTTGAAGCAAGCGTTCTTTTTTTTAGTAAGCATATAAAATCAGCGCAAGACTCAACAACAAACCTATAGTGCTATTAAATAAGACAGTGGGGTTGCAGAAAAATATTAGTTATGTGAAAGTTGGCAGGCTTTAATTTTGATATTTTGTATTTTATGCTTTGTTTTTACGATAAGACAATCAAAGCATTGATCCTTAGTTATAATTGAATGTAAATAAAAACTTCGTTCAATTTCGGTAGTGATAAACCATCAATATCACTTCTTAACTAGATAAATCCTTAATAAAAGCTCACTCACATTTAAGTTCAATTTAAATCTTCGAGATTAGTAGTGAGAGAAGATAATTTAATTGTAGAAGAATATAATTTCATAAAATGAACGTTTCACTTTTCATTATGCTTCTAATGGTTTATGTCTTAGATCATGAAGTATTGGGTGATATGCATAAAAGATAGTAAATGCTTTTACTTGAGATTTTCTAAGTAATTAATTTTTTTGATATGCATAAAAATGCAGTAAATGCTGAAAATAAAGTATTTACTTGAGGCCACAGTACTTACTTTTTTCGGATGAACTTTTTCAGTAAATACCTTATTCCGTATGCATAAAAAGTAGCAAGTACTTTTTTTCTGTAGGAATTACTTCTTTTTTTCAAAGTCAAAGGATAGCAACATGAAAATTTAAAAGTACATACTTTTTTTGATTTAAACACATACATATGTAACTATGTAGCTTCGAAACCATAAAAACTTACAGTCTTAACTCTATTCTCAAAGGATTCACGTCGCTGATATAAATTAAAATTAAGTTACTGTTGACTATACTGAAATGGCGGAATTTGTACGCGTTAGTTCACAAAAAGTCTATAAAAGTCAAAGATCGGGTTCAGAATCAAATTTTAAACAACTCTATCGTTTTGAGAGGGAAAACGTATATTGGTTGAGTGAATACTTCATTGGTAAGTCATTGCAAAATCGTAATTTGTAGTTTTAAAACTTGACACACCCTTACTATTTGGAGCCTTTTGTTAGTTCGCGGAAATGGTGTAAAACTTTCTATTTTCTTATACGCTTGTTAACTTAAAAATATAATTTATAATTTTACAAGAGGCAAACACTTATGATTATGAAAACTGTTATATATGTATATTGCGATACTGTACCAATAGGCTTCCGTTAGTTAAAGGAGTTAGTGGTTTTTAGTTACTGGCGAAGTTTTAAAACTTGCCCTTAGTCGCCAAGTTTATATAGAGTCTTATGTTGAACAAATGGTTCATATATATAATACTTTTTAAGGAGCTCAAACTGAAACAAGAGGAGGGGCAATCACTCATCAAGAAAAGATGCGAATTTTTTTACGATACGTTGGAGATCCTGGATTTCAAGTTGGCGTTGGTGAAGATATAGGCGTTCGTCAGAGTACTGTATCCAGAACAGTTAATTTTGTTGCAAAATTAATAAAAGACAAAGCTTCTCATTGGATAAAATTTCCACCGAGCTATGAAGAACAGCTGGGAGCAAAAAATGATTGGCTAAGCAAATACAGGTTCCCATTGTGCATATGAGCCTTGGACTGTACTCACGTGGAAATATTACAACATAGATTTCATTCGGAAGAATACATTAACCGAAAAGGATAGATATGCTTCCATCAATATCCAGGCAACTTGTAACAGATGTTTACAAAACAACAAGAAGGGCAACAGTAATTTAATATAGGAATTAAACGGTTAATCTGGCAAAAAACTATTTGCTTACTAACTCGATAAGAAAAAAAAAAAGTATTTACTATCAATTTCCGATGAATTCTAGTATTTACTTGGATGAATTTAGTATATACTGAAAGTATTTGCCAGTTAGTAAGTACTAAAATTTATGCATATGGAATGAAGTAAATACTTTAAATTTAACCAATTGCTTTAAGTTATAGTATTTACTATTATCTTTTACTTGTAGTAAATACTTCCGTTTTATGCATATCACCCATTGTCTTAATTTTACAAATGACTTACGTCAAACTAAATCCATTTTAACTTGACGAAGTTATTTAAAGGGGCGAAAGCGTAATTAAATTACACTTCAATTCCTCATAATAAAACACTTATCTGTCAAAGCTATTAGTGTTAGGTCAGAATAGCGAATTTACTCGTATGAGATTAAGTCGCAATAATTGCGTTAAATTCGGCTTATGTCAAATTTGATTTATTTCTAGGAAATTTTTAAAGTAATTTATGTACATCTAACAATAATTGATTGCTTTATTTCACACAAAAAAATATCAGAATATCCCCAAACTTCAACTCTACCCACAGAATTGTTTTCCATTATCCGCACAGTGTAATCTTTGTTACGGGTAATTTTAATTGATACAATTTTTCGTGGCTGCGTTATTCTGATAAGTCAACACCCGAAGATTTTGCCGAGATTTTTGTTGAGTTAAACAACCTGATTCAGCTTGTTTCTTACCTTTGACCCAGACAAATACACTATAAGTGTTTTTTAACCCCTAGGCACATTAGAACATTGTGTCATATTTCGAATTCCGTATGTCAACAAAACCCAGTTAGGGAAATAATTCCTTAGAAAACCCTTGGGAAATACCAGGAAGCCAACTGGAATGGTCTCAATGATTTCTTCAGAAACTTTAACTGGTCACTATGCATCCTCGATAGTGACGTTTACTACAATGCAGTTATGATCACAGATCTGATTCTTTTCGTTATGAGAAATTTTATGTCGCAAGGGGAAAAGTCTTTCAGACCGAAAGATAATTCGTGGTTTTATTCAGATTGTTAAGGGTCAGAGAAGTAAGTTTCCGATATTATAAAGCCAACGTGAGGGAAAACCGGAATAAGTTCAAACAAGCTAGAAAAACCTGATCATATTCAATAAACCAAACGACTTTATTGTACAAATATCGAGAGAAACCTGTACGGTGGCCCGGATAGTATCCCCCTATTTTTCTAAAGAGGTGTTCTTCAACAATAAAAAAAACCACTACGAATGCCATCTATTCTATTCTATATTCTATCTATCCTAATCTATTAATCTCTTTCCGAGTGTATGAAAAATACCAATTGTCCAGCCTGTCCTAAAAAAAGATGAATCTTCTTCCCCATTTAACTACTCGTATCTTCCTATTGAACTTACATCCCTTCTTTTCAAAGTCTAGGCAACGCTGATCAACAATCTTAAATTATCTTCACCTTCTAATTTTATCGGCCAATCGCACTGACGTTCCTTTTGTCTAAGGTCATGGAAACATTGATCAATCGGCAGCTTAAGATATATCTTGAAGAACATAATCTTTTTAATGACCGCCAATATGGTTTTCGCAGTAATAGATTCACTGGTGATTTGATGACATATCTTACTGAAAAGGGGAACCAATCGTTACATCTTTTTGGGGAAAGTAAGATCATTGTGCTTGATATTTCTAAGGCATTCGATAGAGTCTGGTATTCTGCTCCTTTTATCAAAAATGGGTGCGTTTGGTATCCATGTATCTCTTATTCGTTGGATTAGTAATTACCTTTCAGACCGTTCAATTCAAGTCGTTTTGGATGGTTTCAAGTCTGAAGTTCGTAAGATAAATGCTGGTGTCCCCCAAGTCTCTGTTTTGTCTCCGACTCTTTTTCTCATTTTTATAAATCATCTTTTTACCGATTCATTTCCTGATTCAATTCCTTGTTCTTTGAATGTTGAATTGCAACGGCAATATATGTTGAGCTCATTAAATTCCGATCTAAATAGCATCGTTAAATTGGGTATTAAAAATCGTGTTGAATTTAATGCTTCCAAAACTCAGAGCTGTTTTTTTGTCCTTAAAGCGGAATATTCCTCCTATGCCCCTATTCATGGACGGAGCTTGCATCATAGAAACTGAAAAGTGTATTACTGATCACCTTTTGTGGAATGACCACATATTGGATATTGCTAAAAATGCGGCCAATTGCTTAGGTTTCCTAAAACGATGTAAAAACTTTTTCTCCCCCTCTGATCTGGCCACAATTTATAAGGCTTATACATGTACGTCCTAAACTAGAATACAATTCTCATATCGGGACTGGTGCATCAAACACATCTTTACAATTACTAGACAGAATCCAGAATAGAGCTTTAAGGCTGATAGGTGACAGAGTAATTTCCGAAACAATTTTTTCGTTGGAACATCGTCGAAATGCCTCTTGTCTATCACTGTTTTATCGTTATTTCTATAAACAATGTTCTATTGAAATAGCGAGTTGCATTCCCCAACCCCCCCCCCCCCCACAAAAATTTCACCGTAATACTCGTGCCGCAGGGAATGCTCATCAATATACCCTTGAGCCAAACTTTGGACGTACAGTTAAGTACAGAGATTCTTTCTTTTGCCGTACGACTCGAATGTGGAATTCCTTAACCGACTCTGTTTTCCCACCCCATTTCAATGTCCAGAAATTTAAGACGAATGTACATCGGTTTCTCCTACTCAATCCTCCCACTGTTTCCTAATTGCTCGCACTGTGTTCAACCAACATTTAAAGGGTAGTCATAATCCCTTGAGTGCGCGTTAATTATAATTATACACCCCTGAGAAAGCAAGCTATTTCAATCTTTCAAAATTAAAAAAGAACAGTTATAGTAAATCTTAGAAAATTTTAGAAAACCCTAGACATAAAGAAATAAGGAATAAACTTGGTAGCCCAAGAAAACAGTAAAATGTCAATTTGCGAAAGAATGTAAGTGAAGATTTTAAACGAAATTAATTGTATTCTGACACACTGACTATAAAAACAATTTTTCAAAACCATCTTACTTATTTATTTGCTTATCTATCCAGCTCCTGGATGCATGAAGGGTCGCTACCTAATCCCGAGGACACTGCTTGGATAGTCATTCAAACCAAGTGTCCATACACCTCCGATAACTTTGTCCTTAGAGATAAAAACTACTTGGTACTACTAGGGCCAAAAAAGTTTACCCCAGTGTTAAGTGAAATCTCAGAAATGGCTTTTGGAAAAATTAGAGCTACGAGTTGTGATGGACTTCTTTTTAACCACACCAAAACTGAACGGATGCCAATTACTACCAAAAGATACAACCCTCGCTTTGCCCCGACTCAACGGCCAAACACTCTAACTATCTTCCAGTGCAAAATATCTAGATGTTAATCTAGACCATTAGTTGAACTGGAAATTGAATATTGAATAAAGTGTTAAGAAGGCCTGCATAGCTCTATCTATGCCTGTAGTAAAACCTTTGGTAAGAAGTGCGGTTTTCAATCTATACAGCCGTGTGGTGCGACCGATCCTCAAGTATGGTTCGATTGTATGGAGGCCGGCGCTTATCAAATTATATATCATCGATGAACTGAAGAACTGCTAACGTTGGCAACACAGGAGCTCTAAGATCTTGCCCAACTGCTGCCTTAAGCCTTTTTCTGTACCTTTTACCGCTTGATTTACACATTAAATACCTAGTATCTTGCGGTTCATTAAGACTAAAGGAACTGAACTCGTGGATTGCCAAACCTTATTCCCACAGCAATATTACGAAGTTGATTCCAATAGAGATTTGTTTGACTCCCACAGACTACTGCACCTCTAAAATGGACATCAGTAAAGATTTTATGGTTATGTTTCCATCAAGAAAGGATTGGGATGATGACGTAGTGCGAACAAATTCGACACAACTATCTTTACTGATATTCGTAGCTCAAAAATGGAGACTCTGAATATATCCAGGTCGTTTAAGCTACCCTACTTTTGTTTTTCAAGCTAATTCAATGGCTACCGGGAAAGCAAAGTACTCAACAAAGATCAAAATCAGAACCGGAATACGGCTATTATCACAGAGAGTCAGGCGGCCATTAATTAATACAGTGATGAACATGCTAGCCGCAATATTAACCAAAATTTCACTCTTATCTTGGTTCCGGGTCATTGAGGAACTGATGGGAACGAACGGGCGGACGAGCTAGCCAGGCTAGGATCGTCTTTTCATAGCTCACTTGCGGAAAGAGTCAACATTCCGCACGGAGCTATGAAAGGCAATTTTCTCTCAATTTTTCTTAACGAATTAAACCGTAGGTGCAGCAGTTAAATTTACTGCATTATATCTAGAAAGATTTGACCCAACTATAATAAATCCCGAACGCTTGATATCATATTCAGAACCAGGCAAGATATAGCCAGGATTGTTGGTATCTATAGCGAACATTGACCAATAGGCGAAGCTAGGCATTCCGCACAACACTAATTGTCATAGCTGTGGAGAAAAAGAAACAGTCCAACATTTCCTCTTTAAATTCCCTACCCTGGTCAAATTAATTAAGAGCACAATGTTTAGGAAGGGCATTTTTTGACGAACTTTCAGAAATGAAGATCAAAAACTTGATCCCTTTCCTCCTCAACGCGACGAAATGTTTCATTCTTTAGATCCCGAGCTACGAGTAGCGGATGCAGGGGGCCGGATTGACTTCTGTTTCAGTATAAGTCAACAAGCTGCTTCGCAAAGTATCGATGATGTCAGATGAGTGGTGGCGGTCCGGTTAAGTGAGTGATCGAAATTCCGGATGATTGTGCAAAGGCAAACACACAATTAGAGACATCAAAACCTACTACATCCTTTCTTATTTTTGAACTTAGTCCCAAACTAAATGACTCCGTGAAAATGTCCACAACTTCCCATAGAAATTTCATCCACAGGTTCACATGAGTTATGAAATCAAAAAATGGCGCACTTCAGCGCTTCATTTTTTTTTTTTTTTTTTTTTTTTTTTTTTTTTTTTTTTTTTTTTTTTTTTTTTTTTTTTTTTTTTTTTTTTTTACATACCAACATTTTTGGCGGTCTCGAAAATGTGATCATTCCAACGAAGATCGTCGTTAACACACATACCGAGTATTGAGAACTTTTCGGTTTCTTCGATGCGAGTGCTATTCAGTGACAAAAGCATAAGGGGGATATTTTGCTTCAACGACAATAAACAGCATCGAATTAATCGAAGCATTAAACTCCAGACAGTTTTGTATACCCCATTTAACAATGCTTTAAAAATCGAGGTTTTTAATGAGGTTATCATATGATACCGTTGTATTTCCACTTCAGAAGGAGATGGAACGAGTAAGAAAAGCGTGTAGAGTCGTCGGCAAAACAATGAAGTGGATAAGAAGTTTCAGACAAGAGACCATTTATAAAAATGAGGAAGAGAGTCCTGGAGAACACCAGTATTTATCTTGTGAAGATCAGACTTTAAACCGTCTAATACAACATGTCTATAGGACGATCTAGAAGCTAATTTCTAATCCAAAGAATAAGTGTTTCTTGATGCCAAACTTCACTTGTGCTATATTCGCAAAAATTATATACTATCCGAAAAATTTCAACTTTTTTCAATAATAAGTCAGCCATACATTTTTTTAACGAATTTTTAAAGATTTTTTTTCTAGGTCACAGCATACATTCTTGACTTGAAATATTTTTTTAGCACGAACTTGCTCCTATGTAATAGACTAAGAATTTTAAAAACGAATGTTATTAGAGAAAACTGTTCAAATGGATAAAATTAATTTTTTAAATTCTTTTAGTAGTAAGACATAAAAACAGAATGCTATGCAAATTATGCTACAACAAAAATTATAATATTATTATTATTATTTTTTTTAATATGCTTTTATATAAAAAATTTTTAAAACATCCTTAAGAAAAAAATTTGGTATGCCAACTTTAAGTTTTTACAATTCTACAAATGAAAATTAAATTTCCAAAAAAAATATTGAGCCGTTTTTGAGATATCGAATTTTCCAAAAAAAAAAAGACTTCCAAAATTTAAACAATTTTTTTTTTAAGTTTTGAAATGCAATGTTTTTTAAACTTTTTAGCTGTAATATCTTAATTTAAATTTTTTTATTAAATTAAAGATCATCGGAATTAATTGAAAGAAAAAAAATGATATCAAAATTCTAGGCACCGTTTTCAAGAAAAATAAGACTTTCGAAAACCTTTTTTTAACATTTTTCAACATTTGTTTGGTGGTTTTTTTTTTTACATCTTGTAGATTATATTGATGAACCTTAATTTATCAATTTTAAAAAATCTAGAATGGTGTTTTCGAAATATTGAGTTTGAAAAAAAAAAAAAAATTGAAACGTTTCTTAAAAATCAAAAAAAAAAAAAAAAAATATGTGAGAAAATTTGAATACACAAATCTGTTTAAATTGCTGGGGAGCTTTAGCATATAAAATTATCAAAATCGGTTGTACCGTTTTTGAGAAAATCAAAAAAAAAAAAAAAAAAAAAAAATGGTTCCATGGGGGGTGCCCTCAATAACCATTTTTCTGATTTTTTCAACCATTATCTAGCTTTAACTAAATGAATTTTTTGTATTTTTTTTTTAATCTGTGGAACCGATTTTTGAGAAAAAAAAATATTTATAAAATTTCGAAAAAAATTCGTATGGCAGGAACCGTTATTTTTGGTCTTAAAAAAAGAAGAAAAAAACGAGTGGGGGAAAAAATTAAAAATAATACCTATCAAGCTTAAAGAAAATCGGCCGAGCCGTTTAGACTGTAGTCGAACAGACAGACAGACAGACGGAATTGCGAGACCCACTTTTTTAGTCTTCGCTATCAACGCAATGTCAACTTTAATCAAAATCTCGAGTTCCATTGCCTTATAGTACCTATAAGTCGTAAGTAAAAAACATGGCTGACCGACCAATAAGTGAAAATAGTTGTCCTTTTATCAGGATCTTGTGATTTTTCGGATGGTATATTTTTATTTGCGAATATCCCATATAGAGGTGCCAAGATACCAGAGCCCACGTTACACTATCCAAAACTTAGTTTTTATTCTAACGCAATGGTGGTTATTTAGTTTTGCAAATGGTGTCAGTAGTGTATAAAAAAAAAGACAACAAATTATTGACAAACAAACGACAAAAAAGAGATGAGTATATAACATTGCTGTAATTCTGTTCTGTATCGTTTTATTTTCATTTGATTACTAACGATAATTAAATACGACTATTCCAATAATACAACCAGATCTAACACTGTTGACCGCCAGATGGCTTCGTTTTGAATCCGTTTGAACAATTTATCTTCGTCAATTTTATTTGAAATATTTGCCTTTGCTGCAATGAAATATATATATATAACTAAATGAAAAATACTTATCACTGTGTTGTCTTGATTTTATCAACAATTTAATAACAGGTTGGTATTGCTAACTTTTGCTCATTAAAATTGTTTTCGTGTTTTTTTTTTTCAATTTTTTTTTTTATAAATTTCCAAGAATTTATTTCGTTTAATATATCTCACAATAACCAAAGTGTTTTTGGTGTCTTAGATAAAATATCTTATCTTCTGAAGTAATAATATTTTTTTTTGAGTAGAAATGAGTAAAAATTTCCTCCATGGGTAAACGTGCAATCGGAAATTTTGTTTGCAATATCTTTATTATTCGTTAAGTGTCTCAACAGCTGATAATGATATCAAAGTTCTAAACTTCAAACTTTACCTTAGGACGAACAACATCTCACGGATGAATTACTGCGATACCTTAAAGTATATCGTGATATTAAATAGACGTACAAGAACAATTGTGGTTTTATTTTAACTAATACCACATGTTGTAATATTCTTTTGTTAGTTTTTGCTTTTTTTTTTTTCATAACTTCATTTTCGCCTTAAAAAATCAATCAATATTTTGCTAATGAGCAGAAGAACCCCATTTAAACTTAGCTCCCTAGTTCCTAGTTTTGCTTTGTTTAATAATAATAAAAAGTTTGTTAAAAAAAAACTTATATTTTAGCATTAAAATTAACAACAACTAAACCATAATGTTATAATTTTTTGTTTGTTGTTGCAATTTTTTTTTTTTAAGTAGTGCATTGTTTGTATTCTTATTTTATAACTTGTCTCTGTTTCTGTGTGTTAGAATTGAATTTATTTGAGAACATAAAAAAAATAAACAAAAAACCATAGCTTGGCACCACTCCACTAATATATTTTACGTATAATATCAACACAAAATCATTTCACCTTTTCTAACGTTAAGGAGAGCATCGTTAATAATAATACATTAATCGAAAAAGCAACAAATAAAATGCATTCATTGTATTTACTCTCGTTTGTATCGTTCATCTTTTTTTTTTTTCTTTTTTTTTTCTTCATTATGTATTAACTTTCAACCTATTCCTCACAACCACTACACTAATCTGTGTGCACGCTTATATATTTAAAATGGGGTCATAATTCTGTAAGGATTCAAATCAATACATACTCTCAACATTTTATTTCTTTTTTTATATTTAAAAAAATTCGTTACTAGAATTAATAATTTTTTGTTTAGGCTTTGTTTTGCAGTCAAATACAAAATAGTCACAATTTTGATGTTGTCATAATGAACTGACTCTGACTTCTGCAAATTTGTCTTAAGCCTTCTGGTGAAATCTGGTGCCATAGAAAAGCTTAACCCATAGTTATAGGTTTGCAGTAATCAACGAGTGTTTGAATCTTTTTTCTTTTTCAATTCGATTTGTCAAACTTAACATGTGGTTGATTTTATTTTGGTTCGGTTATTTCATTTCTGACTTTATGTCAACTACACGTTTAGAAGAAAAACGACGTACAAATAAAAAAACAAAGGTTGTCAGTTCCAAATATTTACCTTAAACTTTGCGTTTTGACAACTTTTTTTTTTTTTTTTTGAAAAACAATAACTCCCAGCACTCTCAAAGTCTTATATTGGCTTTTGCAAGTGAGATTTTTGGAATGTTTTTTTTTACTTAAATGGTTTTACGAGTATTAAAAAGTTTTCCAAGCGCGTGGATGTTAATATATCAACTAACATATTTTTCGTCGGGTGTCTTGTAATTTTGTTAAAATGGCGTACTTTGGTAGTGTATGTGCTGTAATGAAGCATTTTTACCCTTGAATTACATTCAAGAAGAAGTCTGCTGGTTGGTTGGTTGGAGTGGCTGTCTAGTTGTTGTTGACTCACTTAGACCTCAAGGATCCGTTGTGATACCACTAAAGAAGTTACTCATGGGAGAGTAATGAATTTAAACAAACCATTTCGTGCTTTTAATGAAGTTAGAGAGACATTTTGTGTCGATCGTTGCCAGTTCACTGGTATTATCGAAGAAGGGATTACCGAGATATTTATTCCTTCTATTAGAGAGTGCTGGACATGTACATAGAAGGTGTTGGACTGTTTCCTCTTCCTCCTCGTCCATGCAGCTTCTACAGAAGTCATTTGTGTAGACTCCTAGCCTCAAAGCATGTCTACCTATGAGGCAGTGTCCTGTTATAACTCCGATTGTAGAGCTTATATTTTGTCTGCTCAGGGAGATCAAGCCTTTTGACCGTTTTAGGTCTATGCTTGGCCATATTTGTTTGGTTGCCAGGCAGGTGGTACCCTGTGACCATCTAGCATTTGTTGATTCTAGAGCATATTGTTTGAGAAGATATTTGCATGTAGCAAGTGGTGTTCCTATGTTATGTTTTTGTCTAACATTAGGCAGAAGTGTTCCGTTTTTGGCGAGCTCATCGGCTTTGCAATTTCCCGGAATGTCTCTGTGGCCCGGCACCCAAATGAGGTGAATATTAAACTGTTCTGTCATCTCTTTCAGAGATGATCGACAATCGTGGACTATTTGAGAGTTTGTGGAGACAGACGCGAGAGATTTGAGAGCGGCTTGGCTGTCCGAGAAGATTCGTATATCCTTGCAAGATATAACGTTTTCTTTGAGCCAGGATAGTGCCTCTTTAATCGCCATTACTTCTGCCTGGAATACACTACATTGATTGGGAAGTCTATATGAAAGACTGAGATTCAGTTGTTTCGAATAGATACCACTTCCAACGCCGTAATCGGTCTTTGAACCGTCTGTATAGAAGTGTACCGCTTTGTCTTCCAGGGGTCTCTCTTCTTCCCAAGACGATCTTGAAGGGATGGAAACAAGGAAGCTGTTATCGAATACCATTTTTGGGGTGGTATAGTCTAAGCGATCTAGGATAGATCTGAAATTGTCTAAGATAGTAGTATGACCAGTATTGTTACTGATCCATTGAGAGGTGGCTCTAAGTCTCACGCATGAGTTGGCTGCCACCATTTTGGAGAAGATGTCAAGAGGTGTTCGGTTTAAAAGCACTTCCAGGGCTGCGGTTGGTGTTGAGCGAAGGGCTCCTGTGATGCACATACCTGCTGACCGCTGGACTTTGATGAGTTTATTTAGATTTACCATCTTGTCCAGTGCGGTCCACCATACGACAACTCCATAAATGAGTATCGGTGTGATTACCGAGGTGTATAGCCAGTGGGTTATTTTTGGGGAGAAGCCCCATTTTGAAGAAGAAGAAGAAGTCTGCTGATTTACAATTTAATTTAGTGACGTCTGCCATTTCGTCTTCAAAGAGACATCTAGTTACATACAGTCAATGGCAAAATTATTTGCACAACGTTAAATTTACACAACTTCTCTTCATTGAAGCCTTATAACTTTCAAAATAAAAAAGATTTTGTTTATATTTATTTTTATTAATAATGAATACATATTCTCAATACGGTACATAAAATAACAAAATCGAACTTCCAACGGTTCGTTTTAAAAACAAAAACAAAAGTGGCAAAATTATTTGCACATCATATTAAAACGGCAAAATTATTTGCACAAGTGCAATGAACTGCTTAGACTGACTACAGGTAGTCTATTTATTGTGATATTGTCGTCGGCAAAGTTTTTAAAATGGCTAAAATGAATGAACTTTCAACAGAAAAACGCGCGGCTATTGTTTCCGAGTTCCGATCTGGTGTTCCGGCAGCAAAAATTTCAGCTTAATATCGCTGCGCCCGGAGGACAGTTTATTACCTTTTAGAAAACCAAAAAACTCATGGAAGTGTAAAAAAACTTGCTGGTAGAGAAGGAAAAAGGGCCACAACCAAAAGGGAAGACACAAAAATTATCCGTTCCTTTAAAAGTAACCGCTGTGCAAAAGTTCGAAATGTGCTTAATAATTTTAACAAAGATCGTGAAACCGCTGTTAGTGAAAGGACGATACGACGGAGGTTGAAAGAAAATAAAATAAACGCCTCCGTCATTCAAAAAAAGCCTCATATATCAAGAAAAAATAAAATCCTCAGACTAGAATTCGCTAGGGAGCATATCAATAAGCCGCCCGCCGGCTTTTTGGAGAAGTGTACTTTAGACTGTACTTCTTTCTGAGATGGTAACTATGGCCGAAAATTTGATTACTCCGATCGCAAATCAAAAAACAAATGACCCGTTACACAACTCACAAGGCATTCCAAAGAAGGTAAAATTCCTCGTATGATATGGGGATGCATATCATATTGTGGCGTAGGACCAATTGTTAAGTGATCCAACCCTATGACAAAGTCGCATTATTTGGAAATACTAAATGATGTTGCACTAGTGGCAGGGTCAATATTCATCGGGAGTAATTTTATCTTGCAACAAGATAATGCTTCTATACATACGGCCCGGACAATAAAAACTTTTTTATCTTATGTAGACCAGAAGTTTTAAAATGGCCCCCCCAGAGCCCTGATCTAAATGTCATTGCGAATCGAAAATTCCTCAAGACATTGGAAGATCTTCAAATGAAACCTGGGAAGAGCTTGGAATCCAGTTCCGTCAGAACAGATTCAAAATTTGATAGACTCAATGCCAAGGCGCCTCGCTGCTGTTGTTGCTGCAAAAGGAGGAACCACAACTTACTAGGTAATGCCATTTTCATAACAACGTTTCGTTTTATTTAAAAAAAAATTTACTTTTTGGCTTCCAGTTGTGTTAAATGCAGTAATTCAAACATGTGCAAATAATTTTGCCGGTTTAATATGATGTGCAAATAATTTTTCCACTTTTGTTTTTTATGTTTTTAAAACAAACCGTTAGAAATTCGATTTTGTTATTTTGTGTACCGTTTTGAGAATATGTAGTCATTATTAATTAAAATAAATATTAACAATATCTTTTTTATTTTGAATTTTGCCATTGACTGTATGTACTAGACTCTTTTTAAGTAAATCCTACTATACATCAGCTCGTCTACAATGATACTCCTGTTGTAAGCTCCATAGATAAAGCCATTTTGTTTGCAACACAGTTTGTTGTTAATTCGATGCTACCAGAGAGTGACACGACTCCTCCTGTACTTGAGAGCGTAAACGATTTTATGAGATGAATCTTCTTTCGCACTCGTGCAGTTGCTAGAGTACTTAAAGATCTTGACATTCACATATCCGCTGGCCCGGATAGTATCCCTCCTATTGTTCTAAAGAGCTGTTCTTCCACGCTGGCAAGCTTGCGTAAGCTTTTCAATCTGCCCTACTCTACAGGTGTCTGCGGGCGGGATTGTACGGCGGGCTTGAGTCGTATGGCTTGTCCAGGGCTTCACTGAACTCTCTATCGTTTTCCTCCCATACGCACAGACAGGCCTTTGCGCCTGGGTGCTGGGTTGGTCAACTTTAGTTGATGTTCTTTGGGGCCTGCTCAGCTGAATTACCAGCGAGTCGGAATACTACCTTGCCTTTAGCTTGTCTTTCCACGTTCCTATCGACCTCCTCGCGGTGCTCGTGGATAGGTTACGAGAGTAACTGAACCAACTAGATGGGAACAGAAACGGGACGGTATCCATTAAAAGTAGGAATCCGCTAAGGAGTGTGTTACAACTCACCTGAGGAGTACGCATATCTGGACGTGGTTTCTACTTCGATCAGGTCTGGAAAAACGTATATCTTATAAGACTGGTAGGTCTTGGGGCTTTTGTAGGAAGTACCTATCTACAAGTGTGACCCAATTAGAGGTTGCGAAGCCCACCAGATGCTATATTCTGGTGCCATGGGAGATAGTTGCCCAAGGAAAGTGAGCAGTATGTCTTCGGGCTCTCTTACTCTATCTCCAATAGAAAAGTGCAGCTGTCGCATACAAAGCGAGCAATCCATGAAGTTTGTAAACAATAGCGTATCGTCGTCGGGCTCTCTTATACTGTCTTCGGATGGTGAGGTGCAGCTGTCGCGTGCGTGTTTGCTTACTTCAAGCTATCTATGAGGTAGGCCCCCTAGTGGGTGTATCGTGGTGGCTGTGGTTTATTCCATAGCGGAGACGTATGGTTTCCAGGCTTGCCTGGATTCAAGAGGTGTAGATAGACCTCGCCTTTAAGCAAGAGGTGTGTTCATGCCTGCAACATGACACAGCTTTGCTACTAAGATGGCTTCGGCTGTCTTGGGGTTAATGGTCAGGACTCAATCTGACTCCGATGGTGGTAGGCCACCCGTGGGGTAAAGGCGTAATGCTAGGCATTCACGTTAAACCAAGGTACAGTTCTACAGGTGTCTTTCCGAGGGGATAGAAAACAGCATTTATTGAGCGTGTCCCTCCTCCCTCTCTAACTACTCGTATCGTTCATTTCTTTCCTGGAAACGCTGATCAATTTTCAGCTTAAGAAATATCTTGAGGAACGAAATCTTTTTAATGACCGGTAGTAATGCTTTCGTACCAATAGGTCCACTGGTGATCTCATGGTTTATCTCACCGAACTGTGAAACAAATCTTTACATCGTTTTGGAGAAAATAAGATTATTGGACTTGATATTTCAAAAGCATTTGATAGAGTTTGGCATCAAGCTCTCTTATCGAAAATGCGTCCATTTGGTAACGATGAATCTCTTCTTCGTTGGATTAGAAATTATCTTTCGGATCGTTTAATACAAGTAGTATTGGGCGGGTTCAAATCTTATATCCACAAAATAAACGCATTTAGCCCAATGTCAGCGTAGAACGGGACTACTTCCTCGTTGTTCATGATTAGATTGTCATCCAGAGTTTCCATCACACTGAGGTTCCTTGGTTCGGGATGTCGTTGTTCTGTGGTCATCCTTCTCATAAGCTGATTCGGGTGGTCGATGATGTTCCCCATTAGTTTCTTCGTTGAATGAACTAGATATGTATTTGTCCAGTGGGATTAAATTCGCTTCTGTGTAGAGATGATCGTTGCTGTAGTGTTTCTGTCATTGACGGTCGAAGTAGAGTCCAGTGCAGATCCTCAGTATCTTCCTTTCGAATAGTTGAAGTTCCTTCATAGCTGTCTTCGAGATGGAAAACCAGACTGGGAAAGAATAGCTGATCACTGGTCGCAGAAGCTGCTTGTAGATTAATATCTTTGTCGGTGGGCTAAGACCTAATCTTCTTTTCAGCAATGGGTGCAAACGGCTGACAGCTGGCCTTTTTCAGAACATTTCTTGAGTGCAGGTTAAACCTTAGCAACTCGTTGAAGTGCACTCCCAGGTACTTGACATTGGCTTTGCCACTATGGAGGTTCCGTCAGGGAGTTTTGGACCAGATTTCTGCAAATTGTTACGGTGCGAAGGCCTCTACCAGTTGAAGGTCTCCTGAAGCAAACAAGTTCCGATTTGGAAGTGTTGATTCGGTTGCCCCATTTCTGGTAGAATTGGAAGAGTCTGTTGATGTGGGTTTCTACTTTTTGGACAGCGATTAGTGGTGACATTGATGTGGCGTAGGTGAGCGAGTCATCAGCATACAGAAGGTTCTCGCATCCAATTGGTGAAGGTTGGTCCGAAGTCATCAAGTTTTAGAGGAAAGGGCCTAGTTCTGAGCCTCGGGCGACTCCAGCTTTGATGGTCTTCATGTTTGACTTGCAGTTATCTACTTGAATGAAAAATTTCCTGAAAGATAGGAAAGAAAAGAGAATTTTTATTAATGGCGGAGGTACTTGCATAAGATGAAGTTTATGGATTAGACCGTCTATCCGACAGTGGCACGATTACTGTTGAGGGCTGTGGTGATATCGTGTTGGAATTTTACCAGTGGATGCAAGGTTGAGGGTTTTTCCCGAAAGCCGAATTGCATGTCAGGGATGATTGAATTTTCACAGCAGAATTTCTTCAGTCTTCGTAAGATTAATTCTTCCAGGATTTTCCGATGTTGTTGAGAAGTGATATTCGCCTGTAGTTAGAAACTAAGTTGGAAGCACCTTTCTTCGGAATTGGCACAATCTTTGCTGTTTTCCACTTCTGAGGGGAGTAACAGTTGTTGATGCAGTTGTTTAAAATGATTGTGAGGAAAATCATTACTGCATGTGGCAGTCTTTTCAGGATGACTTTTTTGGCTTAGAATTGCCGATGATTTCTACAACCTCCTCTAGATTGCATAAATGTGGACTGTCGGCGGGATCATTTACTGGATTGATGATATTAAAATTTATTTTATCCGGATTTGGTTGCAGTGTTTGTTGAACTGTTGCCTCAACTTCTTGTAAGAAATTTGGGTCAACTGCTAACTTATTCTTGGAGGATTTGTCACTTCCTCGCAAGAGGAAGTATATCAGATTACAACGGCAACATTTACTTTTAAAAATTTATAAACATATGTCAGTTTCATCAAAGTGAAATCCCTAATTTTTCTGACGCATAAGACGTTTTTCATTTTTTTTTGCTCTGAACTGGGTCTGAGCGAACAGAGTAAGCTTTGAGCAGAGTGTGATCAGACCTATCTGATTTAATTATGAACCATACTTGAACGCGAAATGTCATACGATAAGTTTAGCTTTTTTATTTATGTCTAAAATTATTTTATCTTCTGCAACAGTGCGACCATCGTCATACGCCATTTTAATTGTTTTGAGTTTTTTTTTCTTTCTCGAGTGTCAAAATTGTCGTGTTCAGTGACTACTTATGCTCTATAATTGTATTCGGAGCTCATAGAGCGTGATCTGAACATGTTCGGAACGGAAAGACAAATACAAATTCGAAGCTCTAAATGCTCTTAGCCAAAAAAGAAATACACAATTTTTGTTTGACAACTCAGGCTCTGCCATTTTTTTCTGCTGGAAAAAAACATCTTTTAGTATTTTCAGACTAACTGGCAGAACACAATGGAAACGGAGCTGTAACTGGAGCTGCAATTGGAATAGGTGTCAAAACATTAGGCGTTTTTCTTTTTAAGCTCAGAGCAGGGAACTGAGCTGTCAAAAAAAGATCTTTGTTTCTTTTTTAGCTTAGACACGTCAAAGCGCTCAGGTTGTGTTTCTTTTTTCAATCAAAGCTAGCTCGGAGCGCTCAGTGTGATATGACAGAGACAGACGACGAGAGATCGACTCTTTTGATAGTTCAGTATTCCAGTGTGTTTCATAAGTAAATCGGAGAGCTCTAATCAAACTCTGCTCAGAGTCTACTCGACATGTTCAAGCTCTGCTCAGTGCCTCTGCTTAGAGTTATAAAAATGAAAAACGAATTTTGGATTCACACAAATTGAATATAACGAACACAATGCAATGCAGCTTTGGGCGGAGCTGCAGTCGTAGCTGCAACAGTTGGTCAATTTTTAACTTTTTCGTGCAGCATTTTGCAGCTTCAAAATCCAACTTATCAAACCATTTGATGCAGATTTACATAAGGTTAAATTGAATTGCAGGCTCTGTTCAATTGCTTCTGACTTTATTTGATAAATTTGCAAAAGATTGGAATCAGCTGACCCATCAAATGTTAAAAATCTGTGCAGCAGCATTGTGCGTGCGTGTGTTCAGCCAGTAATACAAATTTAAGTTGACATTAAAATTCAAAAGCAAAGCAAACAAAGTAGACAGGTAATTGGTAGGTACACGGATTTTTAAATTCCCTGAAGGTCTTATACATATACAGTCTTGGCCAAAATTATTGAGCACCCATTATATTTCTCACTTTACCTGCAACTGTTTAATTTAAATAAATTCAAACACTTTGTATAGTATAACATTGCTTTTTATTAAACAAATATCAATATTTAGTTGGACCGCCCTTTGCCTTTATCACGGGAGCAATTCTTTTTGGCAAAGAGTGTACAAGCTTATTGCATTGTTCTGCACTTAATGCCCTTCATTCATCACGCAGGTGACGTTTAGGGTCGTTTTTGTAGCTGATTGTGTTCTGCCTGATCTTGTGCTTTAATAAGCCCACAAATGTTCTATGGGGCTTAAATCTGGGGACTGGGTAGGCAAATCAAGAACCTCGACGCAATTTTCCCCTAACCAGGTCTTTGTGCGTGCAGCTTTGTGGCAAGGTACGTTATCTTGCTGGAACTTTACTCCATTCATGCTTGTAACGCCAAACAGTAAGAAAAATGAGGGCAGGAGTGCAGTTTCCAGTACGTTTATGTACTTCGTAGAGTCCATGCGATCGTGACACACAAACATTTCGCCTGCCCCTGAAGAACTCATACACCTCCAGACCATAACGCTCTCGCCGCCATGTTTTACTGTCGGTACCAAACACTCCAGACTAAATTCTTCACCGGCTCGACGATGGACAAAGGTTGCACCAGCGGTACCAAAAATCTTTTAAAGCATATACCATAAATGAAGAAGTTTTGAAAGTTAGGTATTTTATTTTCATTACGAGTTATAATATACTAAATTATTTACTACATATTGTTGCAACATCGTATGATCTAACTTAGCTCAAAATTCGATTAGTCTGACCACACAATATTTGACCAATATTCTTCAGTAAAAGTTTGGCATTTTCGAGCCCATACAAACCGCATCTTTTTGTTCTTTTCAAATAACCATGGTTTTTCCTGGCTTTATTATAGCCTTTCATACTAGCTTTTTGGAGTCTTCTACGAAAAGTTTCAGCAAAAATTGGCTTTTTAAATTCTGCTGAAAATTCGACAGCGAGCTCTAAGGAAGTTTTTTTGCGATTTTAATTGGAGCTTCGTACCAATTTTCGGTCCTCGCGGTTTGTTGTGATTCGCATGCGCCCAGTTCTTGTCCTATTCTCATGCTATCCGGCCTCTGTGAACCACTTAGAGAGTACTGGACAGATCGACGCGAATATTCCAGAGTTTTGGAAATTTCTACCTGAGATTTCACTTGATCATGTATCTGCTGTACCTGCGCACGTTTAACTAAACTTAGTTCGCTTTTTTTGGGCGTTTTCCAATAATACTAACCAATACTTAAAATGAAACCTACAAAAAACACTTGATATTTCACAAGAAGAGGCAAATAAGCAAACTGATCAATACCTAAGAACATGTGGAAATGACTAATCTTGAGACAACGGATTATGCATTTTCAATAACAACGTAGATAACGGTTTTTTTTAGTTTATCTGAGACTAAACAATTATTTCACCATCAACTGTATTTAATTTAATTTGTAAAAAGCGTGTACGCACGAAATTGATAGGGTGCTCAATAATTTTGGCCAAGACTGTACATAATAGAATTGATAAAGAAATACAAAACTCAAACTTTAAAATCAGAATTATGATCCGCTCTTTTTAAAAATATGTTTATTTGTATAATGTACTCACTGAGCAAAGACGCTTTATGATTAGGACGTATAAGTATGTAGGTAAATGTAAAATTAAGAAAAACCGTGGCTCGCGTTAGCTAGAGTGAGTTTTGTTGAAACTTCTCACTCTACATAGCAAAAACAATCAAATATGCTTCGAGAATTTCTATTTTCAAACTTTCTAACTTCACATTTATACTTTGTATTTTGTGTTCGTTTGATAGTTTAAATCCATCCCAAAATAAAATATAACCCTTAAATTGTTTATGTTAAATACCCTCAATCCATTAAATGATAGACAAAACACATAATATTCCCCCTTCTCTCCCTTATGTGAAGCAAACAATTAAATATTAAATACAAAAACTAAATTTTGAAAAAAAAAAAAAACAAAAAAAATACTAATTTTACTCTTGATTTTCCTTTCGAATTTTGTTTTAATTTGTTTATTGTTTTGTTTTAATGTTCTTTTCTTCTTCTCTTCTTCTTTTTCAAATTCGTGCGTTATAAACAATTAAATTCCAAACGGAAAAATTGAAAATTACAAAACAAAATCCATCTCCCAACGGGATCCACACGATATTCTCCTTAAACGCGAATGCCAAAACAAAACATAAAACACACAAAAAAAAATGTAAAATATAAAACACAAAACACACGCATAAATTACACACGTTAACATAACACACAGCAGAGGGTGTCCCCGAAGTATATTACTTCGGACCATGCGGCAAATACAATGCACTTGTTATGGAATTGCTTGGTCCATCACTTGAAGATTTATTTGATATATGTGGCAGACGATTTACTTTGAAGACCGTACTACTGATAGCTATACAATTAGTAAGTACATTATAAAAAACAAAAGCAAAAAAAAAAAAACAAAAGAAACATTTAAGTTATATGTAATTAGGTAAAATCTATATACTACTTTCTATATTAATTATTAACTATAATAAATGTTTGTTTTTTTATATATATATTTTTTTTTTAATTAGTACACTAACTTAGCTTCTTTAATATTATTTTTTTTTTTCAATTATGGCTCATGACTTATTTTTTTAAAACCTTATCCAATATGTTTATTTGAATTATATTTTTGATATCTTCAAACATGCATCTGCTTTTTAGTACAAGTATGCAACTAAATAGTTATTGTTTTTTTTTTTATAAGTTTACTTATGATTTTGCAATGATATGTTAAAATTAATAATATATGTACAGTTGTTGATTCTTAATAAAGTATTTAAGCGCAAAAACAATTTTGGATACCAGAGTACAAACATAACTTACTTTTTTTAACGGTAGTCATTCGCGCTGTAGGGGTCTTAGCCGGAAGAATAAGTGGTTCATTCTGACGGCCGTAAGTCCAAACAGCCAGGTTCCAAAAATCGAGTGAAATCGAAATCAAAACGAATTTTCTAAATCGAGTGAATTTGTTTTCGGTGTTCTACATTTCACTCGCTTTCATGATTGCCAAATCATCTCGAAATGACTTCTGTCATCTGTCACTTCTCAGTTGGCGATTATAAAATTTGCTGTTAAAATTGTATGTGTAAATTTGATAAAAATAATTCTATTAAATATTGTAATGGGTGCTTTATTTTATTGCATGCAGTGGCATAACAACTTACTCTGCAGAATATACAGAAGGAGATGATTCAAACAAACCCATTAGGAATTGATGACGTCGCGTATGTGGTTAAAAGATTTGTATCATACTGTATAATCGTGACTTTTAATTAGTGCCTCCATATCAGTAAAACTTCTATTCCTGCATCGTTGCAGCTGGCCGCGGTCTAACGTTTTCTTGCCGAAGGCGATTTGCATAGATCAGTTGAAAAATATTTTGATATTGGTCTTGGTCGAAGTACTGTGTAAAAGATTTTGATTTGGAGACAAAAATTATTCAAAGTTGAATTCAACTTAAAATGACGAAAATATAAACTTTTTTTTTTTTTTTTTTGAAAAATTTAATATTCCTGGAGTCAAAGGATACATCGAAGGGACTCAAAACAAGTTTCAACACTATTCTATAATAGGAAAGGATATTTTTCATTTTTTTTTTCTGAAAATTTCACAATAAATCTTTGTTAGATATAATGAATCCTGAAAACTACAACCTATTTCAAGGCTTGGTTGCGGAAAAAGGTCGCTATCAGAATCAGATTTGGCGTTTTGTTAAAAATCAGGCGAGTCACTTTGAATTGCAATATTTCCAGAAACAGACCATGCAGAAGTTTTTGGTTTGCATGGGTATACAGGAATTTAATAAACTTTTCACTTAATGTATGTATTGATGGGTTTGGGCAACATTGAGAAAAATTATGATTTTTTCAAAAATTTAAAAAAATATTTTTTTTTTTTTAATTTTACGTACAAGCCTTGGTTGCGGATATATCTCCATTCGAAGAAAGATTTCGAGAACCAGACCTCACCGAATCTTCTGGTTTTCAGTAATAGGAAGCTATTTGGTAGATTTAATGAATCCTAAAAACTACAACCTTTATCAAGGCTTGGTTGCGGTAAGGTCGCCATCACAACTAGATTTGACCGAATTTAAATAACCTGAAAATTGAGAAAATCGAAATCTGGAACAAGGAAATTCGCATCAACTTCACTTCGAAAAAAATGATATTGATATCGGTAAAAGTGAGCTTTAAAACAGTAAATTTTATTTCGAATCGATTTCAATTCCATTAAGAATGAAAGTGAAATGTTGAACCCTATTACAGAATTCGGCAAATGAGCTTAAGTGACAGTTTCAATTAATTTCCAAACTTTTGCTATTACTGAATCCGATGAATGAAAGTTGAACGAATGTCGGTAACAATCCCTGCACCACCCACATTTTGGTCAACTTATATGGTATTACTGAATTCGCAATCCATTCGCACTCCATACAATTTCTATCATTTAACATTCGCACCAATTTCCAGACGAATCTGAAGTGAATTTTTGATTGAACGAAAAATAAATGGAAAGCATAAAAATGTAAGTCATGAAGACGCAATCGGGCATAGCCGGAAATCTAAAAAAAAAAAAAAAAAAAAATGCACACCGGTTGATATTGAAAGGTCCCCCATCCAATATCAAAGCCTAGGCCGTTGACTAAATGTCTGTAACTGAAACCTTCATAAATGATAAGGTTATTTTAGGAATCAACAATGTAGTTCATGCGGCGAGAATTTCATAATTCAGTTTTACAGCGGATGCGAAAGGTCAACGGATTGAGTTAATTCACCGGGAGTAAGATTCTGCGAATTCTGTAAGAAACATGAATATGTTTTAGAACAGTGAGCAGCATTCGTAAAAAATCGAACTCGAGACTTCAATCAGACGTCAGACATTACGATGATGGAGAAGACGAAAAAAGTGGCTCTCGCAATTCTGTCTGTCTTTTTGACTACAGCCTAAACGGCTCGGCCGATTATCTTAAACTCGTTAGAAGGCACTTTTAAATGCCCCTCACGTTTTTTTCTTTTTTTTTTAAACCAAAAGTTTTATTTTATATAAAATAAAAAAAAAAATACGAAAAATGTTTATTATTGGTACCTCCCCTAGAAGCATTTTTTTGTTTTCGATTTTCTCAAAAACGGTACAAACGATTTTGATAATTTTTTATGCTAAAGCTCCCCACATTTTGGATATTCAAATTTTCAAAAAAAAATTGTTTGGACTTTTAAAAAATTAAAAATTTTTTTTTTTTCAAAACTCAATATTTCGTAAATCCCATGCTCGATTTAAAAGTTAAGACCCTACGTTTTGATTATTCTGTGTGCGTCGACTAATTTTTGTTGATTTTCTTTCTCTTCTGCATGTTTTTATAAATATGTATTATAATTAATTTTGAAAAGAGCTAAATAGTCTCGGCAGCTAGGCTCGTTAAACTTAATAATATCATTTAATTTAAATTGCTTGGTAATAAATTATAATAATAATAATAATAATTTTGAAAAGTTTACAACACTTAAGTTCCTTATGTAGAAATCCGAAGAGAAATGATGTGCATATTTCTTTTCATTTTTTTATGAATGATGTTGACTTGATCTGGTTTTTATCTGCAACTGTTTTAACTGCAGTCCTTATATTATTAAAATTTTAAATATATTATTTTTTAACAATTTGGTCATAGCACCACTATCGAGTCCTAACTATGAATTTATACTCGTACGTATTCAAAATACAAGTATTTTTTTAGAACAAACGCACCACTGTGGCAAGAGCTCCACTTATGGAGCCCCAGAGTCTCATAACCCAACTCAGAAAAGGTATTTTTAGTTAGGCATCCACTGTGATAGGTGTTCACCAAAGTAAATGTTGGAAGGCATACCTTAATATTGAATGCGTAGATGTGTTACGAGTAATTCATAAATACGTCTGACATATGTATGTTTTTTTGATGAAACTTGTTGCGCCATTGTAAATCTCGTAGAAAACTAAACCTGTTCCATTTTTGTATTTAAAACTGTGTTTGTATCTACATATATGTATGTAACCTCATTTTCAATTGCTTACAAACGGCATCTTCATGTCTAATAAAACAAAAATGGCTTCTCTTAAAATTCGAATTCTGTTTTACATACAGTTGCGGTCAAAATAATAGAAGTGTAAAAAAAATCATTAGTAAGTCCCTAAATTTTCATGTTTTTGTGGAGGAATATTCTGTGGTCAGACGAGTTCCAGATTGTGTTATATGGTGGAAAGGGATCTCGTCAATATGTAAGAAGGCCTCCAAACATAGAATATAATCCACGCTTCACAGCCAAGACAATAAAACATGGAGGATCCAGCATAATGGTTTGGGCATTGTTTTTCCTTCTATGGTGTTGGTCCCTTATACCGGATTGAAGGCATTATGGATTACCATCTTAATGTGAAGATCATTGAGGAAGCTATGTTCCCATATGCTGAAGATGAAATGCCACTGAAATGGGTCTTTCAACACGACCCAAACCATACAAGAAGCAGTGGTTCCAAGAAAAGAGAGAGGTAGGGGCCTGCGCAGTACCCAGACCTCAACCCTATAGAAAATCTTTGGTGCGATGTCAAGAAGTATGTTGCAAGTTGTAAGCCAACTACTAACACAGCCCTTTGGGAAGCTATACAGCAGTCTTGGAGGTCCATACTTGTAGAAAGATGTAAAAATCTTATCAATTCGTTGCAACGTCGTTGTGCTGCTGTTATTTCTAACAAGGGACATGCAACTAAATATTAATTTTAGGGTTGTACACTCGACTATCACTTATGGTAGAAATTGTCTATTAACTTTCCCTTTTGTAATATTTAAAGGTGGATATTGAATGCGCTATTTTTTTGACCACTGTTTTTCTTTATGACTTGGATAGATTCGAAATTACCAACTAATTTACTGAATTTGAAAATTTGTTTTTTTTTCTGAAATTTAAAGCCTAAAAAACATTACGTAATTTGAAAATCAGATGACTATTTATTTCTTTAAAGTAGTAGATTAATTTATTTTAGTTTTTGTTGTGTCAAAAGGTTCACTACTGTTATTTTGACCGCATCAATATATTTAATTCTTGAGTAAAAATTTTATTAGTAACTGCTATTTTAGAAATGTCAAAAATATCTCGGGTGTGACGCAAGGCGGCGAGTTATCTTGGCGGAATGAATTTTTTCGGAATTTCTGCCCTCAGCTCGTCAAGTAATGCTCCTTTATTGGTTTTTCCGTTTTGAAGTCTAATCGATTAAGATAATTCCATGTCTATTAAACAAAAAAAAAACAGTCGGCATTAATTTCTCAGCCAAAAACAGTTTAGAATCGCAGTCTACAGATTCGACTGTATTTCTGTTTTTGGTATATAATGGCGTATGCGTGGTGCACGATTAGCTTTCTCATGTCCAAACTGTAATTTAGTATATGACAAACAGGTTCTTTTGAGACATTTATACCATCTGCTATCTCCCTCAATTATTCGACTTTATGAACTTGAGAGTTTTTATAATTTTTAGACGTCCCGAACTAACTTCGTCTTTTCAAAAATAATTATTTAATAAATGATTCTCGATTTTTTGTTTCCCAAGGTGAGCAGAGATATTACTTGTTTTTGTTGTCGAGTGCTGCCATCTTCATGGTGAGGTTTAAACTTTTTCCAAGTCAATTTTATATTGTATACATTTAAGTTCTTCAGTAGAATGTTGGTGAGCACAGTAAATTTCAGTCTTAACAGCTTTAATTAATAAAGGACAAAGTATATAGTGGTTGAGAAATCGAATGGCTATCTACATACAGTGGTGGACAAGAATTTAGCACATTAATAACAAAAAAAAATTAAACTATATTTACAAAATTTGTTTCTATTTCAATATTTTCATTTTTATATTATTTACATTATTTACGCATATAAGTACCTATATTTTTCCGAAATACAATCTTATATTTTTTATATCTGAAAGAAAAAAATAACAGAAAACATACTTTTTTGTCGGGACATGAATTTAGCACATTTCAATAAAATAGCTTAGTTATGTTACAAACCGTTACTAAAACTATATTTTCTTTAATATTTTGTTGAAAATCCTTTGTTCTTTAATACTGAATTGAGTCTTCTTGGCAAGCTCTCGACTAAGGCCTCACAGCATTGCTTATGTATTGAATACCAAGCATTCTGTATCTCTTGCCACAAATCTGTTAAATTTTTCGGTTTTTGTTTTTCAATGTGTTGCTCAACGTCATTCCACAAATTTTCGATTGGGTTCAGATCGGGTGATTGAGCAGGCCACTTTAAAATATTCACTCTATTTACCTCTAAGGCACTTTTCACTAGTTTTGAAGTGTGCTTAGGGTCATTGTCGTGCATAAGGCGCCATAAAACTGGCAAATTTTGTTCGGCATATGGTATCATATGGTTCAAGATAATATCTTTGTAGAGGTGCTGGTCCATTTTGGAGTCTATCTTCACTATTGGACCAACACCGTGCCAAGAAAAAGCAGCCCAGACCATCACGTTTCCATCACCCTGCTTCACCGTCTTAATGGTGTATTTTGGATCATCTTCCTTGTTTTGTGGTCGCCACGCATATTTTCTTCCATCTGATCCGAATCAACAGAACTTTGATTCATCGCTCCAAAGTACATTTTACCAGGAATTTAGTGGTTTGCCTAGTTGTAATTTGGCAAACTCTAATCTAGCCTTAAAATTTTTTTTTCGAAACCAATAGTTTTCTTTGTGCAATGCACCCTCTCAATTTTTTTTCATTTAGGCGTCGTCTCACGGTTCTTGAGGATACATTGACATTGTAATTCTCCATTAATACATTTCGAATGGCACTAGAGGTCTTAAAAGGATCCTTGGTTGATAACATGTAAATGACTTTATCTTCCTTCTTTGTTGTATTTCGTGTGCAAGGGGCTTGTTTTACATGTTTTGTGACTCCATACTTTTCAAAATGTCTAAGAGGATTATAGACCATCTTTCTGGAACATTCTAGCAGGTCAGAAGTCTCCGTCACTGGTGCGAACCTTTGACTTCATCTTAATGATAAGACTCCTTTTGTCCTCAGAACACCATTGCCCATTTGCCATGACTATTAAATGTTTAATTTTATTTGAATATACAAAATTAAGAAGATATAAAATTACCTCGAAAATAATTTTGTTCTCTTAAAAACCCACAAATTAAAAAAAATAACCAAAATTTGTACACGTGCTAAATTGATGTCCAACCAAAAACAATGCAAATGACAAACTATCAACGATTTTTTCACTATGTAATTGGATTGCATATGAAAATGAACAGTTTTGTTTTCTCTGATTTGTTGTCATATACATATATTCTTTCACCTTTTTTTTTATTCTTTTCTCCCGAGCATATAATATTTGTTCACAAGGCCGTTTAGCCAAAAATGAGCTTACGTCAACTACGACGCGACGCGACGCTCTTAAAATTGCCCTCACCGACACGGAGTTTTGGGAATACATTTTAATTATTTGTAAACGTTCTTCATTCGCGAACTTCATAATGATAAAAATGATTTTTACTGAATGTTTTGACACTGACAGTTTGGTAACTGGCTTAAGGGTACGGTTACAGTGAAAAATCAAAGTTGTCAAATCCCATTTGGAAAACTTTTTATTAGATCAAGTTTAAACTAGAGCATTAAAACTTAAACTTAAACTGATGTGAAATGAGAAATCTAATACAAAAATGTCACAACGAAATCATAGATTTCAAATTAATTTCTTTTTGCATTACGCTCTTCTACGACAGAAATTTATAATTTTAACTGATTATCTGAAGAAGTCTGCCTCCACTTTTTTTTAACACATCATGAATTCCTTGGCATTAATTATGGGCGGGAAAATGACATTTGAATTTTTATTGTATTGTATGGTATGGACTTATTGTTTTTTTCGCATCGAGTTTAAATGTCTCAGATGACTCCTCATAAAAAAATTGCAATAACATGTACTCGTACAACTAGAAAGAGATTAGCTTTGAGTCTAACTTCAGACCCATTATAAAGTAATAAATTCTTTTTTTTTTACGGTTGATAAATGTCCCCGATTTCAATACTTAATAGCGATAATAGTATATATCGGAGATTCAATCCCTGTTACCAACACTGGCTAACTTATATAAGTAGCCAGCATTTTTCTTATAATATACGTATATTCAGATCCTATTTAAACTCACCCTTGGGATTTAATGAGATAAGGACCCATATATTTTTAATCTTACGTTGTCAATGAAAATCCTTTTATATCCTTCTGATAAAATTCTTTCTAAATAGTGCCAACTCAAGTTGCATAAAAAAAACCCACTCTAACCTCGAAATATTTGAATGTCTTATTTATATTTTTTTTTAGAACAACAAAATTCCATTCTATGTGCAGACCAGAAATATCCGAGTGTCCGATAAAAATAAATCGGTATTGTTAAGAACTTAAATGGTAAATTCTTACAAAAAAAATCTATCCTTAAACCCATCAAAAATTTTTTTCTTCAAGTTTATTCCAATTCAAATAGACAGAATTGAAATCAATTGATAATGTAAACACCCTCGCGCCAATGTAATAAACCTGTATATACATATGTAAGTATGTACCCATCTACCATAAAATTTTGTCTCCCATTGATCCAGGCGAGGCTATGTTTGCAACTGCATCAATCTATCCTATCTTTCACACATTCCGTCATCTATCCGATGTTTGTTTTTTTTTTCAATTTTACTTCGTCTGTGACACAAATCTACCTATAGATATAAAAGTTTCGATACTTCACCCAAAATCTCGTTGCGAAAAACCCTTACAGGCATATATGTATACTCCAAGTCGATAACCAACTTTATGAACAGAGGATTTATGAATATACTTTTTCTTCTCCCAGTGTGCACTCATTCACCAACTTAGAGGGTTTGGCAATAGTCCAAATTACTCGTCCCCCCACTTTATAGAAAATCCAATAGAGTATCTCACGTATTACTGTCAAGAAGCTACAGTACGGTTTACTTATTTAGATCCATTCGAAAAATATGCTCTGAATGTTGTATAAAAAAAAATACACTGACTATATCAAAAGATGAGTGGTTTCTATCCCAATCAAACTAAAATGTATACAAACAAAACTTATATTTTTGTAATTTTGTTGACCCCATAGATGAGATTTTTTTTTTTTTTAGAACGAAATGTACGAGTAAACGTTTCATCCAAAAAGGTTCTTGTGACTTGTGGTTCACCTTTTTGAAACAAATACAGTAATGATCTTTTTCCGTGGTCGCGCTGCCCAAATTCATTTTTTAAAGTAAAGCTTCTGGTAAAAAATTTCTATGGAGTTGTCAGTGACATGTCAAAACGACACGTTATCCGTCAAAGACAGCGACATGGTTTTTATAATTATTGTTCGAACTTTGTTCGAGGTTATTTAAAACACTTTAAAAACACCTTTTATCGCCAAAAGAGAATGTTCTTTTAATGAAAAAACCACAACAACTAACCAGCAAAGCAATTAAAAACATAATTTAATTAAAAAATACACACAATCAAAGCTTTTTTTTAATGAATAATGTGGCTGAACAATTTCTCAATCGAAAACCACTTCCCTTTATACAAAAAACACAAACAAGTATATATTTTGTATAGTTTTATTTATTTAAAACAATACTGAATAATTATTTATTATTTAACTTGAAAACTAAGCACTAAAATTTACAAAATAATTAATGCGAAATATAAAAAAAAAACACTTGTAAATAAACTATCTGCTTTCTTTTGTCAAATATAAACTAGCATTGCCATATGCGAAGAATTTTAAATTCATTGTCAAAATTAAATTAGCATTGCCTACAATTATGAAATCCATCTGACAAATTTAAGCGAAGATAAAAATGCACTAAAAAACGGCTAGTATTGAAATTTCAATATCTTGGACGTCAGTGTCATTTCACGATTTATGACGTGCACCTAGCTTCGTAGTCATATGCGTTAAAAAAGCGCCATCTATGCGTCATAAAAAGCGCCATCTATGCGTCAAAAAGAGGGCCATCCATTTTCTTCAACCTTGGTAACAAACAAGTTATACATAACTTTCTTGATTTTCTCAATAAATTCAAGAAATCGCCAGATAAACCAAGCTGCCCTTCCAAAACTAATTGCATTATTTGTATAAATGAAACAGTTTTGAATTCCAATTTAAACTTCCTAACTTATTTTGTAAATCATTTTCAATTCGAAGAAATCTGTCCAAAAAAATGTATTTGGAAGTGAAGAGAATGTTGCCAAAACAAGACTATACTAAAATTACTTTTAAATTGATTTTTTTTTATGTTTCCGAAAAGCACTGAAAGGTTATGTCAAAAACCAACGAAAAGTATGTAGATTTCCATATCGTCAAAAGGGGAACACACCCAAACAGAACCTTACATTTATGTCACAAAACTCATTTTTTTCTAGAGACGATAAGTGAGGAATGAATTTTTTCATTTTTAACGATTCTAAAACTAATCGGCTATATAACCAGTTTGTAAATTCATTATAATCTTAATCAACAATTAGTTCTTATGTTGGTTTGTACAAAATGTTTGTACGTTTATAGGTTAGAATCTTACAGAGGGAAAAGAAGTTTTACTTCTAGCGCGCTTACGTCAGTACACACACTTTTTGTTTCTATTGAAAAGTTCCTGCCTCAAAATTTATTTATTCAATTACCCCTTTTACATTATGATGGGAAGACCCATCAATTACCTATGATGCGGTTGCATGCCACAATAGAACCTAATTATCAACAGCTAGGGGAATCCTAGAATAAAATCCAAAGGCTCGCGTGTATTTGTATTATACGGAAGCAATGAGAGACTGTCCTACCGCAGCTATTTATTTATTATTTTACCAAACTGATCTTACATTTACATATGTAAGTACGTTATGATTATTAGATACATTCCTTAAAGATTAATTACCAACTAAGGTTACCTAGAACAGCTGTGAATAAATAATAAATAAATCTGATGATTACAAACAGAATTAGTTTATCATAAACATCTTGTTAGAGGCTCATTAAGTCCATAATTCGTTCAACGATACGCTTCACAAAATGAACTTCTTGTTCGCAAATATCTTAAAGGAGCATAGATTTCACTGCAACATAACAGAAGGAGATAATTTATGTGATAAAATTATAAAGCCTCTAACGAACGAACATAATAGAAAAATATTAACGGCGATCTGTAAGTTTAAGTAAACCAATAAGTTGACATCTATACTCTGTCGAACAAAAATTGTCAGTACAGGCCTTATGGGAGAGCTTTTTCTAAAGCAGTGGCGCCTGCTGCACCCTCACTACAATGCGTTAGGAAAAATGCCACTAAAAAAAGAGCAAGCCACTGACTTTTCTTAAGGAATTGTTGTTGTAATTCTTTGCAAAAAGTTGTACACCCCAACATGACCGTCGTATCCCACTGCTGATGAGATACTGTCAAGAGTGTCAAGTGTCACTCAATACGATCGTGCGCTCTTTATCTACATCAAAACAGAGTTACCATTATCATTTTTAATTGCAAGCAACGAGCTTTTTCAGTGGCTTTTATTAAGGAGCTTTTGGAATTTGAAGCTTTTGAGAACACATTTTAAGAAGATGAGTATGTTGAGTGTTGTCGTATTGCTTTTCAACTTAAAAAAACGCGCCTATTATCTTACCGCTTGGTGTTGTGGGAAAAGGTAAATTGAATATTGTTTTCAGTCGTTTTGAATCGACAGACGGTAGCCCTACGCGTTTTTTACTCTCATTTGCTGCGATTTTTAATGTAAACTATGGAATTCCTGTCAGAGCTTTAAAAGGCGACACACTTATGCATGGCAATGCAACCAGAATGAGAGACAAACGTCCTATCTTCCCTGTACTGACAATTTTTGTTGGACAGAGTATAGTAGTTTACGCGGGCATTCTGATGTTCTAAAGTAAACGATTTACTAAAATTCTTGTAAAAGGTTTTTGAGTGTTTTAAATCATTTGAGAACTTGTTCTGTAGAAAGGACTCCATAAAACAGAACGAACAAAGGCAACCGAGACTTAAGGTGTGTCCAGACCAAAGAAACATTTTTTAAACATTTCAGAAACATTTAAGAAACATTTCAGAAACATTTAAAAAACATATCAGAAACAGAAAAACATTTCTGAAATGTTTCTGAAATGTTTTCTTTGGTCTGGACGCTCGGATCCACTCTTGACGAAAATTTTAAAAATAAAATCAAAAAAGCCAATGATATATCTGAAATTTGCGAAAATATAAATTGTGATAAGAATGAAGTAGAAAAAAAATTCATGCGCTTAAAGTACAACACAGGCGAGAAAAAAATTTAGAGACAACTCAATCTGGAAACAATGGGAAACATAAACATTTCAGAAATGTTTCTTAAAGCGTCCACACCAAAAAAAACAAATCAGAAACATTTCTGAAATGTTTTTTAAACAAATGGGAAACATTTCAGAAACGTTTTTTAAACAATGTTTCCTGAAATGTTTCTTTGGTGTGGACACACCTTTAGAGTGTAAGGATTAGTAAACTCCTTAGAATTACTCGTAGCTTTAGCTAATATGTAATCAATATGCAGACTTAAATTAAGTTTAGGATCAAATAAAACACCTAGATATTTCTCTTCTTCTTTTCTGCAAAGAGCTATGTAATCAATTTTACAATTAAAAAAAGAATAACAAATGGGAGACTGGTTACGAAAAATTTACATAATTTGGCATTTTGAGATGTTCAAAAATAAGTGATTTTTCTTACATCACTCTCCAAGTTTATATTAAGATCTTCTTGTAGAAGAATACATACAGAAATAGATTTTATGCGACAGAATATTTTCAAGTCATCAGCAAACAACAATTTTTCTGAAAGTCGGATATGAAGTGGAGTATCATTTATTAAAATTAAAAATAAAAGGGGTCCAAGGTGGTTTCCTTGAGGAACACCAGAGGTAATATGAATTTAGTGAGACTTAAAATTATTTATATGAACGTATTGAATACGATCGCATAAATAAGATTGAAGCCAATTCAAGAGACTAGAATGACAACCTAAATTTACCAATTGTTGCATTAAGATTTTGTGGTTTACCACATGCACCAAAAGTAAAACCATGTGGGACAATACAATTTAGAAAGTTTACTTCAAATACTAAGATTTCTAAGAGCAATAGATTTCAAGGAAGAACTGTAAGATGAGCAAGGTCATCCAGATCACACAATAGATCTCTAGGTCGGACTGCATTACCCCCAATACATAATTATTTCATTCATAAACCATGATTTGTTTTGAATTCAAAACTAGTTAGGAAGTTGCTTTCGTCAATGTAAAGATCGATTGATTTAAATTGAATATCTAATAATATAATAGCCGTGTTTTTTGAAAGAGTGAATAGCCAAGTTAGCAAAATTTTACATGCAAAACAATAAAAACATCAAGAGTGAATATAATTTGGTCAGCAATCAGAGTGAATATAGAATGGATAAAAATTGCAAATATATAGAGATGTAGATGGCGCTTAAATCGAGTGCAGAAAAACATTTGCTTCGGAAAGTTTTGTACTGTGATGTGTTCTGGAATGCATCTTTTTTTCTCAGAGATTTTTACTATGTCAAGACATTTGGAAACAGAGATTCATGTCTATTTTGTAAAAGACGTACACAAAATCTAAAATGTCAATTGATTGAAAAACTTCTAAAAAAAAACTTAATTTTTTCACCGAAAAATCGAAATTTTTTGGATTTTTTTTTTGTTCAGGAAAATTGCGATTTTAGGGCTTTTGGAAAGCATCTAGAAAGAAATACTCTAAATAGGTCAAAATATAATATATTACCCATCTACCAAGCCATAAACTGTCAAATTCCATATTAGGATGGCTAAGATCTCGATGGATTAAAAAACATCTACAAAATCTAAATTTGTTTAACGAAAAATCGCTGTCAAGAATATGGAAAAAAATATTCTAAATATGTCAAAATAAATTTGAAATTACTCTAAAATTCGTGTCAAACTTTGAGATTAAAAGAGAGTGAATATAATCGCTTTTTTTCAATTTTCTTTACTGAGTGGCTATCAATTTTCCATAAAACGCGGCTAATATCTCCAATTCCAAAGTAAAAGAAGACAACATATGCAATAAATCAATTTGAATTTCTATTAATCTATTTTATTTGTCTTGGAACTGACAGACCTCTCTTAAAAACAAAATTGCAAAGTTAATTCTAAAGTTTAGAACCCACGACTTGTGTAAATATATTTTATCCAAATCAATTTCTTAACCACTTGAAAAATTATTCTTACTGGGTCAATCATGTATGTACTTTATTTTTAATGTCATTTGAAAATCTTAATAGTTGTTGGTTATTTTGAGGTTTATGATCGTTAAAATGGATGACAACTATCAATTTTTAACATGAATTTTATTGTTTTAAGTAATACCAAAAAAGCTATGGATGTGGTTAATTCAGGGAAAATAATTCGTTTTATTAATTTCGCCTTCCTAACCAACTGATTCGCACTGTACCTCCTTCAATTTTAAACAAGGAACAATAATACAAAAAATACCTTAGAAAAAAGGTCTTGGTTGCCGAGTGAGAGCATATCAATGAAATGTCATCAGTCAATGGGACCAAAATGAATTTTTTTTGCTTTTCAATTCAAGGATAAACCTTACTTCGAGATATATTACTTGTCTTTGCTTTTTAAAATTTTTTTTTTATACTTATAATTTTAAATACATTCAGGCAAAAAAAAATAGTATTTCGAGTCATTCATGCTCATTATCGCTAGTTGAGACACTGCTATGTAGCTTTATTTTTATATAACAAAATACATTTTTAATTTGTATATTTATTAAAGAAAAAGAAATTTATTTTATGAAGCATGTTCTATTTTATTATCTATACATTATTTGCTTTTGTTATAACTCTTATTAATCATTTTATTGTTATTAATATTAAAGGTAGTTTTATGTAACGGAAAGAATTTCATTTGACTAAATTTTGATTTATTTTAGCTCCACCGGATCGAATATGTTCATAGTCGACACCTAATTTATAGAGATGTTAAACCTGAGAATTTTTTAATTGGTAGAACATCAACAAGACGAGAAAAAATTATTCATATAATTGGTAAGTGGAAATATGTATATATTTTGTGCGGTACACTGTTAAAATTTTTCTTTTTCAGCCCGCTTTACAGTTTCTTTATGATTACGAAGGTTATTTTAAAAGTGAAGAGGCAAAAGTCCTTTTTTTTTTATAGAATTTCGTTGGTTACGACATGGCCCGTAGTCAGTACTAAAATTTATGGATCGTTTATTGATCATCGCGATGCCCTTGGCTTAGGTGTGTTCTTTCTATTAAGTCAAAGGCTGTTGGGCTAGATGATGTTCATCTTTCTTTCTTGTGTATGATTTTGTCAATTGTGTTGCCATGTATAACCTTTGCTTTTAATACTATCTTGATGTCTGGCGTGTACCCGGACTTATGGAAAGTTGCCAAAATCATACCGCTTCCTAAAATGCCAAAAAAGATAAATTTAGGCCTATCTCCATACTGCCATTTTTGTCAAAGGTCTTTGAAAGGATTCTGGAAAAACAAATTAATGCTTATCTCGCTGCCAACTCATTGCTTAGTCCAAAGCAATCTGGTTTTCGTAAAAAGCACAGTTGTATTATGCACTTCTGAATGTTACTGAAGACCTTAGGCAAGCATTGGATAAAGATGAGATTACTTTTTTTTGTTTTTGCTAGACTTTTCAAAGGCCTTTGAAACTGTTAATCATCTCAATTTGTGTAGAAAACTCACGCAAAAAAAATTAATTTTGTCTTACCTGACTAACAGAAGACAAGCAGTGCAAGTTGGAGATAGCCTATCTGATTTTTTGCCAAGTGTTACTGGTGTGCCTCAGGGATCCATTCTTGGACCCCTTTTGTTTTCAGTTTATGTGAATGAACTTCCATCTTCACTTGCAAATTGTTCCTCTCACATGTACGCTGATGACGTTCAGCTATATTTTAGCTGCCCATTGGGGCTTATTGAGCATGAGGCATTTTGTTTTCAATGAGGACTTGGAGTAAGTGGTGAATTGGTCGGAATTGAATGGTCTTGTTTTAAACCCTACAAAATCTAAGTGCTTTGTAATTTCTAGAAAATCTATTGATCTTTCGTATTTCCTATCGATTGTCTTAAGCAATGCTCCAATCGAATACGTTTTAACAGCAAAAAATCTCGGAGTGACCTTCAACCGCTTTCTGACCTGGGATAACGACATTAATGGACTTGTTGGCAAGGTATATGGCGCACTTCGTAAACTTTGGGTAACCCAGGCTTTTACTCCAGTAAAAACGCGTTTTCTCCTTGCTAAGACTTTCATTATTCCTATCCTGATGTATGGTTGCGAAATTTATTGTAATTGTAATTATATAAACAGGCGTAAACTCAATGTCGCATTTAATTCGTACGTGTGCTTTTGTGAAATGTCAAATCAAAAAAAAAAAAGTCACAATCGATATTTCTTTAGTTTATCAGGTTTATTTCTTCACTTTACTCGTCAGCTCGTCAGATTATTTTATCAGATCTGCAGAAAGTTTTTCCCATACAAATTTGGACAGATCGTTTCTGCGGAGATAAAATTATCTGGTTTTCGAGGTTTATCAGGGTTTTCCGCGTTTATATGAATACCCTTAATGTTTGTTGAAAGAAAGTCAATTCGCATTAGGATACAAAAAATCACAACTGCCGAGTTTGACGTTAAAGTTTGAATGTATAAGTGTTTCTAGTTTCGATTCTGATTTAAAATCCAGAAGAAAATTTCTCTTCTTTTCAGAATCAGGACAGTCATTTTTTCCAGAGTGAACACTTTCCGAAGAGTCCAGCAGGCTTCCCGATTACCAAATTAAACCGATATTAGACTTATTTTCCATGCAATGAATTTCGCGATTTTATTTTGTATTAAATATAAAATTCTCGCAGATAAAGCGAACGTATGTTGAAGGTAATAGAGTGACATTTCAATTTGTCAATTTCGAAATTTTGAGTCGCAAACTTACTTAAGGTCTCTAGCTAATTGTCTCCAGTTCCGCGCGGGGTTGGTTTTAAATATTTTTATGACCAAAGCATTGCTACTTCGATGTCGCTGTTGTTGTTTATTTCATTCCACTTACCGTGTATTGAGATCTGACCAAAAAACTAGGATAATTTTGCTCTAAAAACTACCTTAAGCCTTCTCATTCAACTTTGACAGTTTTCATATATCTGCACTGTACATAAAGACCGGGAACACTTTAGTTGCTCGAGAAAGAGATTTTGCCACTTATCTGTCTTCTTATTTCAAAGAATTTGAGGTAAATTCAAATGCAGCTAAATAATTTGTGCTGAATTCAGCGCTGGTATCCTTGCGGAGTTCAGGGAGACAAGGTATCTGACTACCTCGAAGTTATAGCTGTATATGGTAAAATTATGTTCAAAACATCGCTGACATCTTTCTTGATGTCATCATTTATTGGTCTTTCCCGCATTGATCCTTTAATACAAACCGAAAACGGAGTGGGTGGTGGAGTGTACTCGGATAGACTAAACCTTAGTCTCTCCTTCCGCTACAAAACCACTGTAGCGTATTCCAAGCGTAAATTCTGGGGATAAAGGAAGTATTGTCTTGTTTTAAAGAAAACGTGTTACCTAGTTCCGATATCCGCATCTTCTCAAAAAGTCAGGCTGTCTTAAAATCCCTCGCATCAGTCTCATCAAACTCCATTACAGTCCAAGACTGTCGATCGTCTCTGATGGAGATGGCCAAACAGTTAAATATTCACCTATTCTGGGTGCCGCGACACATTCCGGGGAATTGTAAAGCCGACGAACTCGCCAGAATTGGAACGCAAATGTCTTTCTTGCCCGATAGGGTAAATAAAGGTATGCCTAGCTACTAGTAAACTTATGCTGAAGCGAATTTTTCTGGAATAATCAAATACAAGATGGCTCAACACTACCACTTGTTCGGCGACCAAACGAATCTGGCCCAAACTAGATTTGAACCGTCAAATTGTTTGTTGTCCCTCAGTAGATCTCAGATCAGCTCCGGTAATATAGGTGTCATAACTCGACACTGTCTTTTAGGTAGGTGCACCGCACGACTCGGTGTACTATCAAACGATTTCTGCAGGAGTTTCTTGGACGAGGAGGAAGAGGAAACAATCCCACACCTTCTTTGTACATGCCCTGCTCTCCCTTAGGGGGCAGTTATAGCTCATCAGAAAAGTCCATCAGAAAAAATTTTGTCTTCCAAATTTGACCATATTACAACTCGATTTTGAGTAAAATTTTAATGCAATTAGAAGAATACTTGCTTGGACTAATTTTTACAAAAAGAATTACAACATTTTGTTGCTAAATTTACTCAGAAAATGGATTTAAATATTTTTTCTGATGGAATTTAATTTTTCTGAACAGCTGATTGCCAAAACTCAAAATATATTCCATTTCGTTTTTCTTTTGTGTTCCGATTTTTTTCTGTTCCGAATGCATCAGAAAAATTTTTTCTGATGAGAAAAATTTTTTCTGATGATATGACAAGAAAAAATTGTTTGTTTCCTGACGTAAAATTATTGTTAGCTATAACCGGCCATCAGAAAAATGTTTCAGATTTCGATTGTTCTAATTTTTCTGATGGACTTTTCTGATGAGCTATAACTGGCCCCTTATAGACGCAAACTTCATCTAGGACACTATTTCTATAATGAACCAAGCGATAATGAACCAAGCGATCTCATCAAAACAGACATTAAAAGTCTCCTTCGCTTCATCAGAAGCTCCAAAGGAACTTTTTGTTCCATATTAGATCGCGGTATCACAATGGACCTCTACTGGTCTAAGTGTGTCAGATGCTTTAAATGACAGCCACTTCAACCTAACCTATTAATCTGGTTTTCATAAAAATGATAATGCTCTCAAGCGAGTCCACATGATGTTTTTCTTTTTTGAAGAACAAAGCACAACCCCAAGCTGTCAAAAATAAAACTGAATCCGGATATTCATGAAAAGCTAAAACTCCATCCTATTAGAACTTGGTGGGAGTATACTCATGATGTTAAAAGGTTTTTAATATATCGATTTTATTTTTGTTTTGCCAAAGCTTTGGCGGGCGGTTACATTATCAGAACACCCTCACATAATTTTATAATAATATTAAACACCCTATGATAATGAAGAAAGATACAAAGTATCTTTCCATATACCAAATGTAGCTCACACAATAATTCATAATTTATGATTTCATCTCATAGCGAATGATGAAATCCGATATTATAAACATAAACTTACCAAATGTAATGCTTACACAATAATTCATAATTTATGATTTCATCTCATAGCGAATGATGAAATCCGATATTATAAACATAAACTGCATATCAGCAATTTTATTAAACAAAGAGCAGCATATGATCTTCAATCATACTGCTGAGTAGACAAATATAAAGTATAAAAGGGTTTCTTCGATCACTTGAAAGATCAGTTCTAATTAGTAATTACAACGTATAGCTGAAGATTTCCCCCCACCAGTGGTAAGGGATCTGAAGCTCTTAATAAATTTATATTATTAAAAAACAATCACTAGTGTTTTATTTAATGGTGGTATTCTCACAAGAGAATACAATATATATTATTTTTTATTTACGAAAGGAACCGTAAACAAAACTGGCGCAGTCGGTAGGATCTCGAAAGATCAATGAATCGTACTTATTAAAGTTTTATTCGGGATTTAAAAAATAATCGTCCGTACTAATTGAAATAGTTAAATACCGGTTAAGTGATATAACAAAAAAGGTATAGGACAATAAATTAATAATATTCAGTGAAAAACATAGTGAATACAGATCCACGAAGGACAATTTCACGAAATCCCATAGAGGGAATGTTGGACTGAAAAAAAAAAAAAAATATATATAATATATATTGAATGCAACTAGAGGAAATTAAAACTCAAAAGGGAGCAGAGCACCGCAGAAATACTACACACAAAGTGAAATAAAAAAATAATATATATTCGAGTGAAAATCGAATTTCGAACTAAAATCGAAAAAATACTAATTAGTATCTCACTCCAACTAAAATGAAGAATTAATTAAAAACAAAACTGGGACAGAAGAAAAAGTTTAAACAAAAATATATGTATATAACCTAAATTGAAAAAGTGAAAGAAGGAAGAACAACTTTACGAGGCAGAACTATCCAAGTCGAAAGCCCCAACGTGTAAAAAGAAGGAAGAACAACTTTACGTGGCAAAAATAATAATCCAAGTCGAAAGCCCCAACGAGATCGAATAATTAAATGAGGAAATATAATCCATATAGGATTCCACCAGCATTAAAACCCGACGAAAAGGAAATCAAATCAACAGATCCAGTAGCAGCAGATCAACGAAACAGTGAACCAGTATTAAGAGTAGAAAATCAGGTAAAAATGGCTTCAATCAACCTTGACCCCCTAAAATTATTAAAAAATTTACCAACCTATAATGGGAAGAATTGTAATTTAATTATATTTATTAAAAAAGCAGAATTTGTAATAAATTCATGTAGTTTGTATAACGAAGGTTCACAAGAATTTATAGTGAGTGAAATAAAATCAAAAATAACAGATTTCGCCCTAGAGGTAGTATTAAGGAGTGGCGACCCTAATAATTGGCAAGACATAAAAAATATTCTAGTAAAGAATTTTGGTGAGAAAGAATCTTTTCTAAAATTAAAAGAACTAGCAGATAAAGTTTATTCAAAAAACATTTCTCAACTATATAATACATTCTCAGAAATCCTCTGTAGACTAAATAATAAATATTATTTATCTGAAAATAAACCGGAAGAATACAATCCTTTCAATAATGAAGCGTCATTATTATCTAAATTTTGTGAAAGAATACCCCCGAACGCAAGTTCAATAATAATCAATCATAACATAACAACCCTTAGCGAAGCATTCTATAAATTAGAATCTTGTCATTGGACAAAAGAAGATATTCATAATAGGAACGATAGAAACATTAAAAATAATGAGTACAAAAATAATTTGAATAACAATTTTAATAATAATTATAAACCTAATAATTTTAATCCAAACTATAGAAACGATAGAAATTACAAAAATGATTTCAAAAATTCTAATTATAGGAATAATAACAAGAGAAATTTTAACAACAATAGTAAACACTTTAATAGAAATAATAACCAAAATCAAAACGAACAGTATTATAGGCAACCGAACAGAAGTGGTAATTTTTCCAATCAAAATCATAATACATTTGTTAGGCAAAGAAATATTCCAGAACCAATGGAAGTGGATCATTTAACCCAAAATACATCAAATTTTCAAATACATGCCTCAGCAGACCATTACCCTGCATAGATGTCCATATTTTAAATAAAAAGCTTAAATTATTAGTAGACACAGGAGCTGCAACTTCTATTTTGAAAGAAAATATATTTCCAAAACATTTTGAAACTAAACTAGATAAACCACATACCATTAAAACATTATTTAGAGAAAATTTAATACGTACAAAAATAATTTTGCCATTACCAAGTGAATTTAATAAAAAAGAATCGACCATGGAATTTTTAATTACTCCAATTACGAATAGTACATTCGACGGAATTTTAGGAAACAATATACTTATACCATTACAAGCCGAATTATCATACTATACTCATACTGTGAAAATTAATAATATAGAAATACCATTACTATCAAAACCCAAGGATGATTATCCTCTAGAAAATTATATTCTAGAGTTATCAAATACACAAATAAACTTATGTAGAATTGATGAAAATGAAAATTTAATAAATAAATTAATTAAACCTTATATGAACGCGGAAGAAAAGAAAGCACTAATTCAAATACTCAAGAATAATAAGAAATTATTTTATAAGGAAGGAGATATTTTAACTAATGTTAAAGAAGTTACTCATAAAATTGAAACGAAAAATAATAAACCAATATATACACGATTGTATAGATACCCAGAAATACACAAAAATGAAGTAGAAAACCAAATAATTGAAATGTTAGATCAAGGTATAATAAAAGAAAGTAGTAGCCCATATAATGCACCTATCTGGGTTGTACCCAAAAAGATAGATAGTTCAGGAATCAAGAAATGGCGTATTGTCATAGATTATAGAAAACTTAACGAAATAACCGTGGAAGACAAGTTTCCTATTCCAAATATTGACGAAATATTCAGTAAATTGGGGAGAGCCCAATATTTTACTACTCTTGACTTAGCGAAAGGCTTTCATCAGATATTGGTGAACCCTGAAGACAGGCATAAAACTGCTTTTTCAACAGCTAATAATCATTACGAATTTAATCGGATGCCATTCGGATTAAAAAATGCCCCCGCTACTTTTCAGCGAATGATAAATCACGTATTAGAAGGACTCGTAGGAAAAATATGTGTTGTCTATTTAGACGACATCCTTATATTTAGCACATCATTAGAAGAACATATTTCTTCAATAAATAAAGTATTTCAGAAACTCAAGGAAAATAATTTAAAAATACAAATAGATAAATGCAAATTTTTTAGCAAAGAAACAGAATACTTAGGTCATGTTATTACTACAAATGGAATAAAGCCAAATCCAGATAAAATAAAAGCTATCGAAAAAATACCCATTCCATGCACAACTAAACAAATAAAATCGTTTTTAGGACTAACAGGTTATTATAGGAAATTTATAAGAGATTATTCAAAGGTAGCAGTGCCTATGACAAAATACCTGAAAAAAGGAACAAAGATAAATATTAAAGACCCAGATTATATTACGGCTTTTGAAGAACTGAAATTACTCATATCTAGTGACCCTGTTTTAAAATATCCCGATTACACTAAAGAATTCGTGTTAACAACAGATGCATCAAATTATGCAATTGGGTCTGTCCTTTCACAATCAAATCATCCATTATGCTATGCATCTCGAACCCTTAACGAGCATGAACGTAGATATAGCACTATCGAGAAGGAATTATTAAGTATTGTATGGTCAGTAAAATATTTTCGATCATATCTCTACGGTCGCAAATTTAAAATACGAACCGATCACAGACCTTTAATTTGGTTAAGTAACCTTAAAGAACCAAATTCAAAACTCCAGAGATGGAAAATAAGTTTAAATGAATATGACTTTGATATCGAATATTTAAAAGGAAAAGAAAATCGTGTAGCAGATTACCTTAGTCGACTTGAAATTAATGCAATCAATGCAAATGAAGATACATCGTTAGCCACAAATCATAGTGGTATAGAAGAAAGAAATGATCATATAGGAATTTCAGAATTACCTACAAATATGTTTAAGCATCAAATAGAAGTTATAGAGTCAGAAGATGAAAATAAAAATATAAAATGTATATACCAAGGTGTAAGAAGACTAACTATTAAATCAAAAGATGTAGGCGATTATTTTACTGAAGCATTAAGGGAATTTTTACCCGATCACGGAAAAGTGGCATTATATTGTCCAAGTGATAATTTATTTTGCAAAATTCAGGAAAAATATGTTGAGCTTTATAGCAATCAAAGTAAACTGATATTACTAAGATGCATTACGCTTTTAAAAGATTTAAGTAATACAAATGATGCGTTGAATCTCATTGAAAAGATTCATGAACAATATAATCACCGAGGAATACAAGAAACATATCTTGAAATTAAAAATGAATTCTATTTTCCAAAATTAAGGGAATTAATAAGAAGATACATAAACAATTGTACTGTATGTCAAACAGCGAAACATGATAGAAATCCAGAGAAAATAAAATTTGAAATAAGTAAAACTACACTTAAGCCAAATGAGCTTATACACATGGATATATATATTCCAAGTAAAGATATTTACTTTTTGACAATTATTGACAAATTTACTAAACATTTGACAGCTTTTCCCATAGCTAGTAGAAACGCTCACAAAATAATTGAGCAACTTAAACTTAGAAACTCTATACTAGGCAAACCTGAAGAAATCGTATGCGACAATGAATTTAATAGCCTAGCATTTAAAGAATATTGTAACGAAGAAGGAATTAAGATAAAACTTGTAACTCCAAATCATAAGACAGGAAACTCAGATGTAGAAAGAGTGCATGGTACACTCAATGAACATATAAGAATATACAATGTACAAGAAAAGAAAAAGAACGTATTAAATTTAAAAGAGAAAGTAATAAAAGCAGTTAGTATATATAACTGTACAATCCATTCAACGACATTAAGAAAGCCTATAGATTTTATTCAAAACAAAATTAAGGTAGAAGAGTTAGAAGAAATAGGACGAAAGATTCATAAAGTTAAAGAAGATAATATTAATAAAAGAAATAAAAATAAAATAGATTTTGTTGAACCAGATTTAAATAAAGATTTATACGTAAAAGCAGACGTAGTTAGAACAGCAAAGAAGATAGCTGCAAAATATAAGAAAACAAAAGTAGAAAAAATAAATAACAAATATTATGCTAATCAGAAAAAAATACATAAAAGCTTTTTCAAAAGAAAATATAAATATCAAAATAGCGATAAATAATTTAATCTCTTTACAGGCAATATGAAAGCCATAAATATTTATTTATTCTTCATCATAACCATGGTAAAATCAGAGTTCTTATTACAAGAAATTCGTAACCAAGCAGGATATATTATAATCAAACAAGAGCCAATTGAATTGATTGAAAGATATGACAAAATACTTCACATTATTAATTTAGAAACTTATAACGAAATAATTAAACAAATTGAATTTTCTATAGAAACAGGCTATAATAATTTTAATGACTTAAGATTAAAAAGACTAATGACAGAAGCATTAGGAGATACAAAATCAAAATTACATAGTATACTTCCTTATTCTAGACAAAAGAGAGGAATAATAAACATAGGAGGTAGTGCACTCCATTTTCTTTTTGGTGTTATGGATAATGATGAAAGATTAGAAATTGAGAATCATTTGAAAATAATAGAAGAAAACAATAAAAATGCTATAACAGAATTAAACAAACAGATAGGGATTAATACACAATTTCAAACAGAGTTAGAAACTATGGCAGACAGAATAAACAAACATCAATACGTGCTTAGAAATTTTATTAATTCAACAGAAGTAAAACAAGAAAATTTAGCTAAAAGTATATTATCTTTACAAATAAATACCGATATAATGTTGTTAAACAATGAAGTTGAGAAATTACAAGACAATATAGTCTTTTCAAGATTAGGAATTCTAGGAAGAAATATTCTTACAAAAGAAGAAAATAAAAGATTTAATATATCCGTACAAAAACTAGAACATATAGAAAGTAGTTTAGTAACTAGAAATAACAATTTAGTTTTTATTTTAAAAATACCAGTATTTACATATAAATATGAAACCATAATTATTTTACCTGTTCCAAATGAACAAGGACTAGAAATCGAAATATCAAAGTATAATTATATAATTTATAACAAAACATTGTATGAAAATAATGCAATTAAATATGTTAAACATTTAAGAAAAAGTCCAATATGTATACAAAATTTATATGAAACAAAATACGAAAATTGTAAGATTAGATCTAATAAAGATCAAGAATTAATAGAAATAGAAGATGGCCTTATATTAACAAAAAATTTAGTAGAAACAAGTCTAAATGACTATTGTAATAATATTGAATATAAAATTACTAAAAATAACCTAATACATTTTAAAGATTGCAATATCAAAATAAATGCAACTTTGTATTCAAATCAAAAAGAAACTTTCAAGCAAAATATTGTAATTCCATTATATAATACACTAAACTTCACAAAAATAAATGTTACTTTAGAAAATATACATATAAATCAAATCGAAAATTTAAAAGAATTACAAGAATTAAAATATCAGAACAATGTAAAACATATTATATCATATACAAGTATAACAATCATAATTGTTGTAATTGCAATATTATTATTATATTGTAAGCGTAAAGAAACCCAAAAAATTAAAATTGAAAATAGAATTATAGATACTCAGGAGAGCATCAAACTTAAGGAGGGAGGGGTTACATTATCAGAACACCCTCACATAATTTTATAATAATATTAAACACCCTATGATAATGAAGAAAGATACAAAGTATCTTTCCATATACCAAATGTAGCTCACACAATAATTCATAATTTATGATTTCATCTCATAGCGAATGATGAAATCCGATATTATAAACATAAACTTACCAAATGTAATGCTTACACAATAATTCATAATTTATGATTTCATCTCATAGCGAATGATGAAATCCGATATTATAAACATAAACTGCATATCAGCAATTTTATTAAACAAAGAGCAGCATATGATCTTCAATCATACTGCTGAGTAGACAAATATAAAGTATAAAAGGGTTTCTTCGATCACTTGAAAGATCAGTTCTAATTAGTAATTACAACGTATAGCTGAAGATTTCCCCCCACCAGTGGTAAGGGATCTGAAGCTCTTAATAAATTTATATTATTAAAAAACAATCACTAGTGTTTTATTTAATGGTGGTATTCTCACAAGAGAATACAATATATATTATTTTTTATTTACGAAAGGAACCGTAAACAAAACTGGGCTCTACATATATGCCTAGAATATAATTACCGGACAGATGTACTACAAAGCTGAATGCTGTCAAGTTCATACCATTTTTCATATAATATGACAATTCAGTGATCAATTGTGTTTAAATCCAATCGGGGATCTTTGATTATACTTAGCTTAGAGCTTACTAAGCGCCTCTGCTCAGAGCGCAAAAAGAAAAACGCCTAAATAAAAATGTTTAATTTTAAATCTTTATACTTAAAATAAAATTTTCTTTTTTTTATTTCTAGATTTCGGGCTGGCCAAAGAATATATTGATTTAGATACAAATAGACATATACCATATCGGGAACATAAATCATTAACGGGCACAGCACGTTACATGTCAATAAACACACACATGGGCAGGGAGCAATCAAGACGTGATGATTTAGAAGCATTAGGTCATATGTTTATGTACTTTTTAAGAGGTTCACTGCCGTGGCAAGGTCTTAAGGCTGATACACTTAAGGAGAGGTATCAGAAAATTGGTGATACTAAACGTGCAACGCCTATTGAGGTAAGTTTATATCGAACTGATAAAACTGCATAAATAATATTATTTTTTTTTAATTTTCTAAGGCGCTTTGCGATGGTCATCCGGAGGAGTTCGCAACATATCTGAGGTATGTGCGGCGATTAGATTTCTTTGAAACACCAGACTATGATTTCTTGCGAAGACTGTTTCAAGACTTATTTGAGCGTAAAGGCTACGTGGATGATGGTGAATTCGATTGGACAGGGAAGACGATGGTAAGTTTTAATATTTCACTCATATTTTTTTTATATATTTGCATTCAAAATTCTCGCAAGCAAATTTTATTTACTAAATACTTTGAAGAATACCAACCCAATTTAAAATCTAAAGTTCAAAAATTTCAAGACAATTCGAGAGAAAACAAAGAAAAGGCCCAACAACAAGACATTTATATACATAAAAAATAATATAATTTTTATAATCTTTGTTTTATATACCTTAATATACATATAATAATAATTTAAACGTTTATTTGTGTTTTATATTCATAAATTTCTTATTATTTTTATGCTGCATGTTTGCATCTTTGTTTTAACCCAACTCCCGTTTATAACTATGCATAACATAAAATACAAATTTGAAATTAAAACAAATTGTATACATAATAAATTAAGACAAAACAACAAATGGAGGCAATGAAGGCAATCAAAAATGCACCTCCATCTCATTTAGGCAAAAATCAATCGGATAAGGTATACCTTCATCTTTTAAATGGTTTCGATTTTTTTTTTAATTTATAATTTTCTTATAGTTCTGTTAAGTTATTCAAATGCTTAGGAACAAATTAAGGCTAGAACTACTTTACTATAAAAGGATGTATTCTCAATGCTTTTTTTTTATAAAATTTAGTCTCAATGGACTTCAAATAAACAAATATACATATGTATGTTGTATGTAACATTTTATAATTTTTTGTTTCAAGTATTAACCAATAAAATTATTATAAATAACAAAATTCATTTGCTCGAAACAAATCATTTACTCACATCTGTTATTTTAACTTCACTTTCTTGTTTTTAGTCAACACCTGTTGGATCTCTTCAAACTGGTCATGAAGTCATCATTTCACCAAATAAGGATCGTCATAATGTTACAGCTAAGGTAATAATTATTATATAACAATTGCACAAATGTCAATAATTTTAAATTTAATTATATAGTAAAAATAGTAATTCGTATTTTAAATAAACACACTTCATGAAAATTGGGAGTAAAGAGTCGATAATAAATTAACGCATGTTGAATGTATCAAATTTGTATTGTAATAAATTTACTTAATTATAAGGCCCCACTTATAGCTTTCATTGAAATGCATCATTGGAACAAATCAGTGGAATGCTGACTTCATTTTTTTGACAAGCCAGTTATAGCAATCATTGAAAAATTGGTTTCAGTAAAAGATTCTGTCAGTGGCTGATTAGAACCAATTCTATGCATTTGGGGTTAGAGTTGATCATTGAAAGGAAAACTGACATTTGAGAATAGAAAGAGAATCGAACACATTATGTGGAACGTTTGTGTTCCATATTAAAGAAACGAAAATCGGCTATTCATGAAATTGATTTCTATAAGTGGAATAATAAAAGTGGATTTAAAAGAAAGTTTAAATCAGAATTTTGTATTTTATAGAGTAAAAAAATTCTACGACTCATTACCTTCATTTTGGTATCAATTAAAGCCATTGCAGTTTGTTTATTCGATTTAAAAATGGGAATACAAATTTTCAATGATGCATTTTAATGATAGCTATAACTGGGGCCTTAAACATCTTGAATTGCTGTCTTCCATAACTAGGTATAGAGATAGACATTCGTTTAAACTATTGTCTACTATTGATTGTGGATTCAAAATAGCTTTTTTGGCCTTTAGTCCACAAAAATCGGCGTTTCGTGATCTCACATGGACTCATCAGTTGACTGTGAGGACCTTGTCAATACGCAATTTTTTAATATTGCTAAGTCTTCTACTTGGCTGATTTATTTCAGTAGTATATAGAATTTGTATTATAAAAACCTTCATATACTATTGATTGTTTTAAAACTGATAGGCAAGGATCATATAAAACCTTGTAAAATGGTTAGATGCATTGAAAGTGTAATAGTAACTTACGCAAGTGGGGTTTTGTCGTTAATGATGATTGATGGTCGCACAGTGGGTGCCACTATTTCTTCAGTCACTATTAATTTTGTTGTTTATGAGCATAATTTAGGATGTTCAGTTAATCAAAAATCGCCACTTTGAGTATTCTTATCAACCAATCATAAAGTTTAAAATAACTTAAAATAAAATAAGGAAATATGAACAAAAACCGTTGTATGGGTAACTCTTATAATTCATAATCAGAAGGGATATGATAAAAATCCCAACAAGGCAATTTACAACTACATACTCGTATAATGCAAGATGGCATCACTCTGTTTTGCTCAGCTAGGTTTGTGGTCAACGACTTTGGGAAGTTGAGTTACAAATCGAGACTTTGTCTTAAACCTGTATCAATAAGACGTCTGGTTCACACTTGCTTCTAAAGGCCAATGTAATTTTTCAAAAAATATTCGTGATATATCCAAATATTTATAGGAAGGCACTGATTATGTTTTATAAACCAATTTTTCATTTAAGCTTTGTAAAGCCTATGAAACTTTTTAATGTTTTGAAGCTTACCGTTTGATATCAATCTGTTGAGATCCAGTCTATGGATAGTGGTTAATTTTCTTTATATCAAAAAATTACAAAAAAGACCAAAAAGACCTACATACATTATTTTATGTTCCATTTTATTATTTTATGTTGACATAATATATTTGTGGAGAATATGTCAAATAAAAAAACTATTCTCAGAAATGAAATTTTATGCTAACACTTCAAAGAGTTTGTTCTCAAGATGTCAAAAGAATTTATAAATAAAAAAAATAAGAGGCGATTTCGGTTGATAGAGAGCCTTAACCTAGAGAGCCATTCCTGTGTGCGTGTTACCAGGAATGGAGGGGACCTACAATTTCCTGTCGATTTCGAAAGGCTTATGAGTCGCACTTTTTATGACTAGAGATACTCTTGGAGAATTTGTCATTTCCTCGCAAGAGTCAGTAACATCCATGAAGAACTTTTTGCCCCGGCTGAGAATCGAACCCAAGACCATCTGCATGACAGTGACAGTCCAACGCCAAGGGGTACAGAAGAATTTAATGAAATAAATTGTTTCTTTTGATTGCGACGAATTGTTTTCCCCAAATATTTCTCTTCTTCGATTTTCATTTTCTCAAGGGAGAGTTCACATTTAGTTTAAGAATAGTAGAGTCGATCGAATAATGTAGCAATTGATTATTTCGTGCGCTCAATATTTACATAATTGGTGTTTTTCTTTTTAAGCTCAGAGTAGGGAACTGAGCTGTCAAAAAAGATCTGTTTCTTTTTTTAGTGTATTCACATCAGAGCGCTTTAGTTTTGATTCTTTTTTCAATCAGAGATCGCTCGAAGCGCGCTCTATGAGCTCAGAGGCTAACTTCACTTTTTTCGTGCGATATGACAGAGACAGACGACGAAAGAAAAAAACAAATAAAAATTTAAATCACTGTTTATTACTCCAGTGTATTTTATAAATGATTCGGAGAGCTCTGATCAAACTCTGCTCAGAGCGTACTTGACATTTTTAAGCGCTGCTCAGTGCTCTGCTCAGATTTAAAAAAGAAAAACGCCCAATATAAATAATGTACAGCTAGAAACAAAAATTTGATTTTTTTAGCTGGATCTGCGTATCTTTCCGCAAAAATATTTGGCTAAACTTTAAAGAGAGTTTTGTTTGAAAGCTATTATAGACGTCTCATGTTGCTGTCTGCCAGATAATGACATTTAATTTTTCTACAATTCAATAAAAATTTATAGAAAAACAAATATGCAATGTGCATTTTTATTTAAATAACAGATTAATAGTTTAAATAATAACTACACATGCTCCATCATTTAAAAACACTTATAACAGCATGATCAAAAAACTTGTCAAGATCTAAACCCGATATCTGGTGCTCGAGGGTGTATTCTGGTTTCCAAAGAAATTTGGCCACATTACACTAAGTGCAATCAAAGAGCAAGGTAGTGCTCAGCCAAGTTCTGGCACTACACCCTTTTTACAGGAACAAACTCAGGCGATTTTTGACCATTCCCTATCTTCAGTACCAATGAAGTCAGAAACTTAAAATTCCGAATATTTGCTAAGCTAGTCAGGCACAGGCGCCTCACCAAATTTCTAGCATAAGCGGTTCCTGAGATATAAGGCCTCAAAAATCACAAACTGACTGACTGACTGACAGACAGATCATCAAAATTATGGAGCACTTCCCGACAACGTAAAATCTTGTAATTTTGCACAACGGTAGGTCTTGTCATGCAAGCAGACGAAAATTTGAAGTTTTACATTCAGGGGGCGTGGTAGTGGTATCCGCCCACTTTCTCCGAATTGGTGTTGGTGGAATGGAGCACTTCCAACTGCTGTAAAACTATGAAATTTGGTGAACCGGTAGGGCTTAAATAGCATATAAAGGACCAAAAATAAACACTGAGGTTTCCATTTAGAGGGCGTGGTATCCGCCCACTTTCTCCGAATTGGTGTTGGTTGAATGGAGCACTTACGACTGCTGTAAAACGATGAAATTTAGTAAAGTGGCAGGGCTTAAATTGCATACAAAGAAAAAAATATAAAATTTGAGGTTTTCCATTCATGGGCGTGGTTTCCGCCCACTTCCTCAGAACTGATGTAAATTATATATGGCACACTTCCGATTGATGTAGAACAATGAAATTTGGTAGAACGGTAGGGCTCAAATTGCATGTAAAGGAACAAAAATAAAAATTGAGGTTTTCCATTCAGGGGGCGTGATATCCGCCCACTTTCTGAGAAAATATTTAATTTATATGGAGCACTTCCGATTGCCGTAAAATGATGAAATTTGGTAAAGTGGTAAAGCTTAATGTACATTCAAAGCGAAAAATAGAAAATCTAAGATTTTTCATTTGAAGTGTATTTTTATTGTCATTTTGAAACTATGCATGCATTTTAAAAATTCATGACTTTTCTTAGAACTAGAGTGCTCAATTTGGTACTCTATGTTATTTTAACATGAATGAAAAAATAAACGTTTGCATACCAGAAAAAATTATGAGTTTACATAAAAAACTTTTAACAGTGATGTGAACTATAATCAAACCACTAATTAGGCTATTAGTTAGTGAGCTACCGTCACTTAAAAAATTGAGTTAAAATTGCAACGAAAACATCATCGCATCCTCAAAAGTTATTGCTTTTTTTTACTTTGAGCGGATCTAGGTACTAGTATTTATAATTAAGGTAGGTATGTTAGTGTTAGGTATCTTGCCAGGACAAGAAGAAACAATTGAAGCGCAAATCAAAACAACCAATAACAAAAAATATACCAAAAGAAATAGGAAGCTATAAACTAAGTTGATTTTAGTAGGTAGAGTCCACCCTTCTATCTTTCCGTATCTTTCGAGATTTTGACATGGCAAAATATTAAAATCTTTGCAAAAAGGAGTGAGATCAGACCAAAAACATAAATGTTAAAAAAAGAGCCAAGTTCTTCTATACAAAAACCTTTGTATAACAAGTCAGCCGTGAAAAGTACTGAGATCTAAAAGTACGCCAAGTTCTTACTTCATGAAGGTTTAATACCGAATTTAAAGTAGAATAATATTGAAACAGCACAATGTAATGGAGAAATTTTATTATTTAATGATTACTGACTAAAATTTGATGGGTTCACTGTCAGGTCAAGTTTTTAAAACCTTTAGAATTGGGCATAAAAAAAAACTTGCCAAGTAATCCCATCAAATTTTAGTCAGTAATCATTAAATAATAAAATTTCTCTATTACATTGTAGCTGTTTCAATATTATTCTACTTTAAATATTCGGTATTAAATCTTCATGAAGTAAGAACTTGGCGTACTTTTAGATCTCAGTACTTTTCACGGCTGACTTGTTATACAAAGGTTTTTGTATAGAAGAACTTGGCTCTTTTTTTAACATTTATGTTTTTGGCCTGATCTCACTCCTTTTTGCAAAGATTTTAATATTTTGCCATGTCAAAATCTCGAAAGATACGGAAAGATAGAAGGGTGGACTCTACCCACTAAAATCAACTTAGTTTATAGCTTCTGATTTCTTTTAATTTAAAGCAACGAAGTCAAATATTGTTTTTTTTTTAAGTAAAATAAAGAATTTTCTGAAGTGTGTTTATGTTTATTTTTTATTTCAATTTAAATATTTATTTATCTTTAATTTTAACCTTATATTGAAAATATTTTGATTGATAAAAAAAAATTACACACACCTAATTACAACGTCAAAAAAAAAAAAAAACAAATCCGAAACATTAAATAATATCGGACAATGACAAAAAGAATTCCAATGAATTGGATTTTGATGAAGAAGATGATGAATATTTATTAGTCGAGGTTAGAAAAATAAAACAACATAAAACATAAAATTGCAATATATTTCGTTGTTTAATTTCATTCACTACCGTAGCCGACAAATTTCTTCGTCTTCGATAAATCATCTCTTGAATGCTAGTGCTTCCGTCGTTCTCCCATTATCCCTCCGCCCCGAATCCAACACAATATTCGATCGTCCAATTCCTCGATAGGAAAATAAACCCTCTTAATAGCTTATTTTTAGAATGGCTTGTGCTTGAGCTTAGAAGGCTCGTCATCATAATAACTCCGTTTTTTCCTTCACCTGATATAATAATTTTATGTGCATTCGTAATATGAAAATAGTAATCAAAATTCAATATTTTTATTTCATTTCTATAATGTGCTAAACATTACATAATGTAGAACAATAATTGTATCATTTTTAACTAACACACCTGATTTATAACTGATTTATGTGCGTAACTCATTGTACACTGCAAACAATACAAATTGTTTAATACAAACATTTTAAAAATAAATTACTATTAGACAAAAATTCGAAACTCATAAATTTCACATCAAAAAATAATTCTTCAGACTAATGCCAAAGGAGGCGTTGCTGCATGGCCTGATGTACCGAAACCAGGTGCCACGCTTGGTAATCTAACACCAGCCGACAGGCATGGTTCAGTACAGGTAAGTTTGTATGCATTTTTTTTGTTTGTTTTCTTGTAAACTAAGTTTGTTTTATTTTTATTATTTTTTTTTTCTGTTTTATTAAAAAAATGCAATACAAAAAAAAATTAAAACTAACATAATTATCTCTGTATGTACATAACATTTTATTAAAACTTACTATTTGTGTGTACTCAGTTCTGTAAAAAATCTGTAAATGTTTTATGTAGATGATACAACCAAAAATTAGAAAGGTTCCAAAAAATTGGACTTATAAAACTTTATTAAAAAAAAGAACAAATTGACAAAATTAAGGAAATCCTTTGTCGCTTGTATACCAGATTCCCTTTTTTTAATCCAATTTTTCCCGAGTGATATCTCTATACGTATTAGAATACATTTTTAGAACCTCTTCATAGTCTTTATTCGAAAGTAACTTGGTGGTGAGTAATTAACATAATAAATTTAATTTTAATTTGTGTGTTTTACCTGTAGGTAGGTACCTTATTTAGACTAAAATTACTGTCTGCTCCGTTATCATTACGAGTATTTGTCGTCATCGTAAAAAGAAACGAATTGTTTGGTCTTCGAAACATCGAAGGCCAGTAAAACATCCAAATTTTCTTAAAATACAAGTTTAACGATATTAACTGATATGACGGACAACAATATTATTAAGAGCATTTCAATAATTGTTATCTGTAGAACTGTATGGTCTAATCCATTTTTCTTTCATGTCTATCGTTATTTTACCGCTATTTTCATAAACAGTGCTCTATTGAAATAACCAGTACCATTTCTTCCCTCCCACAACTCAACCATAATAGCCGTACTTCTGGGAATGCTCATCAGGTTACCCTTGAGCGTAATTTCGGACGTACTGTCAAGTTCAGAAATTCTTATTTTAGCCGCACTACACGAATGCGGAATGCTTTACCCGGCTCAATGTTTCCCACCAATGAGCATCGGTATCTCTTTTCTAATCCTATCCTACTTTCCTAATTGTTCGCACTGTGTTTAACATTATAAGGATATTCATAACCCCTTGAGTGCGCTTATAATATAAAAAAAAAGTATTTATACGTTGTACTGGAGCAAGTGACAGAATTTTTTCCATTTCGGTTTGACAGGTTTTCAAAAAACCTAATCTTATAATTTGATGGTAAATTTTACTTCCTTTTTAAAATTTGTTTATTTGGTTTTCAATATTCACAACAATATATAAACACCAACTGATTGTGAATTAAAATCAATTCATATCATCAGGCAAAATTTTGTTTTAAACTAAATAAATTATGTCAGTTGCAAAAACGTGGTTCTTATACGCTATTCACACCAAATCAAAATCTAGATTTCGAGCAAAATTCTCAAAATCTCATCCAAATCTACTAGATTTCCCATACATTTTCAGATTTCCCAATCTACTAGATTACGACAAAATCTCCTCAAAATCTACTTTCAAACACAAGATTGTCAAAACAAACAAACCTTTAGAAATATTCTGCTTTGTCAGCAAATTGTCAGCAAGAGAAAAGGTAGATAAAAAGCAGATAATGGAGTCGAGTCTCGAGTGACTATTTGAAATTTGAATTGTGGGGAGAGAAGGAGAGAAGATAAATTATATCCGAGAAAGCAGGATAAATGGACAGAAACGTCAAATGAAATCCTGGTTCTGTTCTGTGTGAACGCTTCGATGAGATTTCGTAATCTTGTTGCTGAAATCCGAGATTTTAATTCGGTGTGAAAAGCCTATTAATCTAACAAAGATTTCAACTCTTTATAATTTTCACATATTTGAGGGGTTATGACTACCCCAATAACAGGTGCGTTTCATTATTTACAGATCTATATAGATCCGGATCTGGATTCATTTTTAACAAGTATTACAAAAACCTTTGGGATCCCGGAGCCTATTTCTCAAATCATACACATCATACGTTGATTTCTATTTCTCAATTTTGCTGTATGATCAACTGTCATACAACAATAACAATGTATGACTGAAGATTACACTGAAAATATTGGAATGTTTTATGATTCTGTTTCTCAGAAATTTATTATTCATATATACAGCAAATTTACCTATAAATTTTCACACATTTAATACAACACAAAATTCTGTTGTAAGTGACTGCTGCATGTATATTAGTGCGTTTCAAAAAAAAAAAAAAAATTATTATTTCTCGGAACCACGCTCAAAAGTTTCGTTTGCATGCCAAAATAGGCCTCTGAAAATATGAACCCTAATATTAACATTTAGGTTGTCCGCATCGCACTTTTCGATTTCCCATAAGAATAACACAGGAAAAAAATGTTTCTTTCTTCTGATTTTTATATCTCATGAACGATAAATTGCATTGCAATACCCTTTATGTATTTTGTAGAGAATTGAACGCTCTACAAAAAAAGTGTGAAGTCATTTTTCGATAAATCAACTCAGTCAAAAGTTATTCAAGGTCAAAGTTTAATTTACCCTTAATTTAGCCGTTTTTCTGAATGATTTGGCAAAATATCATGTTTTTAGATAAAATTTTACCGAAAAATTTTACAAAATCATATAATAAAACGGCAAACATGTTTTTTGTGGTACACTTTTCTCCAAAAGTATTTAACCGATTTCGATAAATTTTATATGGTTGGAAAGCCACAGTTACGGAGATGTGCAGAATATACTTGAGACACGCATTTACACACTGTGGGTCATTTTTGTTTTTGCACTGCCGAACACTTTGCATATTACATAAAATAAAATTTAATTTAATAAATTTGCTTGAAAACACTGCCAATAATATAAATAATAAATAATAAATAAATTGGCACTCGAATTTCGAGAGCTGGGTCGGCTAGTATAACTAAATATAAATAAGACTTCTGAAGACTGTTAACCATTATTTTCTGCTAAATAGTAAAGATCGACGAGGTACTTTAAACGAATTATCAATTACAGTTAACTTCAAATTTGAAAATTCTTTTTTTTTTTTTTAAATTAGCAAAAAAAAATTAAATCATACTTTTTTTGTAGAGCGTTCAATTCTCTACCGAGAAAAAATAATTTTTTTTTTTTGAAACGCCCTAATGTATATAACATGAAAAGAAAATGTACAAAAGTAAGCATTTTTGAATTAATAAAATTATAAAAATTTTGAATTATGATAATTTTTTAAAGTTTTCTTTTCTGTAGTCGTCCAAAGAACAGAAAATTCTAGTGCTTAAGTCAATGCTGGAAAAAAAAATTTATTTGGGAAGTTCACTGGCTCGACCAAAACAAGATATAGCCAGGGCCTGGATAGAGGTGGTTTCATTGGGTTGTCTATTGCATTATACCGATTCCATTATATTAGATTGCACTTCCAAGCCAATGAAGGGTTAACAATATTGTTTTTTTTTTATAATTAGCGCGCACACAAGGGCTTATTACTACCCTTAAAATGATTTACACAGTACGAGCATTAGGAAAACATGGAGGGGTTTAAAAGGAGACAAATCTTGGTTGCAATTAGTTGAACGCAAAATTGATCTACCCAATTTTTCTAAAAATTCAACACAAATTTTTGGAAATCTAATTTTTTCGACAAAATATGGATTTTCAAGTTTGAAATTAATACGTTCTTTTATTATTTTATGGCGTCTTCTGATATGTATATTAATTTCAACTAGTTCCAACACGTATTCACCATCGTATTGTAATTTCATAGTTTTATATATAAATTATGACTCTTATTTGTTACTTTTAAATTAGTAAAATTTATTTTTTTTATCTAGCAATTAACTTTTTTATTTCGCAAGAAAACAAAACCTTAGACTCAAATAGTAATTTAATGTCAGAATCATACACATCATACAACAAAACAAATGTCATACAACACTTCCAATGTAATCTGAGGAACAGAAAATTGTATGATGTGTATGCTGTATGAAATGTATTGTGTATGATCTGAGAAATAGGGCCCTGGGGCCTGTTTCTCAGATCATACACATCATACATTTCATACAACATACAACATTTTCATACATCATACACATCATACAATTTTCTGTTTCTCAGATTTCACTGGAAGTGTTGTATGACATTTGTATTGTTGTATGATGTGTATGATTCTGACATTTCATTATTATTTGAGTGTTAGATTATTATAAATCTCAACTTTGTTTTCTTGCGAAATAAAAAAGTTAATTGTTAGATAAAAAAACTAAAGTTTTACTAATTTAAAAGTAATATGGGAGATGATTTATGTATAAAACTATGGAATTATTATACAATAGTGAAAACCATATTCTTTCATTAAAAACTGTAATTAATTATAACAATTGATTACAAAATTAAAATTCTTGAAAGAATCAGAAAAATGCTTCCATGGTTCTATTTATTATTATTATTTATTAATCAAAGCATAAATGAACAAATTAATTTTAAAAACTAACAGCACTAGCTTCATGGCTTAAGTTTGGGGGTTCTTTTTATTTTGAGTCTTCTAGGTGGATTTCACTTCAAACATACGACTGTACAAAAGAAAACAATAAAAATTAATTCAAAATTGTTATAATTTTATTAGTTAAAAAAATACTAACTTTTGTATATTTCCTTTTCATGTTGTACATGCAGTTTACAACAGAATTTTCTGTTGTATTAAATGTATAAAAATTTGTAGGTTAATATGCTGTATGATGTGTATGATAAATTTCTGAGAAACAGAATCATACAACATTCCAATATTTCCAGTGTAATCTTCGGTCATACATTGTTGTATGACAGCGGATCATACAACAAATCTGAGAAACAGAAATGATACAGCAGAACTGTCAATATCATACAATGTATGATGTGTATGATTTGAGAAACAGGCCCCTGGTCTCTATCTGGATCTATTTCAAAGATCCAAAAATTAGTTCTTACTCTGGCGAGTAGATGGCTTTTTATGGTAAGGTAAAGGTAGTGTAAACTACACTGCACAGAAAAAAGACAAGAAATATTTAAAAATCAACAAACATAAGCAAAAGAGAGATGATCATACATCACTACTTTCACTATCATCTGTATCGTTTTATTTTCAAGTGTTAATCTACGAGTATATTGATCATTGGCGATAAAAAAAAAACGCGGTTAATGTTATAGTGTACACAGTGCGAGCGTTAAGGTAAATCATAAGGATTTAAAAGGTCATTGATATGGAAAGCTTGTACATCACAATGAGGGTGGGAAGTCGAGAAATGCGAAGTATTCCACATTCGAGTAGTGGGGCTAAATAAAGAAGCTCTTTATTTGTTGGTACGTCTGAAGTTATGCTCAAGACTAAACTGATAATGATAAGCATTCTTAACTTAAGGGAGGAACGCAACTAGCAATTTTGTTTCAGCATTGCTGATAGAAAAAGCATTTTTGATAGACTCAATAGTTCTTGGATGGCACTTGGTAGTATTAGAAATTAATAAAACTAAATAAATATATGAATTATCAAAAAATGGAATTGACAAATGTTAAATTTTGACATTTGTTAAGTAATGCTATAGATTACAAAAAATTCGTTCACAATCTAGTAACAAAAAATAAAATCTTACATTTTATTGTAATTAAAATTTCACCTAAACGATCCAAATTGAAATTTGTCAATATCATTTAAGTTATAGCTGGTTTTTTTGTTATTGAAAGATCAGAAAATTCCCTAATTGTGAATTGGGCTAGAGAGGATATAAGGGAGTTTGTGAATGAATAAGAAATAGGGATATCTTTGAGGATTGTAATTGAATTAGTACATGATTTTTTATATAGTAAAATACAATGTTTTTTTTTTTCATATTTATTATAATGTTAACATAATACAACAAGATTTAATCTTTTAGGAGTATTTAAGCAATCTTTACCAGTTAATATAATAATAATTAACATTTGAAAATAAAACAAAGGCGTGCAATCTAAGGAAAAGGGAAAAACATAATATGATGTTTAATATGATGAGAAATACAAAAATATCTTTTTCTTAAACATGGGCGGTGATATAGTTCTCTGTAACTCGATTGGCAAAGAGTTCCACAATCGAATAACAGATACGAAAAAGATCTCTGCATGTGAAGCGCGGTGTAATTAAGCGTAAACCTCTTTGCGACTGAGCAAACTGGAGTATTTCACCTAGGTAACCCGGACACCTACTGTGTATAATATTATGCAGAAGGATTACATTTTTAATTTTTAGAAAGTTGTCTAAGCTAAGTCCCAGTAAAGAAGTTTGAATGTTCGATACACTGACATATCTCGGCAAATTATAAATGAAGCGTAAGCAGTCATTGAATGCTACATTAAGTTTCCGCTTACATTCAAAATCTAACACAGGATGCACGAAGCAGTTAAAAGTGAAATATGGTATGACTAAGGTCTTGATGAGATGCCTCTTCATGCTAGGGCTCAAAAAATGTGAAGAAGACCTCAAAGAACGAAGCCCGAAATATATTCTCCTTATTGCTTCAGAAACACCATCGCAACAGCTTAATTTGTTATTTATCTAAAAACCGAGATATTTGACTTTGTTGACAAATTCAATATTTTGTCCTTTTAAAACGGCTCTAGGAAAATCAGAAAGATCAACCTGATCTCGAGAACACTACATACTTAAAGTTTTTGATGGGTTGAGGTTGAGCTTATTAGAGGCAGCCCATCTCTGAATATTGAGTAAATCTTTATTTAATCGTACCACACAATCTTCTATCAAGCCGAGATTACGAAAACTATATATTAAAACATCATCAGCATTCATATGTATTAAGGAATTCAAAACTACGCCAGGCAGATCATTAATAAATAAAGAGAATAGAAGGGGTCCCAGAACAGAACCATGGGGAACCCCACAATTAACTGTGTATGGGCTTGAAAGACCTAAATCTGTACTTATTGTTTGAATTCGGTTTAAAAGGAAATTTCGCAGAAGTTTAATCGCTGTTCCCGAACAATTAAATTTTAGTTTTGAGATCAAAATTGAGTGGTTTATACAGTCAAATGCTTTCGAGAAGTCTAAAAGAACCATTATACCAATCTGATCTCAATCTAGAGCACCACGAAAATCATGTGTTACCTTTACTACAGCCGATTCACAACTATGTTTATTGTGAAAGCCAGATTGCCATTTAGATAAGCTGTTGTTAGTTTGCAGAAAAGCTAAAATTTGTTCAGCTATTAGTTTTTCAAAAACTTTGCCAAAAAATGGCAATAAACTAATTGGTCGGAAATCCGATGGTTCCTTAGGATTACTCTTTTTAGGAATTGGTATAATAGCATTTTTCCATTGTTCAGGAAATTCACTGCTATAAATGCATGCATTTAATATATGTACTAAAGGCGTGAGAATTACTGGTAGAATTAACTTAACAAATTTTGGCGAAATGTTATCTGAGCCAGCTGCATTTGAATGAATTGACTTAATGGCGTTAATTACATGTATAGCATCAATACAATTAAATGAAAATAAAAGGTCATTTTCCGAGAAAGTTAATGGCGTTGAAGGACTGTGGGCTATTAACATTTTAGTCAAACATAGAAGTTAAAGGTACTGTTTTTTTTAATATTAAAGAAAATTTGTCAACATTTAAATTAGGAACAAAGTTGCTTGATACTTTCTGACCTTTTAATTAATTATAAAATTTCTTATATCTTTCACATGAGGAAACCAAATCTTTGGAAATAAGTTTATAAGACCCTTTTATGCTTTCAAATATAAAGATAGCTGATAACTTCTATTAATTCATTGATAAGTAATATGAGTATCAATTGATAATATGTCTCTATTGTGAATAATGATCAAAATGCCGTTCTGCATAATGTTCTGTTTTGACGTTTTTAATTTGCATTTGGTTTTTAGTTTTAATTTTGGTTAAATGATGCTAGTTATTAAATAATATTTTGTTAATTTGAAGTAGATTTGTAACAGATAACTATTTGAAAGACTGATACAATAATTAAAGGAAAATTCAGAAGTAATGAAGGGATCTAGTGTAAAGGCTGTCTAAACAAATAATTGGGAGGAAAACATCTTCCTTACAAAGTTTTTTTTTTGAAAAAGCCCTCCATTTATTGGCTTTCTCGATTTTATTCTCTAAAATAATTAATTCCAAAAAAAGGGGTGGCCGTGGCGCGATGGATGTGTGCTCGCCTGTGAACCTCATGATCACAGGTTCGATCCCTGCCGTCGTCTATGTCGTTTTAATTCCATTAAAAGCCTTCTAAAATTGTCATCAATGGGTTGCTGGTTTACTCATTGCATGTTGTTCAGGCATAACACTAACAACATGTAATTGAGTTAAACTAGTATGCCCAACAAGGATGAACACGCATAAAATAATGTGAATTATAAGCGACATAGAAATATGACACGGCATTCTCCGCTTTAGTTCAGCCGCCATCCCTGGAGATAAAATATCTGAGACAACCTTCAATCTCAGAACATCGTGCCACACATCTTTCCTATCCTTCTTTCTCTTCCGTAACTTCACGCCCGCGCTGTGTTGAAACATTTAAAGGGTAATCATAATCCCTTGAGCGCGGGTAGATTATAAAAAAAAAAAAAAAAAAAAAAAAAGCACTCTAACGAAGACATTTCATTTTTAAAGTCTTGTTTTTTTTTTCAATAAAAGTCAGCTTATAACTTCCATAAATTATATGTTACTTGGAAATTGTATGTTCCGGGCGAACATTTGATTATTTTTCGACAAAGAATTCGATATTGATAAAATCGGAACGATTGATAGATATCTTATTTTTGACAACCGTTAGTATATGAATAGAACTATTCACAAATGATCTAAAATGTTGAGAAGCGATCACAATTATAGCGATTCATTAAGTTTATTGATACATATCAAATATCGTGTTTATATTTGATAACCAGAATAGGGTTTAAAGTCTTTTGTAAATGTACACTATGTGAAGTATAAAAATGAATGTCAAAAAAATGTCAAACCATTGACCAAAGGAGCTCTTCCGGTCCTTTACGTCTTAAAACTAAAGGTTTATAGTTTCTAGTTTCCGTTTCCTCATATGTAAGGAGTTCTACTAAATTTCGTGAAAAAAAAATTTGGAAAAGTAATTTTATCACTGAATATATATTATTTTATTTAGGTTTTTTTAACATCATATTAATTCTGATTAATATTGGATCTACGATCTACCTTGCCATTTTCCACGAACATCTTCTTTATTTCTTGAAATCTCTGCAGCTTGTGTTTTTCCAATATTAAATCTAAAAAACTTCGCATAGATAAAATATTTCATGTCGTGGCTGAAAAAAAAAAAAAAACAAACCTTTTTGCCAAAGCGCGAACCAATAAGTTTTTGTTGCCCAATGCATTGGCAATTTACAACTTTTCTTGCCTCACCCTTTTTTACCGTTATTTTGACGGACTATGCTCTAGTGAAATGGCCAGCTGCATTCCTCCCCTTAAACAATTCAACCGTAATATTCGCACTTCTGGGAATGCACATCATTTTACCCTTGAGCCCAACTTCGGACGTACTGTGAAGTACAGAGATTCATTCTTTAGCCGTACTACGCTAATGTGGAATTCCTTACCACGCTCTGTCTTTCCCAGTCATTGCTATGTTCAAAAATTCAAAACCAATGTATACCGACACCTCCTTTCTGACCCCTCCCTTTTTTCCTATTGCTCACACTGTGTCTCTGACATATTAAGGGTATAGCCTAGTACGCAGATCGCGCTAAATTTTATCTCCCATACAAAATTCTCTCTAAAATTTAGCCAAGCTAAAATTATGTCAAGAATTTTAGCTGAGAGGTATGCTGCTCCAGCTAAAAAATCAAAACTTCTCTTCGAACTTTACATAACTTATCTGTCAAAATTTAGCGCACGAAATAATTGTCCGGCACATTTATTTATGAGCTAAATTTCAATTTCAATTTGAAATGGAAAAATATTTGAATTATATTTAGAAGAATATTTGATGACGGGAGTCTTACAAGATTTTCGACAACAAAAATCACTCATAATTCATAATTCTCATTCGTTCTCATTCATAATTCTTAAAAAATCATACTTTAAAACAAATTCTTTTAAATCTTTGAAAAAATTCATTTAGAGAACAGCTGTTTTCTGTGACATATTCTCCACAAAGTGCTTATGTCAAAATTTAGCTTGGATTTTAGCTGATGTTTGGAGAAAAATGTGAGGGATAAAATTTAGCGCGATCTGCGTACTAGGCTCATACAAAAAACTTTTGAGTGTGATGAATGAGTAGCTGAAGGAAAGGAAATGACATGTGTAAAAACGAAACGCGATGAAAAAAGGAAACCATACCCTCTCAAAATTACACCAACTACCCCCAGTAACTAACTCGGGAAATCCCCTAATAACCTTTCAACATAACATCGCACTGTCCAGTTATTAGAGCTTCGCGTCCGGTTATCGGAGATTTTCTATAGATTTACTTACGTATTAAACATAAACTGTACTTAGAACAGATCTGCTGTTCTTTTCCGTTACATTTTTGAGAAAAAATAATCCCTAAATAAAATAATGTGTCCGCGTATGGGAGGTTTTCTATCTAAAATGGGCAAGAAAACGTGTCCGCGTCCGTTTATGAGAGTGTCCGTTTATAGGAAAGTTATTTGTATGAGATTTTCGAAAAAGAAGTTCGTTCCCGAAAATGTGTCCGTTTAAGGGAGCTGTCCGCAAGTAGAGCTTTCACTGTATCTAATTAGCTATCGTTCAATAGTTGAGTTTCTTTTAAAATATGTATAATTATCAAGACATGGATTCAAAATAACGAAATGCAAGACTACGTTACCGTCTAGTGATAATTGATTTACGGAATGATTGCCCTGTAAATATTTACAAAGAAACGAAAGTAATTGCTCAGAAGTCAAACTTTAATTTTATTCTATAATTTCTCAATAAAACCCTTTTTGTCTAACGTCAAAGAATTTCAAAGCTGTTATCAATGCTGGTCAAAAGGTCTAATTTACAATTTGAAAACTGAATTAAATTTGCTTTGTCAGATCTGTCGCGTCCCATTATAGGCTAATTTTTCTCTAACTTTTTTTTCATTTTATTGAAAATGTTGATAAGTAACATGTATGTATATGTATTTGATAACATCTGAAATTTAAATAACGTCCATATTTCCATGTTTTGTAAATAAGCTTTTTATAATAATCCATAACAATATTGTTACTACTCTAACTACAAACTGCACCACACACATAAAATATTTTAGTCACATAAAAACAAAAATCAATTATTGCAAATAACACCTAACTATAAAAACATTTAATAAAATTAATACATACAGTTAAAATGCCTTGTATATAGTTCTTAAAGAAAAAAATATATACCTATTTCCCTTTTGATTTGTTTACCTTTCTTCACTGTACAATACTTGCAGACCGTTATATTTTTGGCCTTTTCAATCCTAATGTTTTCTCTTGATTTGCTCTACATAAATTCAAGGTATTTAGTAGAAAGAAAATTTAAAGTAAAAAAAGAATCAAAAGAAAAAGTATCAGTAAATCAAAATCACCCTGTACCACCAGCACCCACCAACAAAAAATTAATGAAAATGTAAAGTTTTTTTTTTTCAATATAATTTTAATAAAAAACATTTTTTTTAAGAACCCACCAACTAAAATTCAATTTTTCAGAAACAGTTGCAAATTCACAGTTGAAATTATATGCAACAAATTTGGTTGTAGACGAATATTTAAAATGATAGAATGCGTATGTTTTTAGCTTTAAAATTTTTTAATCGCTTGTATAGTTTTTTAATTGCTATCGTAAAAATGAAAAATTAAACCTTTTGTAACGATAGTTAGATAAGTTAATAAAGCTTGAGTTGTGTTACGGTTGTGATTAAAAAAAAAAAAACATACAAAAGTCACTGCTTTATCAATCACTTCACTTGTATTTATAAATTCTCACAACATATTTTGTGTTCGATTCACCAATAAATAATTATTAGTCAACAAATTTAATATAATTAAATTCATATGAATCCAATTGATGATAAATAAATAAATAAATTGAATTATTATAATATGTATGTACCTAGTCCATTCAATAATACCGTGTGTCAATTGGGTGTTGGTTTAATTTAATCATAAGGTTTTTAAAGTTGCCGCATAAATATACCTCTACATAGTATTTGAATATCCTCCACATCACTAGAGTCAAGAACTAAACTAAAGCATGTTTTTATTGTGGTATCCATCAAATACACTGTATTACCATTAATCATTTCATACAACTATTATTCACTTTAGCTTATCTTTGGTGTGATGAATTTGATTTTTGGATTAGGGTGGTGAGAATTATAAACATTTAATTTTAAAGCTTGCAATCGTTTGGGGATTTGTTTATTCGGTATTAAAATAAAATATGAGCTCAAAATTTTGAGGCTCATAAGTGAGAATAAAAAATTAAAAATATTTTTAATTTTTCAAGTCTCTAACCATTTATCCCGGAAGAAGAAATTCACTGACTTTATTAAAAAATTGAATAAAAAAAACGGTTTAATCATTTTTTTTTTTTATAATTTACACGCGCTCATTTTATATATGGAGGGTTCACAGCTATACCGAACCAAGTCATTTTAAAGAAATCCAAAACTAACGCCAGGATTTCCGCAAAAGTGACCTCTATTTAGAGCTGTAATGAACTACATAGTTCATTTAGAGCTACATAGTTCTATTTAGAGCTGTAATGAACTATACATACATTTTTATGCAGAATCTCCTATGCATTTTAAAATCTAAAATCTAAAATTTTTTTTCTAAAAAATAGTTTTTGGTTCCATCCGAACAAAATATAAAAAATGTTTTTAAAATTTTAAAATTATTTAACTTACATCAGAATTTATAAATTGTATTTATGTATAACATCTACGGGGGCGGTCGGATGACGTCAGAACAATATCTTACTTCCTCCGACCGCCCCCTCAGCTGTAAACTTCAATCAATATATTATTCTTTAACTTTTCATATTCTGCTAGAAGCCCTGGTAGCTATTAGCTTTTAAGTATTGCCCTGTACATTTATGTATGGTTTAATAAATAATAATAATAATGGTTGAAGATAATAATTCAATATTTTTCTAAATTGAACGTCAATACCACTATCAGGCCAATTGCTCGAATATTTTAGGTTCTATCAGTCTGGAAAGCAAAATTTGTTCAAATGTGCCCCACTCTCCCCTATCTAGTTTCAGTCATTTAAGACAAAGAATACCAAAAATCATCGTTTTGAATAAATACGAAAATATTTTATGCCAAATCAAAACACAACAAAATTGTTCTAATTCTTTTTACTATTCATATCAAATATACATAAGTTGCATTTTAAAATGTTCGTCTTTAGGTTAGGGAGAGTTTATCACTGCTGAATAACATTTCAACTACAGCACTGCTTATAAGTTCTATCGTTGTAAGAAAATATAATTGATCCGAAGTGTTTATTCTCAAAAAAATGTTAAGATTTTTCCTCTATTGTAGTTGAAATCATTTAATATTTTAATGTTTCAATATTTAACGATATGTCCTCATCCTCAGTTCAGCTGAGCTCACGTTTGAGCTAGTTCTCAAATATGAGCAACTAACATTTATATTAAATTCATTATTTTAAAAATTAAAACATAAAAACAAATGTAGAAGTTTATTCCAAAATAAACAAGGGAATATTTTTATTCATCGTTGATATAATCAATGGTTATGATTTAATTCGATCAAATCATTTTCATAATTTTTCCATCCATCATGTTAACAGTTGTTATCTTCTTAACTTTCTTTTCTTAAATTATTTGTAAAAATACCCTTCTTTGATCAAGGCATGCAGTGTGTATTTTGTTTTAATTGGTCAAAATCATGTTTTATTGATAAATTATTATACTGTAAAGGTGTGTCCACACCAAAGAAACATTTCAGGGAACATTGTTTAAAAAACGTTTCTGAAATGTTTTCCATTTGTTTAAAAAAAAAACACTGATAGTGTCGTGTTTTATCATCATGAAAAAAAATAAAAAAAAAATAAGACGAAGCATCGGATTTTTCGATTTTATTTTTAAAACTTTCGTCAAGTGGATCAGACAAAACTTTTCGTTTCATAAATTTTGATCAATTGTATAACATCCTCGTTGCTCCACACTTTTCGCGACATTCTTATATACAGTTGCGGTCAAAATAATAGCAGTGTAATCTTACCATTGACATATTTTAGTACAAACTAAGATATAGGCAACTTTTTAAAATATTCTAGTCCTATTTTTGTAATAGAATATTTTATCTTTTGTTTTCAGAATTAAAAAAAGCCATATCATAACGGTTTTCTTCCAAAGGTCATTTGATTTCACTTAAAGTGTACTTTTGCGCAGTCAAAATAATAGCAGTGTTTAATAGTTTGTGAATTTTTTTCATTGTTTTTGAATCTTAGGAATATTTTTTTTGTTTGTTGTTGAAACTAAAAGGTAAGGTATAAAAACTTATAGTTTTCCTACATTTATATTCCTTCAAACTTACAGTATGGGTGGTAATTAGCATAGCACTCCGAAAATGCGGCGTATCATACTCCAACTCCTCTCTGATGGAAAAACTTATACGGAAATTCAAAAAACCTTAAAATATCTGCTAAGATGATTATTAACGCAAAAAAATATACGGAAAACCCCGAAACCAGGGGCAGAAAAAAAAGTTATTTCTCCAAAATCAGAGAGGAGAACTATGAGATACTCAAGGGTCTCTCCCCATTTGCCGGCTACGGAAATAAAAAAACAGCTAAATCTAAGCGCTAGTTTAGAAACGTACAACTTTCTTAATTGCTTTGAGTGAACGCCTACAAGAAATGTTTAATTTCACTTTTTGGCCATACCAAAAGTGTCGGGTTCATAGAACGGCTTATGAACTGAGCCCCCAGGACCGAAGTCCCAGTAGCATTTTATCATTACTTCCTTTATTATATATTTTGCCATATATTCTATTGGATGAAAGGTTGCTTAAACCCTTCCAGTAAGAAACCACTATCACTCCTTGACTAACCTACTCGATTAATACTACCCATTAAAAATCTCGCTAGGTATGTCTCAGAGATCAAGTAAGCCTCCTACTGTTCCAACTTGTACTGTATAAGTGCAGTACCACCTTGGTCCGTGTTTTCCTATCTAACTATTGTTGTTACAATAGCCAATCGCGTAACTCGATTGGTATAACCACAGCCACCTCGAGCTCTCTTTGCAGAAAGCCAACCCAATTGATGATGAGGGGCTCTAATTAGCGGGGCTAATTGTGTGCATCTCATCATCCCCGAGGTACCCAATTAGGGTATTGTTGTTCGAAGTATCATTGTATTATTTCTACCGTCATAACCTTGGAGTAAACCCCCATTTCTTGTGGTATGCAGTCGAGCGACAAGTCAGTCAACCGCATCCAACACACCAAATCAACTCGACTTGGTCTTGTTTGTACTTATAACCAAACTAGGAAAGATAGTCCCAAGCAAAACCTTTTTATAATAACAGCATTGGGTTGGACTATCAGTAATCTAGTTCTGCTATATCCAAAACACGGAGCAAAAGAGTTAATTTTAACAACTTCAATTGCTTTAATTCATGTTTTGGTCGTGACTCCCCTAATCACTAGCCCAAGATTTGTATTTAGAATCTTTTAACTTATCTGGCACCAAGTAACCGTTGCTCAGCGTGTGTCCTGAGATTGGACTTGGTACTAGATTTTTTGAATACTAGTTCGGGCTTAACTAAGTATCCTTATTTGGGTGTCTTAACTATTAGTCGTCCCTTTAGAGTTATGTCAGGATGTAATATCCATCTCTCTTCTTTATGGGCTTATCCAGCGGTCGCCACGAGGAGGCTGTTAAGACTTGTAACTATGATTCTCAAGAGAGAGTCGCCACATCCAACTACTGCAGTTTCACGCAAAAGAATATGCTATGCAGCAACGATCCCGGCCAATTCTACTTTCAGTTGTTCAGAAGGACAAGGAGTCGTAACCACTCACACATCTTATTGCGATATTAACACAACTTTATACAAAATTATGCTAACTTCACACGCTGTAGATAAGGACAGTAGGAAACCCTCTCAAGAGAGCCATAGCTACTCCCGCCTAGAAACGTACAGAATAATATTGCGGGAGAATGATCTCAATGCCAGAAGCCCAAGGAAGGTTCCTCTTTTGACAAAATCGCCAAAAGAATGCAGTTTGCCAAAGCCCATGTCGATAAGCACCTTCAGCATTGGCGAAATATTTTATGGTCTAATGAGAGCAAAATTGTTCTGTATGGTGGTTCTGGTTCTCGGGAATATGTGCGACACCCACCTAATGCTGAATATGTGTCTAGGTATACGCGTAAGACTGTAAATCATGGCGGTTCAAGCATAATGGTATGAGGTTGTTTTTCCTATCAAGGTGTAGGGTCCATATATCGCATAAATGGTGCAATGGATCAGCATCTTTATGTGGATATTCTTCTTAGAACCATGCTGCCTTACGTAGAAGAGGAATTGCCAATAATATGGGTCTTTCAGCAAGACAATGACCCAAAACACACGAGCAAAAAAGCCAAAGAGTGGTCTCGGGTCAATGAAGTTTCTGTTATGGAGTGCCCTGCGTAATCCCCCGACTTGAACCCAATAGAGAACCTTTGGACAGATGTCAAGAAATTCGTTTTAAATGCAAAACCCTCCAATAACAACCAGCTTGGGGAAGCAGTGGAGACTGCATGGAGAAATATTTCATTGGAGAGATGTCAAACTTTGGTGGACTCAATGAAAAGAAGTTGCGAAGCTGTTTTAAGCAATAAGGGGTCTACCACCAAGTATTGACGTAAGAAATACAAATACATTTTGTTTTACTTTTTAATCCAATGTAATTTTCTTATTTTCTCCATTTTTATGAATACGGCTATTTTTTTGACTGGGCTATTTTCTTATACATTGAAGATATTTTTTTTTTTTTAGTTTTTTTTTCGATATTTTTAAATCTTTCTTTTATAATTGATTTCATATAAATGTAACCTAATAAATAAAATTTTATTATAAAGTTTCATGAGTACCATCTTTCTTTTTTTATTGAATATTTCTTGGAACTATTTTCACTGCTATTATTTTGACCGCAGCTGTACAAACGTATATACATATATGAACAACCACTCACTCACTATCTACCTTTGTAAATTCTTCGGAAACAAAGAAAGTTTTCCATTCGGAATGGGAAACAGAGAAACATTTCATAAACATTTCAGAAATGTTTCGCGAGCGTCCAGACCAAAGTAAACATTTCAGAAAGACTTCAGAAACTTTTCAGAAATGTTTCTCTGTTTCTGATTTTTTTTTTTAAATGTTTCTGAAATATTTCTTTGGTCTGGACACACCTTAAGGTTTATCCCAAAAGCTCTATAACTTCAAGAAATGTTCGAACATTCAAAAGCATCCATAAATGCCCATCAGTTTACTACTTTTTGTTTCATTATACCTTTAAATCTTACAACTTACTAAATTATTCCAAAACCCATAAAGTTATTCTGTATCCTGACATATTTAAACTGTTGACATTTTTCCTTAATCAAAAGTTATTTATATCTATGTTTTTTTTGTCAATTAAAAGTTTTTTTTTTTCCAAGTAACTGATATACTTATTTCGGTTGAGTTTCTTAGTATTTTGTGCATCCGTATACTACCCGTATATTACCGTACAAAGAAATCGATCGATGCCGCTTTCTCTAATCGATATGGGATGTTGTTTTGGTTTTTGGTTGTTTTATTGTATTTTGTGGTTTCCTTGAAGTGGAATGTATTTTTTTGTTCCGTGAATGTGCTTTATTTTAAATACCCACAGCTACATATGCAATGAAAAAGATTTGTAATCGAAAATCTCTTAAAGTATTGAAGTGTTGCCTGTTTGTTGGAATTTTTTTTCTTTTTTTCTTTCAATTTTTAGATAGCCCAATCGCCAGAGATTAAATTGGTGATCCATATTGAAGAAGAATACATAATTATGTTCCTAACTATGGACATACATACGAAACACTTTTTATGTGTATAAAACATCAAGCTTTAAATCCTTGCATTTCATATGCTTTGTTATGTTAACAAAACTGGAGAACTATTGGAATGTACAGTTTTTTTCTGCGAAATTTACTCTTTTATTTTTTAATAAGTGTCCTCTAGCTATGGAAGGATCAACTATTTCAACATTTTTAAGTAACAATAATTATATTTTGTTCAATAAAAATTTTTAGTACAGTGAAAATAGAACGTTTGGCTCTCAGACTGGATACAATAGTAGATTAGATAAATTGGACCTTGATAAGCCTCGTACCATTTTTATGTCGCACTTAAAATAATCTCCGGTGCTCAGAAAATTTCACTTCGTGGAACGCGCCTATTGTTTCGCATTGAGCATCTCTAAGGTTGCGCGTACAGTAGTGCGACAAAGCGATGCGATGCGAGAAGCGTTTGCGTGCGAGAAAAATATTTACATTGATTCTTATACACGTGCGCACAGTGGAGCGATATTTGATGCGAGTGTTGCGAGTTTCTCGCATGCCTATCGCAAGCATCTCGCACACAAACTGTTCTGACCACTTTTTCAAGGGAGTTCGTGCGAGAAGGCTCATATTGTTTGTTTTGAGGCTTCAAAAAAAAATCAAAAGAGTAAAATTTTGTTATTTCAGTGCTTGTGTTGTGTGGTGCAACTTTTTACAATTTTGGTGGCAATAATTATAAAGGGATTAACAACATAACTGCAAAAAATATCGCTTCTACTGTGCGCACTATCTCCCATCTAATTCTCGCATCTCGAATCGCTTGTCGCATCTCTTCTCGTATCGCATCGCTTTGTCGCACCACTGTGCGCGCAACCTAAGGCTAGACGCGCACTGGCAACTGTGATCCAAATCAAATAGTTTTAATCACCAGTTGAAAGAGAACCGCGCACTGGCAACTCTTTACTCACGCTCACACTCTTTTCTCTCTTGCTCTTATAGAAAACAGCTCAACTGTTGCGAAGGCAATCGTTTAGTTTGTGAATCGAGTTGCTCTAAGTGCGCGGTGACCCATATAAGCCCATATGTTTCATTTTAGCAACTAAACAGTTGCGAAACTGAAAATTGAATGTGCGCGCCTGGCCTAAGTTAATCTCATTTAAATTTGTTTGTGTTCTTACTGGCCTTTAAGTGCGGTAAAGTAATGAACTACGTTTGCAAGTTTAGTTTATGATTAGTTATAATATAACTATAACAACATTGTTATTTCACATTTAATATTAATATTTACGAAAGAGAATAATCAATACCACTGATCTACAAAATTATTTTTTTAGTTTCTCGAAGGTTCTTGATGTCCTGAATTCGAATTATGTCTCAATTAAGTATGATGCCACGGATTAATTTTTTTATTCATAATTCGTTATATGATCTGCAAGTACTTATTTTCTCCTTCAAATCAATTTAATTTTCTTGCAATTTGTCTCTCTCGAATATATCCTTGCTTACTGGAAATGTGAGTTTATAATTATAGTGGAGTTTTAGGAAAATAATGGTGATTTTCATTGATCGTCCAAAATCCTTCTGAAACTCACAAAATAAAAGAATAATAAAAAACGTCATATAAACATAAGTATGAGAAGTGAAAAGTTATAATGAAATAAAGAAATGATTGGAAGATTTAGGAAGATTATTACTTTTAGATGCAATTTGCATAAAACCGATTTTCGTCGAAAAAGCCTCCTTTACACTCGATTACTTTTTTTTACAATTCTTGGCAATCTACCTATAAGATTTTGAATTTTTTCATTTGGTATATTGTTCCAGCAATCCTGTAATGTATTCCACAACGCAGATTCCGATGAAACGCATTGATCCCGGACTCTTCTACCCAGCTCCTCCCACAATAACTCTATAAGGTTTATATCCGGTAATTGCGGCGGCCACGTCATGACTTTTAAAATTTCTTCGTCTTCTCTTTATCGTCTTTAGGTAATCCTGGCAAAGTCTCGACGTGTGTCTAGGGTCATTGTCCTGTTGGAATAGGAGTCATTCACCAATCAATCGTAGTCCATAGATCAAAGCGTTTTCTTCAAGTATCTTCTTATACGCCTCCTTGTTCATTTTTTCAATAATTCGAGTCAAATCTCCCACTCCACTTGAAGAGAAACATCCCCAGACATCACAGAACCACCTCCATGCTTGACGGTAAGAACTATACAGTCGGGTAGCATCTTTTGTTCAGCGCTGCGTCGAACGAAAACCATCCGTTATGTGCCAAATACCTCAAACTTGGATCCATAGCTCCATAAAACTCTATTAAAATCTTCTTCCGTCCAGTCTCTATGCTTTTTGGTCTATTCTAACCGTTTCAGCTTGTTTTGTGGATGAAGAAGGGGTTTTCGAACAGCAACTTGTCCAAATAGTCCAGCATCTCATAGCCTCCGTTTGCCGGTTGTCAAGGACAGCGGTTTATTCCGTGTTGTATTTATTTCAGCACGTATTTCCGGTGCTGTTTTTCGCCTATTTCGTTTGCTTGTTGTTACTATTAGCAGATCCTCGTGTTTAGTTGTAGATCTAAATCTAAGCCGTCCTGACCGTGGTTTATCCTCAAGAAGTTCGGTTTGAGCGTGCCGCTCAATGGCACGTTGAACGCAGCCCTTCGATATCTTCAACTGCGAAGCTACTTCCCGCTGCGATTTGCCTTCTTTAATAATAATGTTCGGGTAAATAAATTAGGTAAAATACCCAATCTTTAATTCAAAAAATCAACCCGCAGGCATTATTGAAGTCAGTTGACTATGTTGAACTCAAACTTTTGGCCTGCAGTGTATGTACCAAGAATCGATCAGAACATCAAAAACCTTCGGAAAAGTATATTTTGGCATCGATAACCAAAAACCTTGTCGACGAGTGCTCAAAATAAAACGTTTTCATAATATTTTTTAAATAAGGTGTTATTAGATATAATTTTTTAACGTGTAGTTTTATTTTAGAAATACTCAAAGTAAACTCCCAAACAAATCCATATCATGGATTCTCATCTCTATTCTGAAAAGTATACCTGTCGATTGGGCTAAAAAATTTCAAATTAAGAACTAGACTAGTGAATGCTATTCCAATTTAGAAAGCATCATACACATAATTTCAATTGAATGACATATTCCATAGTGCTACATTTCTTTCATTGCCAGAAGTAATAGAAACATCAAAGTCAGATCGATACCTTCACAAAAATTCATTCACAAACAGAACCAAAAATATAAATATGCCTATCCAAATGAAAATTTTCAGAGCCACCCTGAAGATTCAAGTACCGACGAAGATGATTCACCCTTCGATCCAAACGAAGACAAAAGTTCCGAAGACGAAACGAAACCAAAAGCAACCCCTAAAAAAGAAACGAAGAAAAAAAAGAAACCAAAAAAGCTTTAAAAAATAAATAAATAAAAAAAAAAAAAACATTACTTTAGCAGTTTTTAGATATAGAACAAAAAGTGCTACAGCTGAAAACTATACACTACTCGTATATACATATTATTTTCAATCCGTATGTACTTTTATGTATAGAAGAATAAAAAACTATGTGTGTGGCAGTGTTTTATGTGCGTGTGGTGTGGCAAATTAAATTATTTACATATTTTGATTTTTCATCAATTTATTGTATTAATTTTGCAAATTTATTAAAATCGTTTTATCAGTAATTACACACCACCTGCAATATTCTGTCTTGTATTTTCACGGTTATTTTAAAATTCTGTAAATAACCATAAATAAATAATTAAATTCAACAGCAACAAATTGCCAAAAAACAAAAGCTTAAATGTTTTTTCGATTTTTTTTTTAAATTATGTCTGTATAGTAATACTATGTTATTTTTAATTTTTTAGTCCTTTTTTTATTTAAAGAACGTTAAAAGTTTAAATTAAATTTTCTCTACTTTTTTTTTATTTTTTTTTAATCTTTAAATTTATTGTATCTTATTATCTACTATATTATATTACAGGTTGTGAGTTCGACGAATGGCGAATTGAATGCAGACGATCCCACGGCCGGACACTCAAATACTCCTATAACACAACAGCCAGAGGTTGAACTTGTGGACGAAACAAAGTGAGTATTAAATAGTTTTGAAAATGCATGGTTGAGCAAGGGAGATGTTTTATTTAATTTTTTGTTATGAAACATTCGAGAAAACTGTCCTTATAAGGAACGAACATCCTTGACTTTAAGGTTCAATCAAAATATGTTTTTAAACAGTATTTTCTCGAACTTTAAACTTATTTGTTTGTCTGTATCGTATATATTTTTCTACAGACTTGAATCTAACCTAAGAGTATAAAACTTTGATAAGAGATTCAGCTTATCATCGAAACCGAAAAATGTTTCCCATATAGCTAAATAAGTTAAGGAAAAAACATCTCCCTAGCATTACCGTCCATTTACCCAATTCAATTATCAAATTCAAACAAACAATTTTAAAAAAGATGGTTTATGTGTCTTTCCAGATGTTGTTGCTTCTTTAAAAGAAAGAAGAAGAAATCATCACGCCAAAAATGACTAGATGGTGTCCAATGTAGTCCAGAGCGTGAAGCAGTAACACTGCTTCGTGCAACGTCACATTCAAATTCAAGGGATAGTGTATTAAATAATCCTAGTCAGGATTATATACAACAAGCAACGTCACAACACACGTTGCGATATCCTCCATCCGCGTCGATATTGACGCCAACACCAACTACAAATACGCCGACACTTCCGTTGTAATTTAATTTAAAAAAAAAATGCAAAAAAAAAAACAAAAAAAAATTATAATTAATTAATTATTATTATTATTATGTATTGATTTATTTACTATAATTATTATTAATTATTATTACGTCAAATAAATAAGTTCAATAAAAACAAACAAAATTCAACAACTACAACAAAATAAAGATCCTTAAACACCACAAAACAACAAGGAAATGCATCAAAAATCACGCGCGTAGGAAAATGTTAAACATCCAAGATATTCGGCAAAAATAACAACACACAAAATTTTTAATATTTTGCTGCAATAGTTAAAAAAAATAGAGTAAAAAAACTTCATAATTTATTTAAATAAAGAAAAATAATAAGCTACCTACTTCGAGTATTCATTATTATTAAATCTTTTACTAAAATCCCTTTTCCCAAACACCAAGTCACATTCATAGTCCTAGGGCCAACGACTGATTTAACTTACGTGTTTTTACAGACCTGAAATTTTGTTAAGTATTTTCTATGATGTAAAAAAACTGAACAGAAGTTCAATAAAACAAATTAAAGGTTTTAAATGAGTGCCATTACTTATTGCCATAACAACTAAGGGGTAGATTGGTCAACCCCATTTATTGTTGTGCTTTGAACCATTTTACTAGTAAAAGCAATACGGTAGTGATGGGATTTTCTTATGACTTTTAATTTAAATATATCAATCTTTTAACTCTGCCAAAATAGCTACACCCTTTCATTCAAGTATATTTGGCAAAACTTTTCCGGCTTCAATGTAATGCTATGACAATGTAATATTTTTTTAACAAATACATATTACTCTTAGATATGTTAAAAAAGCCCTGCCAAAATAACTTTACTAGTCATATTTTTTAAATCATTAAAGGTACCTTCATTTTATTGCCTCCAGTTTCTGGTTAGCTAATGTCATTTCTAATGTGGTGTGCAAACAAAAACTATATTCGTTGGCTCTTGTACTATTAATAAACTTGTTCCTTTTCAATCCTTTGCCAACCCCAGATCCTTTTGTGTCGTTTCTTTTTGTATATCTTTTTTTTTATAAAACTCCTTTTATGCCTTATTCCACCATCATTATCTCTGCATTGAAATCTTTCATATATATTGTGAATTTATATATACATTATATAAAACAAAATATTTAAATAAAGTACATAGAAATTGAATATGATAATATTTTACTTAAAATACTTTTTTGCATTAAAATAAAAGTATAAATATTTAATTAAAAAAAAAAATTAATAAAAAATTGTATAGAGAAACAACAACAAAAAAAAGCATTGTGAATAATTTAATTAATTGTAAAACTCGATAATTATCTAAAATAAAGAAAACACAAAATCGCAGGTATTTAAGTAAAATTAACATAGCAGTCATGCATACATACATACAACTACTCTACTACTACTACACCTACGACAAGAACAAAAATACTATCATTTTTTCCATTTATTTTTGAATAAGTAATAAGATAAAAATGTGAGTTAATTTATACTTAATAAAACAAAAAAAAATCATATTAAACAAAACAAAAATGAATTTAAATGGTGTAAACTCTTTTTTCTCTCTTACAACATATAAATATATATACACACAAAAACGACAGGCAATTTTATTATCAACAATTATACAAAAAAAAAATTACAACAAAAGTTACGACGAAGTTTGAAAGAACAATTTTAAACAAAAACAAAAGTCAGTCAACTGAAGCAGATTTTCAGTAATTACACTATATTATATAAAATACTTGTAATATAATTATTTTTATTGCGTTATTTTTAAAAGTGAATATAAAATTTAAAAAAAATCATATTAAATGAAATTACACTAAAAATGGAGAGCAGTAATAATTTAATTAATATGAAAGAATAGCCGAAGGAGCATAAAAAAGAAAGTGAACTTTAAAAAAAAAAATGATGTGAAAGACGAAAAATTAAGTTTAATATATGTGTAAAATGATACTTTTTGAAGAACTGCATTAAAAACCAAAAGAAAAATGAAAAAAAAAATAATAAAAACCGAAAAATTATTACCAACGATGTCTTTTTAATGATAATGATTTTGTAATACTCATGCTTATTCTGAAATTCGAACGAAAAGCTAATTCGATAGAATAGATCTTTTCATTCGAATGAACTTAGCATATTTTGACATTCGAGCGAAAAATTTTCACTGTCGAATGATTTAATAAAATGAACTTCATTGAAATTCATTTTCGAAATCAGCTGTTTGAAATTTACTGACATTTCTATCTGATTTACAGCCCTATTATGAGTATCAATTTGATAGTCGATAATTTCTGTCAATTAGTTGATAATTTGGTATTATGGATCTCAACTGGTTATTTTAGACCAATTGTGAATATCTACTTATCAAAAAGTTCATTGTGAATGAATTTTGTTTATTTTGTTCAACGCTTCGCGTTTGAAATATTTATTTGTTTTTTGTCGGCCACGAAAAGGTAAATTCTTTGTGCGTAAATGTAAGTTGTTCTTATAAAAAGTTCATCATAACTCCTCAAAATACAATTCTATCGAAGTCAACATTCTTTTTAACTTTGTTCGCTTTCGAATTCCCGAATCAATTTGTATGTTTACGTTTCAATCAAGAATTTGTGGTTGATAAGAAAATTGATGTGTATCTATTTTGTTGATATCCGTAATACCATGTCTATCAAAAAAAACATTCACAGTAATGATAAAATCTAATAAAATTCACAGTCGATAAAAAAAATGTTGATAGTTGATAGTCATAATACCAACTCATACAATTTGTTGATATGTATCAAGTATCTAGTATTCTAGTTGATAGCTATAATAGGGTTGTATGTAAGTTTCGTGTACCCTGACCCATGTTAAGGTCAATTTCTCTGTTCTCTGGTAGGGAAGTCATTTTGATGAACAAAACAATAATAAAAAAACATTAATAAGTGCACCCAAAAACCCATAAATTTTTTGATGCTTGGGAAAATCTAAAACAGGTAAAATTAAAAAAAAATAGTTTTTGCCCTGGAGCCCCATTTTGTATTACGAAACGAGCGGCAAGTCAACGATAATGAAAAATACGATAGTCACGACAAAGAGCGATTAAGTAAAACGAAAAAGGCGTACAAACAATGTTGCCAAGCTTAACCGAGAGAAAACATTTTTGTTGAAGCGTAACCAACTTCTCGACTATTAGTAATGTCAAAAATTGACATAAATAAATGAAAAAAAATTATAAACCAAGAAACGATAAAATGATAAAACGAAAGTTAAACGAAAAGTATATGGCAGTCGTTAGAACTAACGAGTATCGTTAGTTTTTTACCGCAGCCTCTTACAAAATTTAGTTTCAGAGAAAGACATTGTTAGATAGTGAAAAGTCGAAAATCAGATGAATCACTTTGGATCGCAATATTCGAGAACCAGACCTTGTAGAAGCTTGTGGTTTACATGGTTACACAGGAATTGAATAGACCTTTCCATTGATGTATGTCTCGATGGGTTTGGAGGACATTGAGAAAAATGATGATTTTTATAGACAAGGGGTTAGTCCATGATTTTTTTCAAAAATCTAAAAAAACTTATTTTTAAAATTTGCCATGAGTGGCACATCCATGGAAAGGTCTACGAATTCTCTTTTCAGAACTGAAATTTAAAACGTCGTACGAGCCTTGGTTGCGGAAATATCTGCATCCGAAGACTTTGTTTCGTTTGCATCGATATTCAGTTGTAAATTCACTTTGGATAGAAATATTTCCAAGACCAGACCTCGCAGAATCTTCTGCTTTTCAATAATAGAAAGCTATTTCTTAGATCTAATGAATTCTGAAAACTACAACCTATTTCAAGGCTTGGTTGCGGACATGGCGACATCAGAATCAGATTTAGGGTTGTGTTGAAAAACAGACGAATCACTTTGGATTGCAATATTTCCAGAACCGGACCTCGCAGAAGCTTCTGGTTTCCAACTATGGAAAGCTCTTAAAAAGTTAACAAATGATATTTTTTACCGCAGCCTCTTACAAAATTTAGTTTCAGAGATATAGCTTCCCATAGACATTGTTAGATAGTGGAAAGTCGAAAATCACAAGAATCACTTTGGATTGCAATATTTCCAGAACCGGACCTCGCAGAAGCTTCTGGTTTCCAACTATGGAAAGCTCTTAAAAAGTTAACACATGATATTTTTTACCGCAGCCTCTTACAAAATTTAGTTTTAGAGATATAGCTTCTCAGAGACTTTGTTAGATAGTGAAAAGTCGAAAATCACATGAATCACTTTTGATTGCAATATTTCCAGAACCGGACCTCGCAGAAGCTTCTGGTTTTCACCTATGGAAAGCTCTTAAAAAGTTAACACATGATATTTTTTACCGCAGCCTCTTACAAAATTTAGTTTCAGAGATATAGCTTCCCAAAGATATTTTTAGATAGTGGAATGTCGAAAATCAGATGAATCACTTTGGATCGCAATATTTCGAGAACCAGACCATGTAGAAGCTTTTGGTTTGCATGGATACACAGGAATTGAATAGACCTTTCCATTGCTGTATGTCTCGATGGGTTTGGAGCACATTGAGAAAAATGATGATTTTTATAGACAAGGGGTTAGTCCATGATTTTTTTCAAAAATCTAAAAAAACTTATTTTTAAAATTTGCCATGAGTGGCACATCCATGGAAAGGTCTACGAATTCTCTTTTCAGAACTAAAATTTAAAACGTCGTACGAGCCTTGGTTGCCGAAATATCTGCATCCGAAGACTTTGTTTCGTTTGCATCGATATTCAGTTGTAAATTCACTTTGGATAGAAATATTTCCAAGACCAGACCTCGCAGAATCTTCTGCTTTTCAATAATAGAAAGCTATTTCTTAGCTCTAATGAATTCTGAAAACTACAACCTATTTCAAGGCTTGGTAGCGGAAATGTCGCCATCAGAATCAGATTTAGCGTTGTGTTGAAAATCAAACGAATCACTTTGGATTGCAATATTTCCAGAACCGGACCTCGCAGAAGCTTCTGGTTTCCACCTATGGAAAGCGCTTAAAAAGTTAGCAGATGATATTTTTTACCGCAGCCTCTTACAAAATTTAGTTTCAGAGATATAGCTTCCCAAAGACATTTTTAGATAGTGGAAAGTCGAAAATCAGATGAATCACTTTGGATCGCAATATTTCGAGAACTAGACCTTGTAGAAGCTTTTGGTTTGCATGGATACACAGGAATTGAATAGACCTTTCCATTGATGTATGTCTCGATGGGTTTGGAGGACATTGAGAAAAATGATGATTTTTATAGACAAGGGGTTAGTCCATGATTTTTTTCAAAAATCTAAAAAAACTTATTTTTAAAATTTGCCATGAGTGGCACATCCATGGAAAGGTCTACGAATTCTCTTTTCAGAACTGAAAACTAAAACGTCGTAAGAGCCTTGGTTGCCGAAATATATGCATCCGAAGACTTTGTTTCGTTTGCATCGATATTCAGTTGTAAATTCACTTTGGATAGAAATATTTCCAAGACCAGACCTCGCAGAATCTTCTGCTTTTCAATAATAGAAAGCTATTTCTTAGATCTAATGAATTCTGAAAACTACAACCTATTTCAAGGCTTGGTTGCGGACATGGCGACATCAGAATCAGATTTAGGGTTGTGTTGAAAAACAGACGAATCACTTTGGATTGCAATATTTCCAGAACCAAACCTCGCAGAAGCTTCTGGTTTCCACCTATGGAAAGCTCTTAAAAAGTTAACAGATGATATTTTTTACCGCAGCCTCTTACAAAATTTAGTTTCAGAGATATAGCTTCCCAGAGACTTTGTTAGATAGTGAAAAGTCGAAAATCACATGAATCACTTTTGATTGCAATATTTCCAGAACCGGACCTCGCAGAAGCTTCTGGTTTTCACCTATGGAAAGCTCTTAAAAAGTTAGCAGATGATATTTTTTACCGCAGCCTCTTACAAAATTTAGTTTCAGAGATATAGCTTCCCAAAGATATTTTTAGATAGTGGAATGTCGAAAATCAGATGAATCACTTTGGATCACTTTGGATCGCAATATTTCGAGAACCAGACCATGTAGAAGCTTTTGGTTTGCATGGATACACAGGAATTGAATAGACCTTTCCATTGATGTATGTCTCGATGGGTTTGGAGGACATTGAGAAAAATGATGATTTTTATAGACAAGGGGTTAGTCCATGATTTTTGCAAAAATCTAAAAAAACTTATTTTTAAAATTTGCCATGAATGGCACATCCATGGAAAGGTCTACTAATTCTCTTTTCAGAACTGAAAACTAAAACGTCGTACGAGCCTTGGTTGCCGAAATATCTGCATCCGAAGACTTTGTTTCGTTTGCATCGATATTCAGTTGCAAATTCACTTTGGATAGAAATATTTCCAAGACCAGACCTCGCAGAATCTTCTGCTTTTCAATAATAGAAAGCTATTTCTTAGATCTAATGAATTCTGAAAACTACAACCTATTTCAAGGCTTGGTAGCGGAAATGTCGACATCAGAATCAGATTTAGGGTTGTGTTGAAAATCAGACGAATCACTTTGGATTGCAATATTTCCAGAACCGGACCTCGCAGAAGCTTCTGGTTTCCACCTATGGAAAGCTCTTAAAAACTTAACACATGATATTTTTTACCGCAGCCTCTTACATAATTTAGTTTCAGAGATATAGCTTCCCAAAAACATTGTTAGATATTGGTAAGTCGAAAATCAGATGAATCACTTTGGATCACTTTGGATCGCAATATTTCGAAAACCAGACCATGTGGAAGCTTTTGGTTTGCATGGATACACAGGAATTGAATAGACCTTTCCATTGATGTATGTCTCGATGGGTTTGGAGGACATTGAGAAAAATGATGATTTTTATAGACAAGGGGTTAGTCCATGATTTTTGCAAAAATCTAAAAAAACTTATTTTTAAAATTTGCCATGAGTGGCACATCCATGGAAAGGTCTACGAATTCTCTTTTCAGAACTGAAATTTAAAACGTCGTACGAGCCTTGGTTGCCGAAATATCTGCATCCGAAGACTTTGTTTCGTTTGCATCGATATTCAGTTGTAAATTCACTTTGGATAGAAATATTTCCAAGACCAGACCTCGCAGAATCTTCTGCTTTTCAATAAAAGAAAGCTATTTTTTAGATCTAATGAATTCTCAAAACTACAACCTATTTCAAGGCTTGGTTGCGGACATGGCGACATCAGAATCAGATTTAGGGTTGTGTTGAAAAACAGACGAATCACTTTGGATTGCAATATTTCCAGAACCGGACCTCGCAGAAGCTTCTGGTTTCCAACTATGGAAAGCTCTTAAAAAGTTAACACATGATATTTTTTACCGCAGCCTCTTACAAAATTTAGTTTCAGAGATATAGCTTCCCAGAGACTTTGTTAGATAGTGAAAAGTCGAAAATCACATGAATCACTTTTGATTGCAATATTTCCAGAACCGGACCTCGCAGAAGCTTCTGGTTTTCACCTATGGAAAGCTCTTAAAAAGTTAGCAGTTGATATTTTTTACCGCAGCCTCTTACAAAATTTAGTTTCAGAGATATAGCTTCCCAAAGACATTTTTAGATAGTGGAAAGTCGAAAATCAGATGAATCACTTTGGATCGCAATATTTCGAGAACTAGACCTTGTAGAAGCTTTTGGTTTGCATGGATACACAGGAATTGAATAGACCTTTCCATTGATGTATGTCTCGATGGGTTTGGAGGACATTGAGAAAAATGATGATTTTTATAGACAAGGGGTTAGTCCATGATTTTTTTCAAAAATCTAAAAAAACTTATTTTTAAAATTTGCCATGAGTGGCACATCCATGGAAAGGTCTACGAATTCTCTTTTCAGAACTGAAATTTAAAACGTCGTACGAGCCTTGGTTGCCGAAATATCTGCATCCGAAGACTTTGTTTCGTTTGCATCGATATTCAGTTGTAAATTCACTTTGGATAGAAATATTTCCAAGACCAGACCTCGCAGAATCTTCTGCTTTTCAATAATAGAAAGCTATTTCTTAGATCTAATGAATTCTGAAAACTACAACCCATTTCAAGGCTTGGTTGCGGAAAAGTCGCCATCAGAATCAGATTTAGGGTTGTGTTGAAAATCAGACGAATCACTTTGGATTGCAATATTTCCAGAACCAAACCTCGCAGAAGCTTCTGGTTTCCACCTATGGAAAGCGCTTAAAAAGTTAGCAGATGATATTTTTTACCGCAGCCTCTTACAAAATTTAGTTTCAGAGATATAGCTTCCCAAAGACATTTTTAGATAGTGAAAAGTCGAAAATCACAAGAATCACTTTGGATTGCAATATTTCCAGAACCGGACCTCGCAGAAGCTTCTGGTTTCCAACTATGGAAAGCTCTTAAAAAGTTGACACATGATATTTTTTACCGCAGCCTCTTTCAAAATTTAGTTTCAGAGATATAGCTTCTCAGAGACTTTGTTAGATAGTGAAAAGTCGAAAATCACATGAATCACTTTTGATTGCAATATTTCCAGAACCGGACCTCGCAGAAGCTTCTGGTTTTCACCTATGGAAAGCTCTTAAAAAGTTAGCACATGATATTTTTTACCGCAGCCTCTTACAAAATTTAGTTTCAGAGATATAGCTTCCCAAAGATATTTTTAGATAGTGGAATGTCGAAAATCAGATGAATAACTTTGGATTACTTTGGATCGCAATATTTCGAGAACCAGACCATGTAGAAGCTTTTGGTTTGCATGGATACACAGGAATTGAATAGACCTTTCCATTGATGTATGTCTCGATGGGTTTGGAGGACATTGAGAAAAATGATGATTTTTATAGACAAGGGGTTAGTCCATGATTTTTTTCAAAAATCTAAAAAAACTTATTTTTAAAATTTGCCATGAATGGCACATCCATGGAAAGGTCTACTAATTCTCTTTTCAGAACTGAAAACTAAAACGTCGTACGAGCCTTGGTTGCCGAAATATCTGCATCCGAAGACTTTGTTTCGTTTGCATCGATATTCAGTTACAAATTCACTTTGGATAGAAATATTTCCAAGACCAGACCTCGCAGAATCTTCTGCTTTTCAATAATAGAAAGCTATTTCTTAGATCTAATGAATTCTGAAAACTACAACCTATTTCAAGGCTTGGTAGCGGAAATGTCGACATCAGAATCAGATTTAGGGTTGTGTTGAAAATCAGACGAATCACTTTGGATTGCAATATTTCCAGAACCGGACCTCGCAGAAGCTTCTGGTTTCCACCTATGGAAAGCTCTTAAAAACTTAACACATGATATTTTTTACCGCAGCCTCTTACATAATTTAGTTTCAGAGATATAGCTTCCCAAAAACATTGTTAGATATTGGAAAGTCGAAAATCAGATGAATCACCTTGGATCGCAATATTTCGAGAACTAGACCTTGTAGAAGCTTTTGGTTTGCATGGATACACAGGAATTAAATAGACCTTTCCATTGATGTATGTCTCGATGGGTTTGGAGGACATTGAGAAAAATGATGATTTTTATAGACAAGGGGTTAGTCCATGATTTTTTTCAAAAATCTAAAAAAACTTATTTTTAAAATTTGCCATGAGTGGCACATCCATGGAAAGGTCTACGAATTCTCTTTTCAGAACTGAAATTTAAAACGTCGTACGAGCCTTGGTTGCCGAAATATCTGCATCCGAAGACTTTGTTTCGTTTGCATCGATATTCAGTTGTAAATTCACTTTGGATAGAAATATTTCCAAGACCAGACCTCGCAGAATCTTCTGCTTTTCAATAATAGAAAGCTATTTCTTAGATCTAATGAATTCTGAAAACTACAACCCATTTCAAGGCTTGGTTGCGGAAAAGTCGCCATCAGAATCAGATTTAGGGTTGTGTTGAAAAACAGACGAATCACTTTGGATTGCAATATTTCCAGAACCGGACCTCGCAGAAGCTTCTGGTTTCCAACTATGGAAAGCTCTTAAAAAGTTAACACATGATATTTTTTACCGCAGCCTCTTACAAAATTTAGTTTCAGAGATATAGCTTCCCAAAGACATTTTTAGATAGTGGAAAGTCGAAAATCAGATGAATCACTTTGGATCGCAATATTTCGAGAACTAGACCTTGTAGAAGCTTTTGGTTTGCATGGATACACAGGAATTGAATAGACCTTTCCATTGATGTATGTCTCGATGGGTTTGGAGGACATTGAGAAAAATGATGATTTTTATAGACAAGGGGTTAGTCCATGATTTTTTTCAAAAATCTAAAAAAACTTATTTTTAAAATTTGCCATGAGTGGCACATCCATGGAAAGGTCTACGAATTCTCTTTTCAGAACTGAAATTTAAAACGTCGTACGAGCCTTGGTTGCCGAAATATCTGCATCCGAAGACTTTGTTTCGTTTGCATCGATATTCAGTTGTAAATTCACTTTGGATAGAAATATTTCCAAGACCAGACCTCGCAGAATCTTCTGCTTTTCAATAATAGAAAGCTATTTCTTAGATCTAATGAATTCTGAAAACTACAACCCATTTCAAGGCTTGGTTGCGGAAAAGTCGCCATCAGAATCAGATTTAGGGTTGTGTTGAAAATCAGACGAATCACTTTGGATTGCAATATTTCCAGAACCAAACCTCGCAGAAGCTTCTGGTTTCCACCTATGGAAAGCTCTTAAAAAGTTAACACATGATATTTTTTACCGCAGCCTCTTATAAAATGTAGTTTCAGAGATATAGCTTCCCAGAGACTTTGTTAGATAGTGAAAAGTCGAAAATCACAAGAATCACTTTTGATTGCAATATTTCCAGAACCGGACCTCGCAGAAGCTTCTGGTTTTCACCTATGGAAAGCTCTTAAAAAGTTAGCAGATGATATTTTTTACCGCAGCCTCTTACAAAATTTAGTTTCAGAGATATAGCTTCCCAAAGATATTTTTAGATAGTGGAATGTCGAAAATCAGATGAATCACTTTGGATCGCAATATTTCGAGAACCAGACCATGTAGAAGCTTTTGGTTTGCATGGATACACAGGAATTGAATAGACCTTTCCATTGATGTATGTCTCGATGGGTTTGGAGGACATTGAGAAAAATGATGATTTTTATAGACAAGGGGTTAGTCCATGATTTTTTTCAAAAATCTAAAAAAACTTATTTTTAAAATTTGCCATGAATGGCACATGCACATCCATGAAAAGGTCTACTAATTCTCTTTTCAGAACTGAAAATTAAAACGTCGTACGAGCCTTGGTTGCCGAAATATCTGCATCCGAAGACTTTGTTTCGTTTGCATCGATATTCAGTTGTAAATTCACTTTGGATAGAAATATTTCCAAGACCAGACCTCGCAGAATCTTCTGCTTTTCAATAATAGAAAGCTATTTCTTAGATCTAATGAATTCTGAAAACTACAACCCATTTCAAGGCTTGGTTGCGGAAAAGTCGCCATCAGAATCAGATTTAGGGTTGTGTTGAAAATCAGACGAATCACTTTGGATTGCAATATTTCCAGAACCAAACCTCGCAGAAGCTTCTGGTTTCCACCTATGGAAAGCTCTTAAAAAGTTAGCAGATGATATTTTTTACCGCAGCCTCTTACAAAATTTAGTTTCAGAGATATAGCTTCCCAGAGACTTTGTTAGATAGTGAAAAGTCGAAAATCACATGAATCACTTTTGATTGCAATATTTCCAGAACCGGACCTCGCAGAAGCTTCTGGTTTTCACCTATGGAAAGCTCTTAAAAAGTTAGCAGATGGTATTTTTTACCGCAGCCTCTTACAAAATTTAGTTTCAGAGATATAGCTTCCCAAAGACATTTTTAGATAGTGGAAAGTCGAAAATCAGATGAATCACTTTGGATCGCAATATTTCGAGAACTAGACCTTGTAGGAGCTTTTGGTTTGCATGGATACACAGGAATTGAATAGATCTTTCCATTGATGTATGTCTCGATGGGTTTGGAGGACACTGAGAAAAATGATGATTTTTATAGACAAGGGGTTAGTCCATGATTTTTTTCAAAAATCTAAAAAAACTTATTTTTAAAATTTGCCATGAGTGGCACATCCATGGAAAGGTCTACGAATTCTCTTTTCAGAACTGAAATTTAAAACGTCGTACGAGCCTTGGTTGCGGAAATATCTGCATCCGAAGACTTTGTTTCGTTTGCATCGATATTCAGTTGTAAATTCACTTTGGATAGAAATATTTCCAAGACCAGACCTCGCAGAATCTACTGCTTTTCAATAATAGAAAGCTATTTCTTAGATCTAATGAATTCTGAAAACTACAACCCATTTCAAGGCTTGGTTGCGGAAAAGTCGCCATCAGAATCAGATTTAGGGTTGTGTTGAAAATCAGACGAATCACTTTGGATTGCAATATTTCCAGAACCGGACCTCGCAGAAGCTTCTGGTTTCCACCTATGGAAAGCTCTTAAAAAGTTAACACATGATATTTTTTACCGCAGCCTCTTACAAAATGTAGTTTCAGAGATATAGCTTCCCAAAAACATTGTTAGATATTGGTAAGTCGAAAATCAGATGAATCACTTTGGATCACTTTGGATCGCAATATTTCGAAAACCAGACCATGTGGAAGCTTTTGGTTTGCATGGATACACAGGAATTGAATAGACCTTTCCATTGATGTATGTCTCGATGGGTTTGGAGGACATTGAGAAAAATGATGATTTTTATAGACAAGGGGTTAGTCCATGATTTTTGCAAAAATCTAAAAAAACTTATTTTTAAAATTTGCCATGAGTGGCACATCCATGGAAAGGTCTACGAATTCTCTTTTCAGAACTGAAAACAAAAACGTCGTACGAGCCTTGGTTGCGGAAATATCTGCATCCGAAGACTTTGTTTCGTTTGCATCGATATTCAGTTGTAAATTCACTTTGGATAGAAATATTTCCAAGACCAGACCTCGCAGAATCTACTGCTTTTCAATAATAGAAAGCTATATCTTAGATCTAATGAATTCTGAAAACTACAACCCATTTCAAGGCTTGGTTGCGGAAAAGTCGCCATCAGAATCAGATTTAGGGTTTTGTTGAAAATCAGACGAATCACTTTGGATTGCAATATTTCCAGAACCGGACCTCGCAGAAGCTTCTGGTTTCCACCTATGGAAAGCTCTTAAAAAGTTAACACATGATATTTTTTACCGCAGCCTCTTACAAAATGTAGTTTCAGAGATATAGCTTCCCAGAGACTTTGTTAGATAGTGAAAAGTCGAAAATCACATGAATCACTTTTGATTGCAATGTTTCCAGAACCGGACCTCGCAGAAGCTTCTGGTTTTCACCTATGGAAAACTCTTAAAAAGTTAGCAGATGATATTTTTTACCGCAGCCTCTTACAAAATTTAGTTTCAGAGATATAGCTTCCCAAAGACATTTTTAGATAGTGGAAAGTCGAAAATCAGATGAATCACTTTGGATCGCAATATTTCGAGAACTAGACCTTGTAGAAGCTTTTGGTTTGCATGGATACACAGGAATTGTATAGACCTTTCCATTGATGTATGTCTCGATGGGTTTGGAGGACATTGAGAAAAATGATGATTTTTATAGACAAGGGGTTAGTCCATGATTTTTTTCAAAAATCTAAAAAAACTTATTTTTAAAATTTGCCATGAGTGGCACATCCATGGAAAGGTCTACGAATTCTCTTTTCAGAACTGAAATTTAAAACATCGTACGAGCCTTGGTTGCGGAAATATCTGCATCCGAAGACTTTGTTTCGTTTGCATCGATATTCAGTTGTAAATTCACTTTGGATAGAAATATTTCCAAGACCAGACCTCGCAGAATCTACTGCTTTTCAATAATAGAAAGCTATATCTTAGATCTAATGAATTCTGAAAACTACAACCCATTTCAAGGCTTGGTTGCGGAAAAGTCGCCATCAGAATCAGATTTAGGGTTGTGTTGAAAATCAGACGAATCACTTTGGATTGCAATATTTCCAGAACCGGACCTCGCAGAAGCTTCTGGTTTCCACCTATGGAAAGCTCTTAAAAAGTTAACACATGATATTTTTTACCGCAGCCTCTTACAAAATGTAGTTTCAGAGATATAGCTTCCCAGAGACTTTGTTAGATAGTGAAAAGTCGAAAATCACATGAATCACTTTTGATTGCAATGTTTCCAGAACCGGACCTCGCAGAAGCTTCTGGTTTTCACCTATGGAAAACTCTTAAAAAGTTAGCAGATGATATTTTTTACCGCAGCTTCTTACAAAATTTAGTTTCAGAGATATAGCTTCCCAAAGATATTTTTAGATAGTGGAATGTCGAAAATCAGATGAATAACTTTGGATTACTTTGGATCGCAATATTTCGAAAACCAGACCATGTGGAAGCTTTTGGTTTGCATGGATACACAGGAATTGAATAGACCTTTCCATTGATGTATGTCTCGATGGGTTTGGAGGACATTGAGAAAAATGATGATTTTTATAGACAAGGGGTTAGTCCATGATTTTTGCAAAAATCTAAAAAAACTTATTTTTAAAATTTGCCATGAGTGGCACATCCATGGAAAGGTCTACGAATTCTCTTTTCAGAACTGAAAACAAAAACGTCGTACGAGCCTTGGTTGCGGAAATATCTGCATCCGAAGACTTTGTTTCGTTTGCATCGATATTCAGTTGTAAATTCACTTTGGATAGAAATATTTCCAAGACCAGACCTCGCAGAATCTACTGCTTTTCAATAATAGAAAGCTATTTCTTAGATCTAATGAATTCTGAAAACTACAACCTATTTCAAGGCTTGGTAGCGGAAATGTCGACATCAGAATCAGATTTAGGGTTGTGTTGAAAATCAGACGAATCACTTTGGATTGCAATATTTCCAGAACCGGACCTCGCAGAAGCTTCTGGTTTCCACCTATGGAAAGCTCTTAAAAAGTTAACACATGATATTTTTTACCGCAGCCTCTTACAAAATGTAGTTTCAGAGATATAGCTTCCCAAAAACATTGTTAGATATTGGTAAGTCGAAAATCAGATGAATCACTTTGGATCGCAATATTTCGAAAACCAGACCATGTGGAAGCTTTTGGTTTGCATGGATACACAGGAATTGAATAGACCTTTCCATTGATGTATGTCTCGATGGGTTTGGAGGACATTGAGAAAAATGATGATTTTTATAGACAAGGGGTTAGTCCATGATTTTTGCAAAAATCTAAAAAAACTTATTTTTAAAATTTGCCATGAGTGGCACATCCATGGAAAGGTCTACGAATTCTCTTTTCAGAACTGAAAACAAAAACGTCGTACGAGCCTTGGTTGCGGAAATATCTGCATCCGAAGACTTTGTTTCGTTTGCATCGATATTCAGTTGTAAATTCACTTTGGATAGAAATATTTCCAAGACCAGACCTCGCAGAATCTACTGCTTTTCAATAATAGAAAGCTATTTCTTAGATCTAATGAATTCTGAAAACTACAACCTATTTCAAGGCTTGGTAGCGGAAATGTCGACATCAGAATCAGATTTAGGGTTGTGTTGAAAATCAGACGAATCACTTTGGATTGCAATATTTCCAGAACCGGACCTCGCAGAAGCTTCTGGTTTCCACCTATGGAAAGCTCTTAAAAAGTTAACACATGATATTTTTTACCGCAGCCTCTTACAAAATTTAGTTTCAGAGATATAGCTTCCCAGAGACTTTGTTAGATAGTGAAAAGTCGAAAATCACATGAATCACTTCTGATTGCAATATTTCCAGAACCGGACCTCGCAGAAGCTTCTGGTTTCCACCTATGGAAAGCTCTTAAAAAGTTAACACATGATATTTTTTACCGCAGCCTCTTACAAAATGTAGTTTCAGAGATATAGCTTCCCAGAGACTTTGTTAGATAGTGAAAAGTCGAAAATCACAAGAATCACTTTGGATTGCAATATTTCCAGAACCGGACCTCGCAGAAGCTTCTGGTTTCCAACTATGGAAAGCTCTTAAAAAGTTAACACATGATATTTTTTACCGCAGCCTCTTACAAAATTTAGTTTCAGAGATATAGCTTCCCAGAGACTTTGTTAGATAGTGAAAAGTCGAAAATCACATGAATCACTTCTGATTGCAATATTTCCAAAACCGGACCTCGCAGAAGCTTCTGGTTTCCAACTATGGAAAGCTCTTAAAAAGTTAACACATGATATTTTTTACCGCAGCCTCTTACAAAATTTAGTTTCAGAGATATAGCTTCCCAGAGACTTTGTTAGATAGTGAAAAGTCGAAAATCACATGAATCAATTTTGATTGCAATATTTCCAGAACCGGACCTCGCAGAAGCTTCTGGTTTTCACCTATGGAAAGCTCTTAAAAAGTTAGCAGATGATATTTTTTACCGCAGCCTCTTACAAAATTTAGTTTCAGAGATATAGCTTCCCAAAGACATTTTTAGATAGTGGAAAGTCGAAAATCAGATGAATCACTTTGGATCGCAATATTTCGAGAACTAGACCTTGTAGAAGCTTTTGGTTTGCATGGATACACAGGAATTGAATAGACCTTTCGATTGATGTATGTCTCGATGGGTTTGGAGGACATTGAGAAAAATGATGATTTTTATAGACAAGGGGTTAGTCCATGATTTTTTTCAAAAATCTAAAAAAACTTATTTTTAAAATTTGCCATGAATGGCACATCCATGGAAAGGTCTACTAATTCTCTTTTCAGAACTGAAAACTAAAACGTCGTACGAGCCTTGGTTGCCGAAATATCTGCATCCGAAGACTTTGTTTCGTTTGCATCGATATTCAGTTGCAAATTCACTTTGGATAGAAATATTTCCAAGACCAGACCTCGCAGAATCTTCTGCTTTTCAATAATAGAAAGCTATTTCTTAGATCTAATGAATTCTGAAAACTACAACCTATTTCAAGGCTTGGTAGCGGAAATGTCGACATCAGAATCAGATTTAGGGTTGTGTTGAAAATCAGACGAATCACTTTGGATTGCAATATTTCCAGAACCGGACCTCGCAGAAGCTTCTGGTTTCCACCTATGGAAAGCTCTTAAAAAGTTAACACATGATATTTTTTACCGCAGCCTCTTACAAAATGTAGTTTCAGAGATATAGCTTCCCAAAAACATTGTTAGATATTGGTAAGTCGAAAATCAGATGAATCACTTTGGATCACTTTGGATCGCAATATTTCGAAAACCAGACCATGTGGAAGCTTTTGGTTTGCATGGATACACAGGAATTGAATAGACCTTTCCATTGATGTATGTCTCGATGGGTTTGGAGGACATTGAGAAAAATGATGATTTTTATAGACAAGGGGTTAGTCCATGATTTTTGCAAAAATCTAAAAAAACTTATTTTTAAAATTTGCCATGAGTGGCACATCCATGGAAAGGTCTACGAATTCTCTTTTCAGAACTGAAAACAAAAACGTCGTACGAGCCTTGGTTGCGGAAATATCTGCATCCGAAGACTTTGTTTCGTTTGCATCGATATTCAGTTGTAAATTCACTTTGGATAGAAATATTTCCAAGACCAGACCTCGCAGAATCTTCTGCTTTTCAATAATAGAAAGCTATTTCTTAGATCTAATGAATTCTGAAAACTACAACCCATTTCAAGGCTTGGTTGCGGAAAAGTCGCCATCAGAATCAGATTTAGGGTTGTGTTGAAAATCAGACGAATCACTTTGGATTGCAATATTTCCAGAACCAAACCTCGCAGAAGCTTCTGGTTTCCACCTATGGAAAGCTCTTAAAAAGTTAACACATGATATTTTTTACCGCAGCCTCTTACAAAATGTAGTTTCAGAGATATAGCTTCCCAGAGACTTTGTTAGATAGTGAAAAGTCGAAAATCACAAGAATCACTTTGGATTGCAATATTTCCAGAACCGGACCTCGCAGAAGCTTCTGGTTTCCAACTATGGAAAGCTCTTAAAAAGTTAACACATGATATTTTTTACCGCAGCCTCTTACAAAATTTAGTTTCAGAGATATAGCTTCTCAGAGACTGTGTTAGATAGTGAAAAGTCGAAAATCACATGAATCACTTTTGATTGCAATATTTCCAGAACCGGACCTCGCAGAAGCTTCTGGTTTTCACCTATGGAAAGCTCTTAAAAAGTTAACACATGATATTTTTTACCGCAGCCTCTTACAAAATTTAGTTTCAGAGATATAGCTTCCCAAAGATATTTTTAGATAGTGGAATGTCGAAAATCAGATGAATAACTTTGGATTACTTTGGATCGCAATATTTCGAGAACCAGACCATGTAGAAGCTTTTGGTTTGCATGGATACACAGGAATTGAATAGACCTTTCCATTGTTGTATGTCTCGATGGGTTTGGAGGACATTGAGAAAAATGATGATTTTTATAGACAAGGGGTTAGTCCATGATTTTTTTCAAAAATCTAAAAAAACTTATTTTTAAAATTTGCCATGAATGGCACATCCATGGAAAGGTCTACTAATTCTCTTTTCAGAACTGAAAACTAAAACGTCGTACGAGCCTTGGTTGCCGAAATATCTGCATCCGAAGACTTTGTTTCGTTTGCATCGATATTCAGTTGCAAATTCACTTTGGATAGAAATATTTCCAAGACCAGACCTCGCAGAATCTTCTGCTTTTCAATAATAGAAAGCTATTTCTTAGATCTAATGAATTCTGAAAACTACAACCCATTTCAAGGCTTGGTTGCGGAAAAGTCGCCATCAGAATCAGATTTAGGGTTGTGTTGAAAATCAGACGAATCACTTTGGATTGCAATATTTCCAGAACCGGACCTCGCAGAAGCTTCTGGTTTCCACCTATGGAAAGCTCTTAAAAACTTAACACATGATATTTTTTACCGCAGCCTCTTACATAATTTAGTTTCAGAGATATAGCTTCCCAAAAACATTGTTAGATATTGGTAAGTCGAAAATCAGATGAATCACTTTGGATCACTTTGGATCGCAATATTTCGAAAACCAGACCATGTGGAAGCTTTTGGTTTGCATGGATACACAGGAATTGAATAGACCTTTCCATTGATGTATGTCTCGATGGGTTTGGAGGACATTGAGAAAAATGATGATTTTTATAGACAAGGGGTTAGTCCATGATTTTTGCAAAAATCTAAAAAAACTTATTTTTAAAATTTGCCATGAGTGGCACATCCATGGAAAGGTCTACGAATTCTCTTTTCAGAACTGAAAACAAAAACGTCGTACGAGCCTTGGTTGCGGAAATATCTGCATCCGAAGACTTTGTTTCGTTTGCATCGATATTCAGTTGTAAATTCACTTTGGATAGAAATATTTCCAAGACCAGACCTCGCAGAATCTACTGCTTTTCAATAATAGAAAGCTATTTCTTAGATCTAATGAATTCTGAAAACTACAACCCATTTCAAGGCTTGGTTGCGGAAAAGTCGCCATCAGAATCAGATTTAGGGTTGTGTTGAAAATCAGACGAATCACTTTGGATTGCAATATTTCCAGAACCAAACCTCGCAGAAGCTTCTGGTTTCCACCTATGGAAAGCTCTTAAAAAGTTAACACATGATATTTTTTACCGCAGCCTCTTACAAAATGTAGTTTCAGAGATATAGCTTCCCAGAGACTTTGTTAGATAGTGAAAAGTCGAAAATCACAAGAATCACTTTGGATTGCAATATTTCCAGAACCGGACCTCGCAGAAGCTTCTGGTTTCCAACTATGGAAAGCTCTTAAAAAGTTAACACATGATATTTTTTACCGCAGCCTCTTACAAAATTTAGTTTCAGAGATATAGCTTCCCAAAGATATTTTTAGATAGTGGAATGTCGAAGATCAGATGAATAACTTTGGATTACTTTGGATCGCAATATTTCGAGAACCAGACCATGTAGAAGCTTTTGGTTTGCATGGATACACAGGAATTGAATAGACCTTTCCATTGATGTATGTCTCGATGGGTTTGGAGGACATTGAGAAAAATGATGATTTTTATAGACAAGGGGTTAGTCCATGATTTTTTTCAAAAATCTAAAAAAACTTATTTTTAAAATTTGCCATGAGTGGCACATCCATGGAAAGGTCTACGAATTCTCTTTTCAGAACTGAAATTTAAAACATCGTACGAGCCTTGGTTGCCGAAATATCTGCATCCGAAGACTTTGTTTCGTTTGCATCGATATTCAGTTGTAAATTCACTTTGGATAGAAATATTTCCAAGACCAGACCTCGCAGAATCTACTGCTTTTCAATAATAGAAAGCTATTTCTTAGATCTAATGAATTCTGAAAACTACAACCCATTTCAAGGCTTGAATGCGGAAAAGTCGCCATCAGAATCAGATTTAGGGTTGTGTTGAAAATCAGACGAATCACTTTGGATTGCAATATTTCCAGAACCAAACCTCGCAGAAGCTTCTGGTTTCCACCTATGGAAAGCTCTTAAAAAGTTAACACATGATATTTTTTACCGCAGCCTCTTACAAAATGTAGTTTCAGAGATATAGCTTCCCAGAGACTTTGTTAGATAGTGAAAAGTCGAAAATCACATGAATCACTTTTGATTGCAATGTTTCCAGAACCGGACCTCGCAGAAGCTTCTGGTTTTCACCTATGGAAAACTCTTAAAAAGTTAGCAGATGATATTTTTTACCGCAGCCTCTTACAAAATTTAGTTTCAGAGATATAGCTTCCCAAAGACATTTTTAGATAGTGGAAAGTCGAAAATCAGATGAATCACTTTGGATCGCAATATTTCGAAAACCAGACCATGTGGAAGCTTTTGGTTTGCATGGATACACAGGAATTGAATAGACCTTTCCATTGATGTATGTCTCGATGGGTTTGGAGGACATTGAGAAAAATGATGATTTTTATAGACAAGGGGTTAGTCCATGATTTTTTTCAAAAATCTAAAAAAACTTATTTTTAAAATTTGCCATGAATGGCACATCCATGGAAAGGTCTACTAATTCTCTTTTCAGAACTGAAAACTAAAACGTCGTACGAGCCTTGGTTGCCGAAATATCTGCATCCGAAGACTTTGTTTCGTTTGCATCGATATTCAGTTGCAAATTCACTTTGGATAGAAATATTTCCAAGACCAGACCTCGCAGAATCTTCTGCTTTTCAATAATAGAAAGCTATTTCTTAGATCTAATGAATTCTGAAAACTACAACCTATTTCAAGGCTTGGTAGCGGAAATGTCGACATCAGAATCAGATTTAGGGTTGTGTTGAAAATCAGACGAATCACTTTGGATTGCAATATTTCCAGAACCGGACCTCGCAGAAGCTTCTGGTTTCCACCTATGGAAAGCTCTTAAAAACTTAACACATGATATTTTTTACCGCAGCCTCTTACATAATTTAGTTTCAGAGATATAGCTTCCCAAAAACATTGTTAGATATTGGTAAGTCGAAAATCAGATGAATCACTTTGGATCACTTTGGATCGCAATATTTCGAAAACCAGACCATGTGGAAGCTTTTGGTTTGCATGGATACACAGGAATTGAATAGACCTTTCCATTGATGTATGTCTCGATGGGTTTGGAGGACATTGAGAAAAATGATGATTTTTATAGACAAGGGGTTAGTCCATGATTTTTGCAAAAATCTAAAAAAACTTATTTTTAAAATTTGCCATGAGTGGCACATCCATGGAAAGGTCTACGAATTCTCTTTTCAGAACTGAAAACAAAAACGTCGTACGAGCCTTGGTTGCGGAAATATCTGCATCCGAAGACTTTGTTTCGTTTGCATCGATATTCAGTTGTAAATTCACTTTGGATAGAAATATTTCCAAGACCAGACCTCGCAGAATCTACTGCTTTTCAATAATAGAAAGCTATTTCTTAGATCTAATGAATTCTGAAAACTACAACCCATTTCAAGGCTTGAATGCGGAAAAGTCGCCATCAGAATCAGATTTAGGGTTGTGTTGAAAATCAGACGAATCACTTTGGATTGCAATATTTCCAGAACCAAACCTCGCAGAAGCTTCTGGTTTCCACCTATGGAAAGCTCTTAAAAAGTTAACACATGATATTTTTTACCGCAGCCTCTTACAAAATGTAGTTTCAGAGATATAGCTTCCCAGAGACTTTGTTAGATAGTGAAAAGTCGAAAATCACAAGAATCACTTTGGATTGCAATATTTCCAGAACCGGACCTCGCAGAAGCTTCTGGTTTCCAACTATGGAAAGCTCTTAAAAAGTTAACACATGATATTTTTTACCGCAGCCTCTTACAAAATGTAGTTTCAGAGATATAGCTTCCCAGAGACTTTGTTAGATAGTGAAAAGTCGAAAATCACATGAATCACTTTTGATTGCAATATTTCCAGAACCGGACCTCGCAGAAGCTTCTGGTTTTCACCTATGGAAAGCTCTTAAAAAGTTAACACATGATATTTTTTACCGCAGCCTCTTACAAAATTTAGTTTCAGAGATATAGCTTCCCAAAGATATTTTTAGATAGTGGAATGTCGAAGATCAGATGAATAACTTTGGATTACTTTGGATCGCAATATTTCGAGAACCAGACCATGTAGAAGCTTTTGGTTTGCATTGATACACAGGAATTGAATAGACCTTTCCATTGATGTATGTCTCGATGGGTTTGGAGGACATTGAGAAAAATGATGATTTTTATAGACAAGGGGTTAGTCCATGATTTTTTTCAAAAATCTAAAAAAACTTATTTTTAAAATTTGCCATGAATGGCACATCCATGGAAAGGTCTACTAATTCTCTTTTCAGAACTGAAAACTAAAACGTCGTACGAGCCTTGGTTGCCGAAATATCTGCATCCGAAGACTTTGTTTCGTTTGCATCGATATTCAGTTGCAAATTCACTTTGGATAGAAATATTTCCAAGACCAGACCTCGCAGAATCTTCTGCTTTTCAATAATAGAAAGCTATTTCTTAGATCTAATGAATTCTGAAAACTACAACCTATTTCAAGGCTTGGTAGCGGAAATGTCGACATCAGAATCAGATTTAGGGTTGTGTTGAAAATCAGACGAATCACTTTGGATTGCAATATTTCCAGAACCGGACCTCGCAGAAGCTTCTGGTTTCCACCTATGGAAAGCTCTTAAAAACTTAACACATGATATTTTTTACCGCAGCCTCTTACATAATTTAGTTTCAGAGATATAGCTTCCCAAAAACATTGTTAGATATTGGTAAGTCGAAAATCAGATGAATCACTTTGGATCACTTTGGATCGCAATATTTCGAAAACCAGACCATGTGGAAGCTTTTGGTTTGCATGGATACACAGGAATTGAATAGACCTTTCCATTGATGTATGTCTCGATGGGTTTGGAGGACATTGAGAAAAATGATGATTTTTATAGACAAGGGGTTAGTCCATGATTTTTGCAAAAATCTAAAAAAACTTATTTTTAAAATTTGCCATGAGTGGCACATCCATGGAAAGGTCTACGAATTCTCTTTTCAGAACTGAAAACAAAAACGTCGTACGAGCCTTGGTTGCGGAAATATCTGCATCCGAAGACTTTGTTTCGTTTGCATCGATATTCAGTTGTAAATTCACTTTGGATAGAAATATTTCCAAGACCAGACCTCGCAGAATCTACTGCTTTTCAATAATAGAAAGCTATTTCTTAGATCTAATGAATTCTGAAAACTACAACCCATTTCAAGGCTTGGTTGCGGAAAAGTCGCCATCAGAATCAGATTTAGGGTTGTGTTGAAAATCAGACGAATCACTTTGGATTGCAATATTTCCAGAACCGGACCTCGCAGAAGCTTCTGGTTTCCACCTATGGAAAGCTCTTAAAAAGTTAACACATGATATTTTTTACCGCAGCCTCTTACAAAATGTAGTTTCAGAGATATAGCTTCCCAGAGACTTTGTTAGATAGTGAAAAGTCGAAAATCACATGAATCACTTTTGATTGCAATGTTTCCAGAACCGGACCTCGCAGAAGCTTCTGGTTTTCACCTATGGAAAACTCTTAAAAAGTTAGCAGATGATATTTTTTACCGCAGCCTCTTACAAAATTTAGTTTCAGAGATATAGCTTCCCAAAGACATTTTTAGATAGTGGAAAGTCGAAAATCAGATGAATCACTTTGGATCGCAATATTTCGAGAACTAGACCTTGTAGAAGCTTTTGGTTTGCATGGATACACAGGAATTGAATAGACCTTTCGATTGATGTATGTCTCTATGGGTTTGGAGGACATTGAGAAAAATGATGATTTTTATAGACAAGGGGTTAGTCCATGATTTTTTTCAAAAATCTAAAAAAACTTATTTTTAAAATTTGCCATGAGTGGCACATCCATGGAAAGGTCTACGAATTCTCTTTTCAGAACTGAAATTTAAAACATCGTACGAGCCTTGGTTGCCGAAATATCTGCATCCGAAGACTTTGTTTCGTTTGCATCGATATTCAGTTGTAAATTCACTTTGGATAGAAATATTTCCAAGACCAGACCTCGCAGAATCTTCTGCTTTTCAATAATAGAAAGCTATTTCTTAGATCTAATGAATTCTGAAAACTACAACCCATTTCAAGGCTTGGTTGCGGAAAAGACGCCATCAGAATCAGATTTAGGGTTGTGTTGAAAATCAGACGAATCACTTTGGATTGCAATATTTCCAGAACCAAACCTCGCAGAAGCTTCTGGTTTCCACCTATGGAAAGCTCTTAAAAAGTTAACACATGATATTTTTTACCGCAGCCTCTTACAAAATGTAGTTTCAGAGATATAGCTTCCCAGAGACTTTGTTAGATAGTGAAAAGTCGAAAATCACAAGAATCACTTTGGATTGCAATATTTCCAGAACCGGACCTCGCAGAAGCTTCTGGTTTCCAACTATGGAAAGCTCTTAAAAAGTTAACACATGATATTTTTTACCGCAGCCTCTTACAAAATTTAGTTTCAGAGATATAGCTTCTCAGAAACTGTGTTAGATAGTGAAAAGTCGAAAATCACATGAATCACTTTTGATTGCAATATTTCCAGAACCGGACCTCGCAGAAGCTTCTGGTTTTCACCTATGGAAAGCTCTTAAAAAGTTAACACATGATATTTTTTACCGCAGCCTCTTACAAAATTTAGTTTCAGAGATATAGCTTCCCAAAGATATTTTTAGATAGTGGAATGTCGAAAATCAGATGAATAACTTTGGATTACTTTGGATCGCAATATTTCGAGAACCAGACCATGTAGAAGCTTTTGGTTTGCATGGATACACAGGAATTGAATAGACCTTTCCATTGATGTATGTCTCGATGGGTTTGGAGGACATTGAGAAAAATGATGATTTTTATAGACAAGGGGTTAGTCCATGATTTTTTTCAAAAATCTAAAAAAACTTATTTTTAAAATTTGCCATGAATGGCACATCCATGGAAAGGTCTACTAATTCTCTTTTCAGAACTGAAAACTAAAACGTCGTACGAGCCTTGGTTGCCGAAATATCTGCATCCGAAGACTTTGTTTCGTTTGCATCGATATTCAGTTGCAAATTCACTTTGGATAGAAATATTTCCAAGACCAGACCTCGCAGAATCTTCTGCTTTTCAATAATAGAAAGCTATTTCTTAGATCTAATGAATTCTGAAAACTACAACCTATTTCAAGGCTTGGTAGCGGAAATGTCGACATCAGAATCAGATTTAGGGTTGTGTTGAAAATCAGACGAATCACTTTGGATTGCAATATTTCCAGAACCGGACCTCGCAGAAGCTTCTGGTTTCCACCTATGGAAAGCTCTTAAAAACTTAACACATGATATTTTTTACCGCAGCCTCTTACATAATTTAGTTTCAGAGATATAGCTTCCCAAAAACATTGTTAGATATTGGTAAGTCGAAAATCAGATGAATCACTTTGGATCACTTTGGATCGCAATATTTCGAAAACCAGACCATGTGGAAGCTTTTGGTTTGCATGGATACACAGGAATTGAATAGACCTTTCCATTGATGTATGTCTCGATGGGTTTGGAGGACATTGAGAAAAATGATGATTTTTATAGACAAGGGGTTAGTCCATGATTTTTGCAAAAATCTAAAAAAACTTATTTTTAAAATTTGCCATGAGTGGCACATCCATGGAAAGGTCTACGAATTCTCTTTTCAGAACTGAAAACAAAAACGTCGTACGAGCCTTGGTTGCGGAAATATCTGCATCCGAAGACTTTGTTTCGTTTGCATCGATATTCAGTTGTAAATTCACTTTGGATAGAAATATTTCCAAAACCAGACCTCGCAGAATCTACTGCTTTTCAATAATAGAAAGCTATTTCTTAGATCTAATGAATTCTGAAAACTACAACCCATTTCAAGGCTTGGTTGCGGAAAAGTCGCCATCAGAATCAGATTTAGGGTTGTGTTGAAAATCAGACGAATCACTTTGGATTGCAATATTTCCAGAACCAAACCTCGCAGAAGCTTCTGGTTTCCACCTATGGAAAGCTCTTAAAAAGTTAACACATGATATTTTTTACCGCAGCCTCTTACAAAATGTAGTTTCAGAGATATAGCTTCCCAGAGACTTTGTTAGATAGTGAAAAGTCGAAAATCACAAGAATCACTTTGGATTGCAATATTTCCAGAACCGGACCTCGCAGAAGCTTCTGGTTTCCAACTATGGAAAGCTCTTAAAAAGTTAACACATGATATTTTTTACCGCAGCCTCTTACAAAATTTAGTTTCAGAGATATAGCTTCTCAGAGACTGTGTTAGATAGTGAAAAGTCGAAAATCACATGAATCACTTTTGATTGCAATATTTCCAGAACCGGACCTCGCAGAAGCTTCTGGTTTTCACCTATGGAAAGCTCTTAAAAAGTTAACACATGATATTTTTTACCGCAGCCTCTTACAAAATTTAGTTTCAGAGATATAGCTTCCCAAAGATATTTTTAGATAGTGGAATGTCGAAAATCAGATGAATAACTTTGGATTACTTTGGATCGCAATATTTCGAGAACCAGACCATGTAGAAGCTTTTGGTTTGCATGGATACACAGGAATTGAATAGACCTTTCCATTGATGTATGTCTCGATGGGTTTGGAGGACATTGAGAAAAATGATGATTTTTATAGACAAGGGGTTAGTCCATGATTTTTTTCAAAAATCTAAAAAAACTTATTTTTAAAATTTGCCATGAATGGCACATCCATGGAAAGGTCTACTAATTCTCTTTTCAGAACTGAAAACTAAAACGTCGTACGAGCCTTGGTTGCCGAAATATCTGCATCCGAAGACTTTGTTTCGTTTGCATCGATATTCAGTTGCAAATTCACTTTGGATAGAAATATTTCCAAGACCAGACCTCGCAGAATCTTCTGCTTTTCAATAATAGAAAGCTATTTCTTAGATCTAATGAATTCTGAAAACTACAACCTATTTCAAGGCTTGGTAGCGGAAATGTCGACATCAGAATCAGATTTAGGGTTGTGTTGAAAATCAGACGAATCACTTTGGATTGCAATATTTCCAGAACCGGACCTCGCAGAAGCTTCTGGTTTCCACCTATGGAAAGCTCTTAAAAACTTAACACATGATATTTTTTACCGCAGCCTCTTACATAATTTAGTTTCAGAGATATAGCTTCCCAAAAACATTGTTAGATATTGGTAAGTCGAAAATCAGATGAATCACTTTGGATCACTTTGGATCGCAATATTTCGAAAACCAGACCATGTGGAAGCTTTTGGTTTGCATGGATACACAGGAATTGAATAGACCTTTCCATTGATGTATGTCTCGATGGGTTTGGAGGACATTGAGAAAAATGATGATTTTTATAGACAAGGGGTTAGTCCATGATTTTTGCAAAAATCTAAAAAAACTTATTTTTAAAATTTGCCATGAGTGGCACATCCATGGAAAGGTCTACGAATTCTCTTTTCAGAACTGAAAACAAAAACGTCGTACGAGCCTTGGTTGCGGAAATATCTGCATCCGAAGACTTTGTTTCGTTTGCATCGATATTCAGTTGTAAATTCACTTTGGATAGAAATATTTCCAAGACCAGACCTCGCAGAATCTACTGCTTTTCAATAATAGAAAGCTATTTCTTAGATCTAATGAATTCTGAAAACTACAACCCATTTCAAGGCTTGGTTGCGGAAAAGTCGCCATCAGAATCAGATTTAGGGTTGTGTTGAAAATCAGACGAATCACTTTGGATTGCAATATTTCCAGAACCGGACCTCGCAGAAGCTTCTGGTTTCCACCTATGGAAAGCTCTTAAAAACTTAACACATGATATTTTTTACCGCAGCCTCTTACATAATTTAGTTTCAGAGATATAGCTTCCCAAAAACATTGTTAGATATTGGTAAGTCGAAAATCAGATGAATCACTTTGGATCACTTTGGATCGCAATATTTCGAAAACCAGACCATGTGGAAGCTTTTGGTTTGCATGGATACACAGGAATTGAATAGACCTTTCCATTGATGTATGTCTCGATGGGTTTGGAGGACATTGAGAAAAATGATGATTTTTATAGACAAGGGGTTAGTCCATGATTTTTGCAAAAATCTAAAAAAACTTATTTTTAAAATTTGCCATGAGTGGCACATCCATGGAAAGGTCTACGAATTCTCTTTTCAGAACTGAAAACAAAAACGTCGTACGAGCCTTGGTTGCGGAAATATCTGCATCCGAAGACTTTGTTTCGTTTGCATCGATATTCAGTTGTAAATTCACTTTGGATAGAAATATTTCCAAGACCAGACCTCGCAGAATCTACTGCTTTTCAATAATAGAAAGCTATTTCTTAGATCTAATGAATTCTGAAAACTACAACCCATTTCAAGGCTTGGTTGCGGAAAAGTCGCCATCAGAATCAGATTTAGGGTTGTGTTGAAAATCAGACGAATCACTTTGGATTGCAATATTTCCAGAACCGGACCTCGCAGAAGCTTCTGGTTTCCACCTATGGAAAGCTCTTAAAAAGTTAACACATGATATTTTTTACCGCAGCCTCTTACAAAATGTAGTTTCAGAGATATAGCTTCCCAGAGACTTTGTTAGATAGTGAAAAGTCGAAAATCACAAGAATCACTTTGGATTGCAATATTTCCAGAACCGGACCTCGCAGAAGCTTCTGGTTTCCAACTATGGAAAGCTCTTAAAAAGTTAACACATGATATTTTTTACCGCAGCCTCTTACAAAATTTAGTTTCAGAGATATAGCTGCTCAGAGACTTTGTTAGATAGTGAAAAGTCGAAAATCACATGAATCACTTTTGATTGCAATATTTCCAGAACCGGACCTCGCAGAAGCTTCTGGTTTTCACCTATGGAAAGCTCTTAAAAAGTTAACACATGATATTTTTTACCGCAGCCTCTTACAAAATTTAGTTTCAGAGATATAGCTTCCCAAAGATATTTTTAGATAGTGGAATGTCGAAAATCAGATGAATAACTTTGGATTACTTTGGATCGCAATATTTCGAGAACCAGACCATGTAGAAGCTTTTGGTTTGCATGGATACACAGGAATTGAATAGACCTTTCCATTGATGTATGTCTCGATGGGTTTGGAGGACATTGAGAAAAATGATGATTTTTATAGACAAGGGGTTAGTCCATGATTTTTTTCAAAAATCTAAAAAAACTTATTTTTAAAATTTGCCATGAATGGCACATCCATGGAAAGGTCTACTAATTCTCTTTTCAGAACTGAAAACTAAAACGTCGTACGAGCCTTGGTTGCCGAAATATCTGCATCCGAAGACTTTGTTTCGTTTGCATCGATATTCAGTTGTAAATTCACTTTGGATAGAAATATTTCCAAGACCAGACCTCGCAGAATCTTCTGCTTTTCAATAATAGAAAGCTATTTCTTAGATCTAATGAATTCTGAAAACTACAACCTATTTCAAGGCTTGGTAGCGGAAATGTCGACATCAGAATCAGATTTAGGGTTGTGTTGAAAATCAGACGAATCACTTTGGATTGCAATATTTCCAGAACCGGACCTCGCAGAAGCTTCTGGTTTCCACCTATGGAAAGCTCTTAAAAACTTAACACATGATATTTTTTACCGCAGCCTCTTACATAATTTAGTTTCAGAGATATAGCTTCCCAAAAACATTGTTAGATATTGGTAAGTCGAAAATCAGATGAATCACTTTGGATCACTTTGGATCGCAATATTTCGAAAACCAGACCATGTGGAAGCTTTTGGTTTGCATGGATACACAGGAATTGAATAGACCTTTCCATTGATGTATTTCTCGATGGGTTTGGAGGACATTGAGAAAAATGATGATTTTTATAGACAAGGGGTTAGTCCATGATTTTTGCAAAAATCTAAAAAAACTTATTTTTAAAATTTGCCATGAGTGGCACATCCATGGAAAGGTCTACGAATTCTCTTTTCAGAACTGAAAACAAAAACGTCGTACGAGCCTTGGTTGCGGAAATATCTGCATCCGAAGACTTTGTTTCGTTTGCATCGATATTCAGTTGTAAATTCACTTTGGATAGAAATATTTCCAAGACCAGACCTCGCAGAATCTACTGCTTTTCAATAATAGAAAGCTATTTCTTAGATCTAATGAATTCTGAAAACTACAACCCATTTCAAGGCTTGGTTGCGGAAAAGTCGCCATCAGAATCAGATTTAGGGTTGTGTTGAAAATCAGACGAATCACTTTGGATTGCAATATTTCCAGAACCGGACCTCGCAGAAGCTTCTGGTTTCCACCTATGGAAAGCTCTTAAAAAGTTAACACATGATATTTTTTACCGCAGCCTCTTACAAAATGTAGTTTCAGAGATATAGCTTCCCAGAGACTTTGTTAGATAGTGAAAAGTCGAAAATCACAAGAATCACTTTGGATTGCAATATTTCCAGAACCGGACCTCGCAGAAGCTTCTGGTTTCCAACTATGGAAAGCTCTTAAAAAGTTAACACATGATATTTTTTACCGCAGCCTCTTACAAAATTTAGTTTCAGAGATATAGCTTCGCAGAGACTTTGTTAGATAGTGAAAAGTCGAAAATCACATGAATCACTTTTGATTGCAATATTTCCAGAACCGGACCTCGCAGAAGCTTCTGGTTTTCACCTATGGAAAGCTCTTAAAAAGTTAACACATGATATTTTTTACCGCAGCTTCTTACAAAATTTAGTTTCAGAGATATAGCTTCCCAAAGATATTTTTAGATAGTGGAATGTCGAAAATCAGATGAATAACTTTGGATCACTTTGGATCGCAATATTTCGAGAACCAGACCATGTAGAAGCTTTTGGTTTGCATGGATACACAGGAATTGAATAGACCTTTCCATTGATGTATGTCTCGATGGGTTTGGAGGACATTGAGAAAAATGATGATTTTTATAGACAAGGGGTTAGTCCATGATTTTTTTCAAAAATCTAAAAAAACTTATTTTTAAAATTTGCCATGAATGGCACATCCATGGAAAGGTCTACTAATTCTCTTTTCAGAACTGAAAACTAAAACGTCGTACGAGCCTTGGTTGCCGAAATATCTGCATCCGAAGACTTTGTTTCGTTTGCATCGATATTCAGTTGTAAATTCACTTTGGATAGAAATATTTCCAAGACCAGACCTCGCAGAATCTTCTGCTTTTCAATAATAGAAAGCTATTTCTTAGATCTAATGAATTCTGAAAACTACAACCTATTTCAAGGCTTGGTAGCGGAAATGTCGACATCAGAATCAGATTTAGGGTTGTGTTGAAAATCAGACGAATCACTTTGGATTGCAATATTTCCAGAACCGGACCTCGCAGAAGCTTCTGGTTTCCACCTATGGAAAGCTCTTAAAAACTTAACACATGATATTTTTTACCGCAGCCTCTTACATAATTTAGTTTCAGAGATATAGCTTCCCAAAAACATTGTTAGATATTGGTAAGTCGAAAATCAGATGAATCACTTTGGATCACTTTGGATCGCAATATTTCGAAAACCAGACCATGTGGAAGCTTTTGGTTTGCATGGATACACAGGAATTGAATAGACCTTTCCATTGATGTATTTCTCGATGGGTTTGGAGGACATTGAGAAAAATGATGATTTTTATAGACAAGGGGTTAGTCCATGATTTTTGCAAAAATCTAAAAAAACTTATTTTTAAAATTTGCCATGAGTGGCACATCCATGGAAAGGTCTACGAATTCTCTTTTCAGAACTGAAAACAAAAACGTCGTACGAGCCTTGGTTGCGGAAATATCTGCATCCGAAGACTTTGTTTCGTTTGCATCGATATTCAGTTGTAAATTCACTTTGGATAGAAATATTTCCAAGACCAGACCTCGCAGAATCTTCTGCTTTTCAATAATAGAAAGCTATTTCTTAGCTCTAATGAATTCTGAAAACTACAACCTATTTCAAGGCTTGGTAGCGGAAATGTCGCCATCAGAATCAGATTTAGCGTTGTGTTGAAAATCAAACGAATCACTTTGGATTGCAATATTTCCAGAACCGGACCTCGCAGAAGCTTCTGGTTTCCACCTATGGAAAGCGCTTAAAAAGTTAGCAGATGATATTTTTTACCGCAGCCTCTTACAAAATTTAGTTTCAGAGATATAGCTTCCCAAAGACATTTTTAGATAGTGGAAAGTCGAAAATCAGATGAATCACTTTGGATCGCAATATTTCGAGAACTAGACCTTGTAGAAGCTTTTGGTTTGCATGGATACACAGGAATTGAATAGACCTTTCCATTGATGTATGTCTCGATGGGTTTGGAGGACATTGAGAAAAATGATGATTTTTATAGACAAGGGGTTAGTCCATGATATGATTTTTTTCAAAAATCTAAAAAAACTTATTTTTAAAATTTGCCATGAGTGGCACATCCATGGAAAGGTCTACGAATTCTCTTTTCAGAACTGAAAACTAAAACGTCGTACGAGCCTTGGTTGCGGAAATATCTGCATCCGAAGACTTTGTTTCGTTTGCATCGATATTCAGTTGTAAATTCACTTTGGATAGAAATATTTCCAAGACCAGACCTCGCAGAATCTTCTGCTTTTCAATAATAGAAAGCTATTTCTTAGATCTAATGAATTCTGAAAACTACAACCTATTTCAAGGCTTGGTAGCGGAAATGTCGACATCAGAATCAGATTTAGGGTTGTGTTGAAAATCAGACGAATCACTTTGGATTGCAATATTTCCAGAACCGGACCTCGCAGAAGCTTCTGGTTTCCACCTATGGAAAGCTCTTAAAAACTTAACACATGATATTTTTTACCGCAGCCTCTTACATAATTTAGTTTCAGAGATATAGCTTCCCAAAAACATTGTTAGATATTGGTAAGTCGAAAATCAGATGAATCACTTTGGATCACTTTGGATCGCAATATTTCGAAAACCAGACCATGTGGAAGCTTTTGGTTTGCATGGATACACAGGAATTGAATAGACCTTTCCATTGATGTATGTCTCGATGGGTTTGGAGGACATTGAGAAAAATGATGATTTTTATAGACAAGGGGTTAGTCCATGATTTTTGCAAAAATCTAAAAAAACTTATTTTTAAAATTTGCCATGAGTGGCACATCCATGGAAAGGTCTACGAATTCTCTTTTCAGAACTGAAAACAAAAACGTCGTACGAGCCTTGGTTGCGGAAATATCTGCATCCGAAGACTTTGTTTCGTTTGCATCGATATTCAGTTGTAAATTCACTTTGGATAGAAATATTTCCAAGACCAGACCTCGCAGAATCTACTGCTTTTCAATAATAGAAAGCTATTTCTTAGATCTAATGAATTCTGAAAACTACAACCTATTTCAAGGCTTGGTTGCGGAAAAGTCGCCATCAGAATCAGATTTAGGGTTGTGTTGAAAATCAGACGAATCACTTTGGATTGCAATATTTCCAGAACCGGACCTCGCAGAAGCTTCTGGTTTCCAACTATGGAAAGCTCTTAAAAAGTTAACACATGATATTTTTTACCGCAGCCTCTTACAAAATTTAGTTTCAGAGATATAGCTTCTCAGAGACTTTGTTAGATAGTGAAAAGTCGAAAATCACATGAATCACTTTTGATTGCAATATTTCCAGAACCGGACCTCGCAGAAGCTTCTGGTTTCCAACTATGGAAAGCTCTTAAAAAGTTAACACATGATATTTTTTACCGCAGCCTCTTACAAAATTTAGTTTCAGAGATATAGCTTCTCAGAGACTTTGTTAGATAGTGAAAAGTCGAAAATCACATGAATCACTTTTGATTGCAATATTTCCAGAACCGGACCTCGCAGAAGCTTCTGGTTTCCAACTATGGAAAGCTCTTAAAAAGTTAACACATGATATTTTTTACCGCAGCCTCTTACAAAATTTAGTTTCAGAGATATAGCTTCCCAAAGATATTTTTAGATAGTGGAATGTCGAAAATCAGATGAATAACTTTGGATCACTTTGGATCGCAATATTTCGAGAACCAGACCATGTAGAAGCTTTTGGTTTGCATGGATACACAGGAATTGAATAGACCTTTCCATTGATGTATGTCTCGATGGCTTTGGAGGACATTGAGAAAAATGATGATTTTTATAGACAAGGGGTTAGTCCATGATTTTTTTCAAAAATCTAAAAAAACTTATTTTTAAAATTTGCCATGAATGGCACATCCATGGAAAGGTCTACTAATTCTCTTTTCAGAACTGAAAACTAAAACGTCGTACGAGCCTTGGTTGCCGAAATATCTGCATCCGAAGACTTTGTTTCGTTTGCATCGATATTCAGTTGCAAATTCACTTTGGATAGAAATATTTCCAAGACCAGACATCGCAGAATCTTCTGCTTTTCAATAATAGAAAGCTATTTCTTAGATCTAATGAATTCTGAAAACTACAACCTATTTCAAGGCTTGGTAGCGGAAATGTCGACATCAGAATCAGATTTAGGGTTGTGTTGAAAATCAGACGAATCACTTTGGATTGCAATATTTCCAGAACCGGACCTCGCAGAAGCTTCTGGTTTTCACATATGGAAAACTCTTAAAAAGTTAGCAGATGATATTTTTTACCGCAGCCTCTTACAAAATGTAGTTTCAGAGATATAGCTTCCCAGAGACTTTGTTAGATAGTGAAAAGTCGAAAATCACAAGAATCACTTTGGATTGCAATATTTCCAGAACCGGGCCTCGCAGAAGCTTCTGGTTTCCAACTATGGAAAGCTCTTAAAAAGTTAACACATGATATTTTTTACCGCAGCCTCTTACAAAATTTAGTTTCAGAGATATAGCTTCTCAGAGACTTTGTTAGATAGTGAAAAGTCGAAAATCACATGAATCACTTTTGATTGCAATATTTCCAGAACCGGACCTCGCAGAAGCTTCTGGTTTTCACCTATGGAAAGCTCTTAAAAAGTTAGCAGATGATATTTTTTACCGCAGCCTCTTACAAAATTTAGTTTCAGAGATATAGCTTCCCAAAGACATTTTTAGATAGTGGAAAGTCGAAAATCAGATGAATCACTTTGGATCGCAATATTTCGAGAACTAGACCTTGTAGAAGCTTTTGGTTTGCATGGATACACAGGAATTGAATAGATCTTTCCATTGATGTATATCTCGATGGGTTTGGAGGACATTGAGAAAAATGATGATTTTTATAGACAAGGGGTTAGTCCATGATTTTTTTCAAAAATCTAAAAAACTTATTTTTAAAATTTGCCATGAGTGGCACATCCATGGAAAGGTCTACGAATTCTCTTTTCAGAACTGAAATTTAAAACGTCGTACGAGCCTTGGTTGCCGAAATATCTGCATCCGAAGACTTTGTTTCGTTTGCATCGATATTCAGTTGTAAATTCACTTTGGATAGAAATATTTCCAAGACCAGACCTCGCAGAATCTTCTGCTTTTCAATAATAGAAAGCTATTTCTTAGATCTAATGAATTCTGAAAACTACAACCTATTTCAAGGCTTGGTTGCGGAAAAGTCGCCATCAGAATCAGATTTAGGGTTGTGTTGAAAATCAGACGAATCACTTTGGATTGCAATATTTCCAGAACCAAACCTCGCAGAAGCTTCTGGTTTCCACCTATGGAAAGCTCTTAAAAAGTTAACACATGATATTTTTTACCGCAGCCTCTTACAAAATTTAGTTTCAGAGATATAGGTTAGGTTAGGTTAGGTTAAAGTGGCTGTCATTAAAGCGTCTGACACACTTAGTCCATTGTGATACCACGATCTAATAGGGAACAAAAAAGGTTTCCTATTAGTTAAAACCATTTGGAGCTTCTGATGAAGCGAAGGAGACTTTTAATGTCTTTGTCTATGAGATCGCTTGGTTCATTATAGAAATGTTCTCCTAGATGAAGTTTGCGTCTGTAAGAGAGAGCAGGGCATGTACAAAGAAGGTGTGGGATTGTCTCCTCTTCCTCTTCGTCCAAGCAACTCCTGCAGAAATCGTTTGATAGCACACCGAGACGTGCGGCGCGGCGTGTCTACCTATGAGACAGTGTCCAGTTATGACACCTATGACGGAGCTGATCTGAGATCTACTGAGGGACAATAGACATTTTGACCGTTTCAGATCCAGTTTAGGCCAGATCCGCTTGGTCGCCATACAAGTGGTAGTATTAAGCCATCTTGTATTCGATTGTTCCAGAGCGATTCGTTTCAGCATAAGTTTACTTGTAGCTATGGGCATACCTATATTTGCCTTTTCGGGTAAGATAGGCATTTCCGTTCCAATTCTGGCGAGTTCGTCGGCTTTACAATTCCCCGGAATGTCCCTGTGACCCGGCACCCAGAATAGGTGAATGTTAAACTGTTTGGCCATCTCCATTAGAGACAGTCTTGGGCTGTAATGGAGTTTACAGAGACTGATGCTAGGGATTTCAAAGCAGCCTGACTGTCTGAGAAGATACGGATATCCGTGTTAGATATCACGTTTTCTTTAAGCCAGGACAATACTTCCTTTATCGCCAGAATTTCCGCTTGGAATACGCTACAATGGTTTGGTAGGCGGAAGGAGAGACTAAGATTTAGTCCATCTGAGTACACTCCACCACCCACTCCGTTTTCAGTCTTCGATCCATCGGTAAAAAAGTTTACTGATTTATTATTATCTGCCAAAGTCCCTTCCTCCCAAGCTGACCTTGAGGGAATGGTGACTTCAAAGTTTTTATCGAAGACCAAAGAGGGAGTGATGTAGTCAGAGTGACTTGGTAGAGTTCCGAATAAATTCAGAATGGTGGTGTGGCCAATAGAGTTATTGGTCCATTGAGAGATGGCTTTGAGACGTATGGCTGTGCTCGCGGCTATTTGTTTACTGTAAATATCTAGGGGTGTTAGGTTGAGTAATATGTCTAGTGCAGCGGAAGGTGTCGAACGGAGAGCTCCGCTGATGCACATACACGCTGAACGTTGAACTCTGCTTAGTTTATCGCGATTAGTCGCTTTATCTAAGGCCGTCCACCATACGGTCACCCCGTAAGTAAGTATCGGTCTGATGACCACAGTGTATAGCCAGTGAGTAATTTGTGGAGACAGGCCCCACTTGTTCCCTACGGCTTTTTTGCAAGAAAAGAGAGCTACCGTGGCTTTCTTTACTCTTTCCTGTATATTAGGTTTCCAACTTAACTTTTTGTCTAAAATAAGACCCAGGTATTTAGCTTGATCTGAGAAAGTGAGTGGAACACCTTTAATCGATGGAGGGTCTAGTTGAGGAATTTTGTATTTCCTTGTGAAGAGGACTAGTTCAGTCTTGTGGGGGTTAACACCTAAGCCACATCGATCTGTCAATTTTAGTAGCTTGTTGAGAGCGGTTTGTACAAGTTCTGTTAAAACTTGAGGGTGCTTTCCTGATACGGCAATGGCAATATCGTCAGCGTATGCAATCACTTTGAATCCCTCTTCTTCTAGGTCTATTAGCAGATCATTAACTACCATGTTCCATAGAAGTGGGGATAGGACTCCACCTTGTGGAGTTCCTCTACTGACTGACCTTCTTGTAGTAAAGCTACCTAGTTCCGCATTTATAATTCTGCTTTTCAGCATGAAATTTATGAGGTTACCAAGTGAGCTATCCACATTGAGATTCTGCAGTGTCTTCGCTATTGCGGCGCTGTCGACATTGTTGAAGGCGCCTTCTATATCTAGGAATGCAACTAGAGTGTATTCTTTGTGATCTAGGGAGTATTCGATTGCGCGTACCAAGGTGTGTAGCGCAGTTTCTACTGATTTTCCCTTGCAGTAAGCGTGTTGTGCTGTAGAAAAAAGGTTTGGTTTTATAGCACTACGCAGATGAATGTCAATCAATCGTTCCAGTGTCTTGAGAAGAAATGACGATAGACTGATAGGTCTTAGGTCCTTGGGCGTAACGTGGGAGCATTTACCAGCTTTGGGTATAAAGACTACTTTGACTTCTCTCCATATACGGGGAATATGAACCAGGTTTAGACAACTGTTCATTATTATCTCTAAAGTGGGTAAGATAATGTCTAAAGCAACTTGCAGTTCGGCTGGTATTATGCCGTCTGGTCCTGCCGATTTGTATGGATCGAAGCTGTTAATTGCCCATTTTAGTTTGTCCCTTGTTATTAACCCTCGGATCTTTATACCTTTGTTATTTGACTCTAATGAGTTAATGTTGCAAATGTTTTGCGAGCTACCTGGGAAGTGAGTGTCAAGTAGCAAATTGAGTGATTCTTCACATGAATTTGTCCAGGAGCCATTTGACATTTTCAAAGAGCTTGGCATGACTGGATTTGTTGAGAGGATTTTCCTCAATCTGGATGCTTCAGAAGTATCTTCTATTTTATTACAGAAGTTCCGCCATGAAGATCTTTTGCATGTCCTCAATTGTTTCTTATAAATCTTTAAGGATTCTTTATATAAGTCCCAATCTGAGGATTCTTTTGTGTATTTAGCTCGATTGAAGAGTTTTCTGCAACTTTTCCTGAGCGGTTCTAATCCTGAATTCCACCAATAAGGTTTCTTTTTTCCTCTAACTTGAAGAAGAGGACAAGAAATATTCATTGCATTGTTCAGGATTAGTGTCAGATCCTTGACTTTGTTATCTAGATCTGAGGTGTTGGAGGGGATATCTAGAGATTCGGCTGTAAGCGATCTTTCCAGTATATCTCTATACGTTTGCCAGTTTGTTTTCCTATAATTACGAAAAACTGGCCGTGTGGTGGGTACATCATTTAAACTGAATTGAATGTATCTATGGTCTGAGAATGAGTGTTCCTCTGATACTTTCCAATTCGTTATCATTTGATATATAGTGTCAGAGACAAGAGTGATGTCTAGCACTTCTTGTCGGTTTCTGGTAACAAAGGTAGGTTCATTACCGATGTTACTGACTACAAGGTTAGTACTAAGAATATAATCAAAAAGAGACTCACCTCTATCGTTTATGTCCGTACTTCCCCAAACAGTGTGATGGGCATTAGCATCACACCCAATAAGGAGGCTGATATTTTGCCTTTTTGCCTCAGCGATGATCCTCTTGAGCGTGTCGCCAGGAGGGCCAGGGTTGTCGTGGCAAAGATATGCCGACACTATCCAGTACGTTCCATTATTGGTGTGCATTCTGGCGGCGGTTATACGAGTATCTCGATCGCTGAAATCAGGGAGTAAATATACATTAGAACTACTTTTAGCTAATATGCAGGATCTGGGTTCACCTTTGTCCGATGCATACAGCAAGTAGTAACCAGGAGTCCTGTGTCCCTGAATTCCAGATTTGGCAATCCATGGTTCTTGGATCAGGACTATATCCTCTCGGTTCTTGTGCAGACGGAGAAGAAGTGAGGCCGAAGCCTTGATGGAATGTTGAAGGTTAATCTGAAGTAGTTGCAGCATTTTGGCTACACTCATCCAGACCAACCCCCAACATGGTTAGATTCAGGGGTGGAATCGCGTAAGGTGATAGTTGATTATCAATTTGTTGATTGTCGTTTTGAGCATCGCTCTCTCTATAATTCTTAATTGATATGATAGAGACAGCTATAGTCAAAAACGACAATCAACGAATTGATAGTCAACTATCACCTTACGCGATTCCACCCCAGGTCTTCCGATTCAGAGGACGAATCCAGTAGCTCGGCTTCAGAGTCCGAGCCAATGGGTTCGTCTTCACTCAGATGGACCTTCCTCATGGAGTCTTCAGCTTCCTTCTCGGAGAGACTGTCGACATTTTCTGGAGCCTTTTCGGCGATGTTTGTGGTCTTCACTTCAGTCTCAGAGCTGCTGGGAGCATCAATTTCTATTGCTGGGTCGATGTCTACCGCAGATTCTTCGACTGTGGAAGTACCTATTTGTTGTGGAGGAACGGTGTTACCCTCGTCTTTTTTATATACTTTCAAAGTAATCGAAGAAAATTCATACCCAATCACACCTTTGGTTGCCAGTAGAGGAGCCAAGGACTCTTTATTCACTACAATAATTGCAGATCTTGAAGCGCCCTTTGGTTCCTCCACTTTCGCAACTTTCCAGTTATGAGTGGGTAGGTCTGGATTACTGTTTTGTATGATTTTAAGGATTGTATCCGGTCGAGAAGGTTCCTCTGGAATCCAGGTGCGAGCCCTTGGCCTTGTAGGGATTTGCTCTCTAGCAACAACCTCAAGCTTCGCGCCTGTCCAGATCTCACCTAACTTGCTGACAGCAAGCTTATATAGATCGCAAGATCTCTGATCTCCACAAGAGATAAGCTTTACTTGGCCTCGGTGCCAGCCGTTATCTCTAATAACTGGGGGTGGTCCTGGATTGGCTTTCATGATGTCCAGGTAGCGTACCGAGAGCTCTCTTGTTACCACTGCCCAGCGATCTACTGAGATCTTGCCATCGATATCGCTTCTGTCGATGACTGCAACTATTATATTGGATTTTAGCGCATCGCTAAAAGAAAGATCATCCTTCCTTAACGCAGTTGATACCGTGCTGGTCTTCTGCACTTTCGGGCGCTTGGGTTCCGAAGTGGTTCCCTCAATGGACCTTTGTCGCTTTGACGTGGAGTCACCGCTGGTCTCAGCATCTTGCTGTCTAGCAATGACGCTTTTGGCCCATGCTAGCGATGCTTCCTGCTTAGAGTCACCATTAGTTTCTAGTTTATCACCTAGTCTTTTGATGATCCTCTTAGCATTCCGCAATTCGCGAACGCTTTGCGATGGGGGATGTCTCGTAGTGGTTATAGCAGACCCTTTTTTCAAGGGCGCCTTACCACTGAAATGAGGTTTATTGGTATTACTACCACTGACCATAGTGGTTACAGCAGACCCTTTTCTCAAGGGCGCCTTACCACTGAAGTGGGGCTTACTGGACGTACTGTCCCTGGCCGTAGTGGTTGCAGCAGACCCTTTTCTCAAGGGTGCCTTACCACTGAAGTGGGGTTTGGGTTTGTTGGTAGCACTACCAATAGACCGTAGCTTATCAGTCCCGCCACAGCCCGCGGACCCTGTCTTAACAGTTGTTCCGCAAACTGTGTCAGGCTTGATAGCCGCTTCACCTGCTAAAGCTGTCATAGTCGCTGGCGACTTATCCTCGTTAGAGGCCAAGCCCGTGCCGGCAGTCGCGACTCCTGCCGACATTTGAACGTATACCCCCGTTCGAATTTTTTCTTTTTCTGTAGCTTTATTCATGGTTCATTAGTTGTTTTGAATTTTGTTTGTTGTCTCTGCTACCGCAGCTGGATTGCTGGGGTAGAAAACAGGACGTAAGCCTTCCCACCGCGTCAAGGTCAAATTCACGGGAAGGTTCAGAGATATAGCTTCCCAGAGACTTTGTTAGATAGTGGAAAGTCGAAAATCACAAGAATCACTTTGGATTGCAATATTTCCAGAACCGGACCTCGCAGAAGCTTCTAGTTTTCACCTATGGAAAGCTCTTAAAAAGTTAAGACATGATATTTTTTACCGCAGCCTCTTACAAAATTTAGTTTCAGAGATATAGCTTCCCATAGACATTGTTAGATAGTGGAAAGTCGAAAATCACAAGAATCAGTTTGGATTGCAATATTTCCAGAACCGGACCTCGCAGAAGCTTCTGGTTTCCAACTATGGAAAGCTCTTAAAAAGTTAACACATGATATTTTTTACCGCAGCCTCTTACAAAATTTAGTTTCAGAGATATAGCTTCTCAGAGACTTTGTTAGATAGTGAAAAGTCGAAAATCACATGAATCACTTTTGATTGAAATATTTCCAGAACCGGACCTCGCAGAAGCTTCTGGTTTTCACCTATGGAAAGCTCTTAAAAAGTTAACACATGATATTTTTTACCGCAGCCTCTTACAAAATTTATTTTCAGAGATATAGCTTCCCAAAGATATTTTTAGATAGTGGAATGTCGAAAATCAGATGAATAACTTTGGATCACTTTGGATCGCAATATTTCGAGAACCAGACCATGTAGAAGCTTTTGGTTTGCATGGATACACAGGAATTGAATAGACCTTTCCATTGATGTATGTCTCGATGGGTTTGGAGGACATTGAGAAAAATGATGATTTTTATAGACAAGGGGTTAGTCCATGATTTTTTTCAAAAATCTAAAAAAACTTATTTTTAAAATTTGCCATGAATGGCACATCCATGGAAAGGTCTACTAATTCTCTTTTCAGAACTGAAAACTAAAACGTCGTACGAGCCTTGGTTGCCGAAATATCTGCATCCGAAGACTTTGTTTCGTTTGCATCGATATTCAGTTGCAAATTCACTTTGGATAGAAATATTTCCAAGACCAGACCTCGCAGAATCTTCTGCTTTTCAATAATAGAAAGCTATTTCTTAGATCTAATGAATTCTGAAAACTACAACCTATTTCAAGGCATGGTTGCGGAAATGTCGCCATAAGAATCAGATTTAGGGTTGTGTTCAAAATCAGACGAATCACTTTGGATTGCAATATTTCCAGAACCAAACCTCGCAGAAGCTTCTGGTTTCCACCTATGGAAAGCTCTTAAAAAGTTAACACATGATATTTTTTACCGCAGTCTCTTACAGCGAAAACCAGAGATATAGCTTCCCAGAGACTTTGTTAGATAGTGAAAAGTCGAAAATCACATGAATCACTTTTGATTGCAATATTTCCAGAACCGGACCTCGCAGAAGCTTCTAGTTTTCACCTATGGAAAGCTCTTAAAAAGATAAGACATGATATTTTTTACCGCAGCCTCTTACAAAATTTAGTTTCAGAGATATAGCTTCCCATAGACATTGTTAGATAGTGGAAAGTCGAAAATCACAAGAATCAGTTTAGATTGCAATATTTCCAGAACCGGACCTCGCAGAAGCTTCTGGTTTCCAACTATGGAAAGCTCTTAAAAAGTTAACACATGATATTTTTTACCGCAGCCTCTTACAAAATTTAGTTTCAGAGATATAGCTTCTCAGAGACTTTGTTAGATAGTGAAAAGTCGAAAATCACATGAATCACTTTTGATTGCAATATTTCCAGAACCGGACCTCGCAGAAGCTTCTGGTTTTCACCTATGGAAAGCTCTTAAAAAGCTAACACATGATATTTTTTACCGCAGCCTCTTACAAAATTTAGTTTCAGAGATATAGCTTCTCAAAGATATTTTTAGATAGTGGAATGTCGAAAATCAGATGAATCACTTTGGATCACTTTGGATCGCAATATTTCGAGAACCAGACCATGTAGAAGCTTTTGGTTTGCATGGATACACAGGAATTGAATAGACCTTTCCATTGATGTATGTCTCGATGGGTTTGGAGGACATTGAGAAAAATGATGATTTTTATAGACAAGGGGTTAGTCCATGATTTTTTTCAAAAATCTAAAAAAACTTATTTTTAAAATTTGCCATGAATGGCACATCCATGGAAAGGTCTACTAATTCTCTTTTCAGAACTGAAAACTAAAACGTCGTACGAGCCTTGGTTGCCGAAATATCTGCATCCGAAGACTTTGTTTCGTTTGCATCGATATTCAGTTGCAAATTCACTTTGGATAGAAATATTTCCAAGACCAGACCTCGCAGAATCTTCTGCTTTTCAATAATAGAAAGCTATTTCTTAGATCTAATGAATTCTGAAAACTACAACCCATTTCAAGGCTTGGTTGCGGAAAAGTCGCCATCAGAATCAGATTTAGGGTTGTGTTGAAAATCAGACGAATCACTTTGGATTGCAATATTTCCAGAACCAAACCTCGCAGAAGCTTCTGGTTTGCACCTATGGAAAGCTCTTAAAAAGTTAACAGATGATATTTTTTACCGCAGCCTCTTACAAAATTTAGTTTCAGAGATATAGCTTCCCAGAGACTTTGTTAGATAGTGAAAAGTCGAAAATCACATGAATCACTTTTGATTGCAATATTTCCAGAACCGGACCTCGCAGAAGCTTCTGGTTTTCACCTATGGAAAGCTCTTAAAAAGTTAGCAGATGATATTTTTTACCGCAGCCTCTTACAAAATTTAGTTTCAGAGATATAGCTTCCCAAAGACATTTTTAGATAGTGGAAAGTCGAAAATCAGATGAATCACTTTGGATCGCAATATTTCGAGAACTAGACCTTGTAGAAGCTTTTGGTTTGCATGGATACACAGGAATTGAATAGACCTTTCCATTGATGTATGTCTCGATGGGTTTGGAGGACATTGAGAAAAATGATGATTTTTATAGACAAGGGGTTAGTCCATGATTTTTTTCAAAAATCTAAAAAACTTATTTTTAAAATTTGCCATGAGTGGCACATCCATGGAAAGGTCTACGAATTCTCTTTTCAGAACTGAAATCTAAAACGTCGTACGAGCCTTGGTTGCCGAAATATCTGCATCCGAAGACTTTGTTTCGTTTGCATCGATATTCAGTTGTAAATTCACTTTGGATAGAAATATTTCCAAGACCAGACCTCGCAGAATCTACTGCTTTTCAATAATAGAAAGCTATTTCTTAGATCTAATGAATTCTGAAAACTACAACCTATTTCAAGGCTTGGTTGCGGAAAAGTCGCCATCAGAATCAGATTTAGGGTTGTGTTGAAAATCAGACGAATCACTTTGGATTGCAATATTTCCAGAACCGGACCTCGCAGAAGCTTCTGGTTTCCACCTATGGAAAGCTCTTAAAAAGTTAACACATGATATTTTTTACCGCAGCCTCTTACAAAATGTAGTTTCAGAGATATAGCTTCCCAGAGACTTTGTTAGATAGTGAAAAGTCGAAAATCACAAGAATCACTTTGGATTGCAATATTTCCAGAACCGGACCTCGCAGAAGCTTCTGGTTTCCAACTATGGAAAGCTCTTAAAAAGTTAACACATGATATTTTTTACCGCAGCCTCTTACAAAATTTAGTTTCAGAGATATAGCTTCTCAGAGACTTTGTTAGATAGTGAAAAGTCGAAAATCACATGAATCACTTTTGATTGCAATATTTCCAGAACCGGACCTCGCAGAAGCTTCTGGTTTTCACCTATGGAAAGCTCTTAAAAAGTTAACACATGATATTTTTTACCGCAGCCTCTTACAAAATTTAGTTTCAGAGATATAGCTTCTCAAAGATATTTTTAGATAGTGGAATGTCGAAAATCAGATGAATCACTTTGGATCACTTTGGATCGCAATATTTCGAGAACCAGACCATGTAGAAGCTTTTGGTTTGCATGGATACACAGGAATTGAATAGACCTTTCCATTGATGTATGTCTCGATGGGTTTGGAGGACATTGAGAAAAATGATGATTTTTATAGACAAGGGGTTAGTCCATGATTTTTTTCAAAAATCTAAAAAAACTTATTTTTAAAATTTGCCATGAATGGCACATCCATGGAAAGGTCTACTAATTCTCTTTTCAGAACTGAAAACTAAAACGTCGTACGAGCCTTGGTTGCCGAAATATCTGCATCCGAAGACTTTGTTTCGTTTGCATCGATATTCAGTTGCAAATTCACTTTGGATAGAAATATTTCCAAGACCAGACCTCGCAGAATCTTCTGCTTTTCAATAATAGAAAGCTATTTCTTAGATCTAATGAATTCTGAAAACTACAACCTATTTCAAGGCTTGGTAGCGGAAATGTCGACATCAGAATCAGATTTAGGGTTGTGTTGAAAATCAGACGAATCACTTTGGATTGCAATATTTCCAGAACCGGACCTCGCAGAAGCTTCTGGTTTTCACATATGGAAAACTCTTAAAAAGTTAGCAGATGATATTTTTTACCGCAGCCTCTTACATAATTTAGTTTCAGAGATATAGCTTCCCAGAGACTTTGTTAGATAGTGAAAAGTCGAAAATCACATGAATCACTTTTGATTGCAATATTTCCAGAACCGGACCTCGCAGAAGCTTCTGGTTTTCACCTATGGAAAGCTCTTAAAAAGTTAGCAGATGATATTTTTTACCGCAGCCTCTTACATAATTTAGTTTCAGAGATATAGCTTCCCAGAGACTTTGTTTGATAGTGAAAAGTCGAAAATCACATGAATCACTTTGGATTGCAATATTTCCAGAACCGGGCCTCGCAGAAGCTTCTGGTTTCCAACTATGGAAAGCTCTTAAAAAGTTAACACATGATATTTTTTACCGCAGCCTCTTACATAATTTAGTTTCAGAGATATAGCTTCCCAGAGACTTTGTTAGATAGTGAAAAGTCGAAAATCACATGAATCACTTTTGATTGCAATGTTTCCAGAACCGGACCTCGCAGAAGCTTCTGGTTTTCACATATGGAAAACTCTTAAAAAGTTAGCAGATGATTGCTAAATTTAAATTTAAAACGTCGTACGAGCCTTGGTTGCCGAAATATCTGCATCCGAAGACTTTGTTTCGTTTGCATCGATATTCAGTTGTAAATTCACTTTGGATAGAAATATTTCCAAGACCAGACCTCGCAGAATCTTCTGCTTTTCAATAATAGAAAGCTATTTCTTAGATCTAATGAATTCTGAAAACTACAACCTATTTCAAGGCTTGGTTGCGGAAAAGTCGCCATCAGAATCAGATTTAGGGTTGTGTTGAAAATCAGACGAATCACTTTGGATTGCAATATTTCCAGAACCAAACCTCGCAGAAGCTTCTGGTTTCCACCTATGGAAAGCTCTTAAAAAGTTAACACATGATATTTTTTACCGCAGCCTCTTACAAAATTTAGTTTCAGAGATATAGCTTCCCAGAGACTTTGTTAGATAGTGAAAAGTCGAAACTCACATGAATCACTTTTGATTGCAATATTTCCAGAACCGGACCTCGCAGAAGCTTCTGGTTTCCACCTATGGAAAGCTCTTAAAAAGTTAGCAGATGATATTTGTTACCGCAGCCTCTTACAAAATTTAGTTTCAGAGATATAGCTTCCCAAAGACATTTTTAGATAGTGGAATGTCGAAAATCAGATGAATCACTTTGGATCGCAATATTTCGAGAACTAGACCTTGTAGAACCTTTTGGTTTGCATGGATACACAGGAATTGAATAGACCTTTCCATTGATGTATGTCTCGATGGGTTTGGAGGACATTGAGAAAAATGATGATTTTTATAGACAAGGGGTTAGTCCATGATTTTTTTCAAAAATCTAAAAAAACTTATTTTTAAAATTTGCCATGAGTGGCACATCCATGGAAAGGTCTACGAATTCTCTTTTCAGAACTGAAAACTAAAACGTCGTACGAGCCTTGGTTGCGGAAATATCTGCATCCGAAGACTTTGTTTCGTTTGCATCGATATTCAGTTGTAAATTCACTTTGGATAAAAATATTTCCAAAACCAGACCTCACAGAATCTTCTGCTTTTCAATAATAGAAAGCTATTTCTTAGATCTAATGAATTCTGAAAACTACAACCTATTTCAAGGCTTGGTTGCGGACATGGCGACATCAGAATCAGATTTAGGGTTGTGTTGAAAAACAGACGAATCACTTTGGATTGCAATATTTCCAGAACCGGACCTCGCAGAAGCTTCTGGTTTCCAACTATGGAAAGCTCTTAAAAAGTTAACACATGATATTTTTTACCGCAGCCTCTTACAAAATTTAGTTTCAGAGATATAGCTTCCCATAGACATTGTTAGATAGTGGAAAGTCGAAAATCACAAGAATCACTTTGGATTGCAATATTTCCAGAACCGGGCCTCGCAGAAGCTTCTGGTTTCCAACTATGGAAAGCTCTTAAAAAGTTAACACATGATATTTTTTACCGCAGCCTCTTACATAATTTAGTTTCAGAGATATAGCTTCCCAGAGACTTTGTTAGATAGTGAAAAGTCGAAAATCACATGAATCACTTTTGATTGCAATATTTCCATAACCGGACCTCGCAGAAGCTTCTGGTTTTCACCTATGGAAAGCTCTTAAAAAGTTAGCAGATGATATTTTTTACCGCAGCCTCTTACAAAATTTAGTTTCAGAGATATAGCTTCCCAAAGACATTTTTAGATAGTGGAAAGTCGAAAATCAGATGAATCACTTTGGATCGCAATATTTCGAGAACTAGACCTTGTAGAAGCTTTTGGTTTGCATGGATACACAGGAATTGAATAGATCTTTCCATTGATGTATATCTCGATGGGTTTGGAGGACATTGAGAAAAATGATGATTTTTATAGACAAGGGGTTAGTCCATGATTTTTTTCAAAAATCTAAAAAACTTATTTTTAAAATTTGCCATGAGTGGCACATCCATGGAAAGGTCTACGAATTCTCTTTTCAGAACTGAAATTTAAAACGTCGTACGAGCCTTGGTTGCCGAAATATCTGCATCCGAAGACTTTGTTTCGTTTGCATCGATATTCAGTTGTAAATTCACTTTGGATAGAAATATTTCCAAGACCAGACCTCGCAGAATCTTCTGCTTTTCAATAATAGAAAGCTATTTCTTAGATCTAATGAATTCTGAAAACTACAACCTATTTCAAGGCTTGGTTGCGGAAAAGTCGCCATCAGAATCAGATTTAGGGTTGTGTTGAAAATCAGACGAATCACTTTGGATTGCAATATTTCCAGAACCAAACCTCGCAGAAGCTTCTGGTTTCCACCTATGGAAAGCTCTTAAAAAGTTAACACATGATATTTTTTACCGCAGCCTCTTACAAAATTTAGTTTCAGAGATATAGGTTAGGTTAGGTTAGGTTAAAGTGGCTGTCATTAAAGCGTCTGACACACTTAGTCCATTGTGATACCACGATCTAATAGGGAACAAAAAAGGTTTCCTATTAGTTAAAACCATTTGGAGCTTCTGATGAAGCGAAGGAGACTTTTAATGTCTTTGTCTATGAGATCGCTTGGTTCATTATAGAAATGTTCTCCTAGATGAAGTTTGCGTCTGTAAGAGAGAGCAGGGCATGTACAAAGAAGGTGTGGGATTGTCTCCTCTTCCTCTTCGTCCAAGCAACTCCTGCAGAAATCGTTTGATAGCACACCGAGACGTGCGGCGCGGCGTGTCTACCTATGAGACAGTGTCCAGTTATGACACCTATGACGGAGCTGATCTGAGATCTACTGAGGGACAATAGACATTTTGACCGTTTCAGATCCAGTTTAGGCCAGATCCGCTTGGTCGCCATACAAGTGGTAGTATTAAGCCATCTTGTATTCGATTGTTCCAGAGCGATTCGTTTCAGCATAAGTTTACTTGTAGCTATGGGCATACCTATATTTGCCTTTTCGGGTAAGATAGGCATTTCCGTTCCAATTCTGGCGAGTTCGTCGGCTTTACAATTCCCCGGAATGTCCCTGTGACCCGGCACCCAGAATAGGTGAATGTTAAACTGTTTGGCCATCTCCATTAGAGACAGTCTTGGGCTGTAATGGAGTTTACAGAGACTGATGCTAGGGATTTCAAAGCAGCCTGACTGTCTGAGAAGATACGGATATCCGTGTTAGATATCACGTTTTCTTTAAGCCAGGACAATACTTCCTTTATCGCCAGAATTTCCGCTTGGAATACGCTACAATGGTTTGGTAGGCGGAAGGAGAGACTAAGATTTAGTCCATCTGAGTACACTCCACCACCCACTCCGTTTTCAGTCTTCGATCCATCGGTAAAAAAGTTTACTGATTTATTATTATCTGCCAAAGTCCCTTCCTCCCAAGCTGACCTTGAGGGAATGGTGACTTCAAAGTTTTTATCGAAGACCAAAGAGGGAGTGATGTAGTCAGAGTGACTTGGTAGAGTTCCGAATAAATTCAGAATGGTGGTGTGGCCAATAGAGTTATTGGTCCATTGAGAGATGGCTTTGAGACGTATGGCTGTGCTCGCGGCTATTTGTTTACTGTAAATATCTAGGGGTGTTAGGTTGAGTAATATGTCTAGTGCAGCGGAAGGTGTCGAACGGAGAGCTCCGCTGATGCACATACACGCTGAACGTTGAACTCTGCTTAGTTTATCGCGATTAGTCGCTTTATCTAAGGCCGTCCACCATACGGTCACCCCGTAAGTAAGTATCGGTCTGATGACCACAGTGTATAGCCAGTGAGTAATTTGTGGAGACAGGCCCCACTTGTTCCCTACGGCTTTTTTGCAAGAAAAGAGAGCTACCGTGGCTTTCTTTACTCTTTCCTGTATATTAGGTTTCCAACTTAACTTTTTGTCTAAAATAAGACCCAGGTATTTAGCTTGATCTGAGAAAGTGAGTGGAACACCTTTAATCGATGGAGGGTCTAGTTGAGGAATTTTGTATTTCCTTGTGAAGAGGACTAGTTCAGTCTTGTGGGGGTTAACACCTAAGCCACATCGATCTGTCAATTTTAGTAGCTTGTTGAGAGCGGTTTGTACAAGTTCTGTTAAAACTTGAGGGTGCTTTCCTGATACGGCAATGGCAATATCGTCAGCGTATGCAATCACTTTGAATCCCTCTTCTTCTAGGTCTATTAGCAGATCATTAACTACCATGTTCCATAGAAGTGGGGATAGGACTCCACCTTGTGGAGTTCCTCTACTGACTGACCTTCTTGTAGTAAAGCTACCTAGTTCCGCATTTATAATTCTGCTTTTCAGCATGAAATTTATGAGGTTACCAAGTGAGCTATCCACATTGAGATTCTGCAGTGTCTTCGCTATTGCGGCGCTGTCGACATTGTTGAAGGCGCCTTCTATATCTAGGAATGCAACTAGAGTGTATTCTTTGTGATCTAGGGAGTATTCGATTGCGCGTACCAAGGTGTGTAGCGCAGTTTCTACTGATTTTCCCTTGCAGTAAGCGTGTTGTGCTGTAGAAAAAAGGTTTGGTTTTATAACACTACGCAGATGAATGTCAATCAATCGTTCCAGTGTCTTGAGAAGAAATGACGATAGACTGATAGGTCTTAGGTCCTTGGGCGTAACGTGGGAGCATTTACCAGCTTTGGGTATAAAGACTACTTTGACTTCTCTCCATATACGGGGAATATGAACCAGGTTTAGACAACTGTTCATTATTATCTCTAAAGTGGGTAAGATAATGTCTAAAGCAACTTGCAGTTCGGCTGGTATTATGCCGTCTGGTCCTGCCGATTTGTATGGATCGAAGCTGTTAATTGCCCATTTTAGTTTGTCCCTTGTTATTAACCCTCGGATCTTTATACCTTTGTTATTTGACTCTAATGAGTTAATGTTGCAAATGTTTTGCGAGCTACCTGGGAAGTGAGTGTCAAGTAGCAAATTGAGTGATTCTTCACATGAATTTGTCCAGGAGCCATTTGACATTTTCAAAGAGCTTGGCATGACTGGATTTGTTGAGAGGATTTTCCTCAATCTGGATGCTTCAGAAGTATCTTCTATTTTATTACAGAAGTTCCGCCATGAAGATCTTTTGCATGTCCTCAATTGTTTCTTATAAATCTTTAAGGATTCTTTATATAAGTCCCAATCTGAGGATTCTTTTGTGTATTTAGCTCGATTGAAGAGTTTTCTGCAACTTTTCCTGAGCGGTTCTAATCCTGAATTCCACCAATAAGGTTTCTTTTTTCCTCTAACTTGAAGAAGAGGACAAGAAATATTCATTGCATTGTTCAGGATTAGTGTCAGATCCTTGACTTTGTTATCTAGATCTGAGGTGTTGGAGGGGATATCTAGAGATTCGGCTGTAAGCGATCTTTCCAGTATATCTCTATACGTTTGCCAGTTTGTTTTCCTATAATTACGAAAAACTGGCCGTGTGGTGGGTACATCATTTAAACTGAATTGAATGTATCTATGGTCTGAGAATGAGTGTTCCTCTGATACTTTCCAATTCGTTATCATTTGATATATAGTGTCAGAGACAAGAGTGATGTCTAGCACTTCTTGTCGGTTTCTGGTAACAAAGGTAGGTTCATTACCGATGTTACTGACTACAAGGTTAGTACTAAGAATATAATCAAAAAGAGACTCACCTCTATCGTTTATGTCCGTACTTCCCCAAACAGTGTGATGGGCATTAGCATCACACCCAATAAGGAGGCTGATATTTTGCCTTTTTGCCTCAGCGATGATCCTCTTGAGCGTGTCGCCAGGAGGGCCAGGGTTGTCGTGGCAAAGATATGCCGACACTATCCAGTACGTTCCATTATTGGTGTGCATTCTGGCGGCGGTTATACGAGTATCTCGATCGCTGAAATCAGGGAGTAAATATACATTAGAACTACTTTTAGCTAATATGCAGGATCTGGGTTCACCTTTGTCCGATGCATACAGCAAGTAGTAACCAGGAGTCCTGTGTCCCTGAATTCCAGATTTGGCAATCCATGGTTCTTGGATCAGGACTATATCCTCTCGGTTCTTGTGCAGACGGAGAAGAAGTGAGGCCGAAGCCTTGATGGAATGTTGAAGGTTAATCTGAAGTAGTTGCAGCATTTTGGCTACACTCATCCAGACCAACCCCCAACATGGTTAGATTCAGGGGTGGAATCGCGTAAGGTGATAGTTGATTATCAATTTGTTGATTGTCGTTTTGAGCATCGCTCTCTCTATAATTCTTAATTGATATGATAGAGACAGCTATAGTCAAAAACGACAATCAACGAATTGATAGTCAACTATCACCTTACGCGATTCCACCCCAGGTCTTCCGATTCAGAGGACGAATCCAGTAGCTCGGCTTCAGAGTCCGAGCCAATGGGTTCGTCTTCACTCAGATGGACCTTCCTCACGGAGTCTTCAGCTTCCTTCTCGGAGAGACTGTCGACATTTTCTGGAGCCTTTTCGGCGATGTTTGTGGTCTTCACTTCAGTCTCAGAGCTGCTGGGAGCATCAATTTCTATTGCTGGGTCGATGTCTACCGCAGATTCTTCGACTGTGGAAGTACCTATTTGTTGTGGAGGAACGGTGTTACCCTCGTCTTTTTTATATACTTTCAAAGTAATCGAAGAAAATTCATACCCAATCACACCTTTGGTTGCCAGTAGAGGAGCCAAGGACTCTTTATTCACTACAATAATTGCAGATCTTGAAGCGCCCTTTGGTTCCTCCACTTTCGCAACTTTCCAGTTATGAGTGGGTAGGTCTGGATTACTGTTTTGTATGATTTTAAGGATTGTATCCGGTCGAGAAGGTTCCTCTGGAATCCAGGTGCGAGCCCTTGGCCTTGTAGGGATTTGCTCTCTAGCAACAACCTCAAGCTTCGCGCCTGTCCAGATCTCACCTAACTTGCTGACAGCAAGCTAATATAGATCGCAAGATCTCTGATCTCCACAAGAGATAAGCTTTACTTGGCCTCGGTGCCAGCCGTTATCTCTAATAACTGGGGGTGGTCCTGGATTGGCTTTCATGATGTCCAGGTAGCGTACCGAGAGCTCTCTTGTTACCACTGCCCAGCGATCTACTGAGATCTTGCCATCGATATCGCTTCTGTCGATGACTGCAACTATTATATTGGATTTTAGCGCATCGCTAAAAGAAAGATCATCCTTCCTTAACGCAGTTGATACCGTGCTGGTCTTCTGCACTTTCGGGCGCTTGGGTTCCGAAGTGGTTCCCTCAATGGACCTTTGTCGCTTTGACGTGGAGTCACCGCTGGTCTCAGCATCTTGCTGTCTAGCAATGACGCTTTTGGCCCATGCTAGCGATGCTTCCTGCTTAGAGTCACCATTAGTTTCTAGTTTATCACCTAGTCTTTTGATGATCCTCTTAGCATTCCGCAATTCGCGAACGCTTTGCGATGGGGGATGTCTCGTAGTGGTTATAGCAGACCCTTTTTTCAAGGGCGCCTTACCATTGAAATGAGGTTTATTGGTAGTACTACCACTGACCATAGTGGTTACAGCAGACCCTTTTCTCAAGGGCGCCTTACCACTGAAGTGGGGCTTACTGGACGTACTGTCCCTGGCCGTAGTGGTTGCAGCAGACCCTTTTCTCAAGGGTGCCTTACCACTGAAGTGGGGTTTGGGTTTGTTGGTAGCACTACCAATAGACCGTAGCTTATCAGTCCCGCCACAGCCCGCGGACCCTGTCTTAACAGTTGTTCCGCAAACTGTGTCAGGCTTGATAGCCGCTTCACCTGCTAAAGCTGTCATAGTCGCTGGCGACTTATCCTCGTTAGAGGCCAAGCCCGTGCCGGCAGTCGCGACTCCTGCCGACATTTGAACGTATACCCCCGTTCGAATTTTTTCTTTTTCTGTAGCTTTATTCATGGTTCATTAGTTGTTTTGAATTTTGTTTGTTGTCTCTGCTACCGCAGCTGGATTGCTGGGGTAGAAAACAGAACGTAAGCCTTCCCACCGCGTCAAGGTCAAATTCACGGGAAGGTTCAGAAAAATAGCTTCCCAGAGACTTTGTTAGATAGTGGAAAGTCGAAAATCACAAGAATCACTTTGGATTGCAATATTTCCAGAACCGGACCTCGCAGAAGCTTCTAGTTTTCACCTATGGAAAGCTCTTAAAAAGTTAAGACATGATATTTTTTACCGCAGCCTCTTACAAAATTTAGTTTCAGAGATATAGCTTCCCATAGACATTGTTAGATAGTGGAAAGTCGAAAATCACAAGAATCAGTTTGGATTGCAATATTTCCAGAACCGGACCTCGCAGAAGCTTCTGGTTTCCAACTATGGAAAGCTCTTAAAAAGTTAACACATGATATTTTTTACCGCAGCCTCTTACAAAATTTAGTTTCAGAGATATAGCTTCTCAGAGACTTTGTTAGATAGTGAAAAGTCGAAAATCACATGAATCACTTTTGATTGCAATATTTCCAGAACCGGACCTCGCAGAAGCTTCTGGTTTTCACCTATGGAAAGCTCTTAAAAAGTTAACACATGATATTTTTTACCGCAGCTTCTTACAAAATTTAGTTTCAGAGATATAGCTTCCCAAAGATATTTTTAGATAGTGGAATGTCGAAAATCAGATGAATAACTTTGGATCACTTTGGATCGCAATATTTCGAGAACCAGACCATGTAGAAGCTTTTGGTTTGCATGGATACACAGGAATTGAATAGACCTTTCCATTGATGTATGTCTCGATGGGTTTGGAGGACATTGAGAAAAATGATGATTTTTATAGACAAGGGGTTAGTCCATGATTTTTTTCAAAAATCTAAAAAAACTTATTTTTAAAATTTGCCATGAATGGCACATCCATGGAAAGGTCTACTAATTCTCTTTTCAGAACTGAAAACTAAAACGTCGTACGAGCCTTGGTTGCCGAAATATCTGCATCCGAAGACTTTGTTTCGTTTGCATCGATATTCAGTTGCAAATTCACTTTGGATAGAAATATTTCCAAGACCAGACCTCGCAGAATCTTCTGCTTTTCAATAATAGAAAGCTATTTCTTAGATCTAATGAATTCTGAAAACTACAACCTATTTCAAGGCATGGTTGCGGAAATGTCGCCATAAGAATCAGATTTAGGGTTGTGTTCAAAATCAGACGAATCACTTTGGATTGCAATATTTCCAGAACCAAACCTCGCAGAAGCTTCTGGTTTCCACCTATGGAAAGCTCTTAAAAAGTTAACACATGATATTTTTTACCGCAGTCTCTTACAGCGAAAACCAGAGATATAGCTTCCCAGAGACTTTGTTAGATAGTGAAAAGTCGAAAATCACATGAATCACTTTTGATTGCAATATTTCCAGAACCGGACCTCGCAGAAGCTTCTAGTTTTCACCTATGGAAAGCTCTTAAAAAGATAAGACATGATATTTTTTACCGCAGCCTCTTACAAAATTTAGTTTCAGAGATATAGCTTCCCATAGACATTGTTAGCTAGTGGAAAGTCGAAAATCACAAGAATCAGTTTAGATTGCAATATTTCCAGAACCGGACCTCGCAGAAGCTTCTGGTTTTCACCTATGGAAAGCTCTTAAAAAGTTAGCAGATGATATTTTTTACCGCAGCCTCTTACAAAATTTAGTTTCAGAAATATAGCTTCCCAAAGACATTTTTAGATAGTGGAAAGTCGAAAATCAGATGAATCACTTTGGATCGCAATATTTCGAGAACTAGACCTTGTAGAAGCTTTTGGTTTGCATGGATACACAGGAATTGAATAGACCTTTCCATTGATGTATGTCTCGATGGGTTTGGAGGACATTGAGAAAAATGATGATTTTTATAGACAAGGGGTTAGTCCATGATTTTTGCAAAAATCTAAAAAAACTTATTTTTAAAATTTGCCATGAGTGGCACATCCATGGAAAGGTCTACGAATTCTCTTTTCAGAACTGAAAACAAAAACGTCGTACGAGCCTTGGTTGCGGAAATATCTGCATCCGAAGACTTTGTTTCGTTTGCATCGATATTCAGTTGTAAATTCACTTTGGATAGAAATATTTCCAAGACCAGACCTCGCAGAATCTACTGCTTTTCAATAATAGAAAGCTATTTCTTAGATCTAATGAATTCTGAAAACTACAACCTATTTCAAGGCTTGGTTGCGGAAAAGTCGCCATCAGAATCAGATTTAGGGTTGTGTTGAAAATCAGACGAATCACTTTGGATTGCAATATTTCCAGAACCGGACCTCGCAGAAGCTTCTGGTTTCCACCTATGGAAAGCTCTTAAAAAGTTAACACATGATATTTTTTACCGCAGCCTCTTACAAAATGTAGTTTCAGAGATATAGCTTCCCAGAGACTTTGTTAGATAGTGAAAAGTCGAAAATCACAAGAATCACTTTGGATTGCAATATTTCCAGAACCGGACCTCGCAGAAGCTTCTGGTTTCCAACTATGGAAAGCTCTTAAAAAGTTAACACATGATATTTTTTACCGCAGCCTCTTACAAAATTTAGTTTCAGAGATATAGCTTCGCAGAGACTTTGTTAGATAGTGAAAAGTCGAAAATCACATGAATCACTTTTGATTGCAATATTTCCAGAACCGGACCTCGCAGAAGCTTCTGGTTTTCACCTATGGAAAGCTCTTAAAAAGTTAACACATGATATTTTTTACCGCAGCTTCTTACAAAATTTAGTTTCAGAGATATAGCTTCCCAAAGATATTTTTAGATAGTGGAATGTCGAAAATCAGATGAATAACTTTGGATCACTTTGGATCGCTGTGCGGGTGCGAATTGACCCTGTTTGCGCTGGTTCACAAATTCCTTCGACGGAGTCGCAAGGAAAAAAAATACTATCGAAACGTTGTTTCCAATTGAAAGTTTGACAAAAGAATGAATTTATTTCACATAAAAATAATAATCAACATAGTAACAAAAAAACTATAAAAACCATAGCCACCCTTAATCAAATTAATATTTGAATAACAAGTGATTTTGAATCAAAGTGTTTTTGGATATAAATAAAAAATAACAAATTATATGAACTTTGAATCTGACGTAAACATTTCCGGCCGCCTTGCAACAGCGCATGTTGCAAAATTAAAAAAATTAAAAGAAGGTAGCATTTTGAAAGTTAATGGAATTATGTTAAGAAATATTTAAGCAATTAATATGTAATTAAACAAGTGGTTATATCCAAGATTTTAAGATAAATTATATAAACAAAAAACAAATTACAGTAAAACGAACATATTATAATATAAAATTAGTGCAAGGAATAGAAAAATCGTTTACTATTACCATTACCTTAACATTAAAAAGAAAATTTATACAAATATCTAAAAAAAATAGAATTCCTGTGAGTTTGGAATATGAATAGGCTCCTCAATCGAAGGGCAGAATACAAATTTTAACAATTGGACGAGTAATAATACCGTGCTGTGTTCGAATATTAGCAACGCGAACTCGTTCATCAATACCACGATATACCTTTATAATGCGACCTAAGCGCCATTCATTTGGAGGTAGATTTTCATTTTTCACTACCACCAAATCACCTTCCTTGACATCCTCTTTGGGTTGTTTCCACTTATGACGCTTCTGAAGCTCCATTAAATATTCATTTTTCCATCTAAGGCAGAATTGTTGATATAGTATAGTGAGTTTTTTCCATCTGTTTATAGAGCTGAGAGAAGAGTCAGTCAAGTCTGGTTGGGGTGGAGCTAAGAGAGGTCCACCTCGGAGAAAGTGTCCTGGAGTAAGAGGTAGAATGTCTTCTGAGTTGTCTGAAATTGACGAAATTGGCCTAGAATTGAGGCAGGCTTCAATCTTAGCTAAAAGCGTAGTAAACTCCTCAAATGTATACTTATGATCCGCTGCAATCTTTCTGAAATGCTTTTTAAAGCTTTTTATTCCAGCTTCCCAAAGACCACCCATGTGCGGTGCACCGGGGGGAATGAACTTCCATTCCAAATTATAGTCTTTATATTTTTCGGCAGTGATAGAAGGAAGAGAATGTATAAATGACTGAAAATCATCTGCAATTATCTTACTAGCGCCAACAAGATTAGTTCCATTGTCGGAGAAAATTGTTTTTGGCATTCCTCGACGAGCAATGAAACGACTTAGGGCTCCTATGAAAGATTCACTTGAAAGGTCACTGGTAGCTTCCAAATGAATTGCTTTTGTTGAAAAGCAAACAAATAAGCACACATATCCTTTTGATAAGCGGCAGTAACGACCTGTAAAGGACTTGAGGGTAAAAGGACCAGTAAAATCCACACCAGTGTTCATAAAAGGCAATGAAATTTCTGTTCTTTCTGGCGGAAGAGCTGCCATAATTTGCTGGCGCATTACTTTCTTATGGATTCTACAAGTTTTGCATTTTCGGATAACCTTTTTGACTAAGTTTTTCAATCTCGGTACCCAATATTCACACCGTGTCAAACGCAAAAGCAACTGATTTTCACCATGCAATGATGTTTCGTGATTGAAGTCAATGACTAGTTCAGTGATATGTGCATGATATGGCAAAATTATTGGATACCTTTCATTATAAGAAAGAGATGAGTTAGTCAATCTACCGTTAACCCGTAGGATTTTGTTGGAATCAATCATAGGATTGAGATTGGCCAAAGGGCTTTTTAATGATATTTGTTCTCCTTTTAAGAGTAGGGAATATTCAGTTGGGTAATACATAGATTGCGATAATCGTATGATGAGATTTTTTGCCTCAAGAATTTCTTCATGAGTTAAATCTTCCGAAATACTATGTAACTCATGTTTACGGGTGGGATGAGTCCTGTGGAAAAAACGAAGCATGTAAGCTATTGAATGTGTTGCCTCAGTCAAAGACGAGCACTGTCTTATTATATTTTCTATGTTGTTTATGTTCAAATTCGTATGGTTTGACTTAACTGGTTTTCTTTCCAAATCATTTTCCTTTGGATATGCAAATATTGATCTTGGCCAAAACTGTTCTGACTGGCTAAGCCATGATGGACCATTCCACCAGAGACTGCTTTCCTTCAACTGATTTGGAGTCAATCCTCGTGTAGCCAGGTCGGCTGGGTTATCAGAAGAACGAACATGCATCCATTTGGCATGAGATGTATTTTCTTGTATAAGAGTTACTCTATTACCAACAAATGTAGCCCAAGTACAGGATGGTTTTTCAAGCCAACATAGAACAATAGAGCTATCTGTCCAAAGAAAGAGCTCGTAGTTTTCGCAACTGAGTTCTGGAAAAACATTTTTCACAAGATTTGAAAGAAGTAAAGCACCGCATAATTCCAGTCTTGGAAGTGAAATTTGTTTCACAGGTGCAACTTTACTTTTAGCACATAGAAGCTGAGTTACCCATTGGTTATCATCATTTTCATTTTGAATACGCAAATACAAGGCGGCAGAGTAAGCACTCTCGGACGCATCACAAAATCCGTGGATTTGAATTGAGTTTGGATTAGGAGTATGCTGAATCCATCTAGGTATTTTAATAGACTCAATTTGATAAAAGTTATCAAAAAAATCCTTCCAGCGATGACACGTTAGGGGCATAAGACTTCGGTCCCAAGACGTCCCATCCTTCCAGATTTGCTGCATTATAATTTTTGCTGTAATGATTACCGGAGATAACCATCCAACTGGGTCAAATAATCGAGCTATTACTGAAAGTACAGCTCTTTTTGTTGTTTTAAATTCGAATTTTTCTACAGAAAACTGAAACGAATCTGTTTTAGCATTCCACTGCACACCTAGAGTTTTTGTAATACTTTTGTCTTCGAATTTTAAAAGATCTTCATTATAAAGATGAGACAATGGAAAGCCAGAAATCAGGTCAGTACAGTTTGCTGTCCATTTTCGGAGTGAAAATCCAGCTGAACTTAATGCTTTTATAAGCTCATTTTGAATGCGTAAGGCTGTTTCAAGGTCATGTGCTCCAGATAATACGTCGTCAACGTAAAAATCCTTCTGTAAGACTTTAGAAGCAAGTGGAAAGGTATATTTGACGTCTTCAGCTAGCCTTTTCAGTGTTCTAAGAGCAAGATATGGAGCACAATTGACCCCAAACGTTACCGTATTAAGTTCATAGTCATCAATTTCACCTTGGTACGAAATCCGGAATAAGATCCTTTGATATGCAGTATGTTCAGGATCTACTTTGATTTGGCGGTACATTTTTTCGATGTCTGCATTGAAAACTGTCACTAATTTGGCATGTTTTTCCTCTTTTGTTACAAATTGTATTGAAAGTCAAAGTCAAGTTGATGCTATCTACACGGATTTTAGTAAGGCATTTGACTCAGTATGCCACAACATACTGCTTCGAAAACTTGAAAATTTTGGGATTCACTCTAATCTCCTTCAGTGGATTTCATCTTTTTTAACGGATAGGTTCCAAAAGGTTAAATTAGACAGTAGAACCTCGAGATCTATTAAATGTACCTCAGGAGTTCCTCAGGGTAGTCATCTTGGGCCACTTTTATTTATAATATTTATTGATGATATTTGTAATAACATAAAGTTCAGCCAATGTCTTATATACGCTGATGATCTTAAACTATTTTTAAAAGTGAATTCCATTTATGACTGCTTTAATCTCCAAAAAGATCTCGATCATTTATGTTACTGGTGCATGGTTAACCGTCTTAAACTTAACGTTAAGAAATGCTTCGCTATCTCTGTCTCTAGGAAACTCTCAACTTATGAGTTTACGTATTCTCTTGATAGTACCCCCCTACAGAGAACGGCTTTAGTAAAAGATTTGGGTGTCTCTTTCAATTCCAAGTTTTCATTTGCTCCGCACATTGATACTATTGTTGCAAAAGCCAACACAATGATTGGTTTCATTAAAAGGAACTCGACTGACTTCTCGGATCCCTATACACTTGTTTCTTTATATAATTCATTAGTAAGATCATCACTTGAGTATGCTGATGTCATATGGAACCCTTTCCAACAAACGTTTTCAGATAGAATTGAGAAAGTTCAGAATCGTTTCACAAGATTTGTGTTTTTTAAAATGCGATGGAATTTTTGTCCAGATTCTCAAGCGCGATATAACCTTCTGGGTTTGAGATCTCTCAAATCTCGAAGAACTATTCACGATATAATGTTTGTGCGAGATATTTTATGTTACCATATTAAATGCCCTAACCTTTTATCATTAATTTGTATATATGCCCCGATTAGACCATTGCGAGAAAGATACCTTCTTTTTCAGCCTAAACATAGGACAAATTATGGTATGAATGAACCAGTCTCAAGGTCAATTAGGGAGTTCAATGAAGTAATTAGTCATATTGACATATCATGGCCTAGGAATAAATTTAAAACCGATTTGTATTACTTATTTTTAAGAAATTAAGCATAAATTGTAAATTATTAATATTTTGTAATACCTACATACATATGTATTTAACATCTTTTGCATCTGTTGAGTTTGAAGCTCGTAGATTAAATAAATAAAAAAAAAAAAAAAAAAAAAAAAAAAAAAACGTATTTAAAAAATCGCCATCGAAGAATAAGCGTCATTAAATCTGATTGTAATACAGGACCAGGGTGCAAAATATCGTTAAGACTCGTACCATTACTCGTAGAGTTAGAGGCATTGAATACTACCCGTACCTTTGTGCTAACGCTTTCAGGTTTAATTACAGCATGATGTGGCATATAATATGAAGAGATATCATTATTTTTGTATTCTTCATTGGGTGGAACCCTGTGCATGTGACGAAGATCAACATACTCTTGAAGCACATCGTTGTATTGCGAATGAAAGTCTGGTTTTTTGGATAAGCGTATTTCATTGCGTTTAAACTGATTAAGAGCGATGTCTCTAGATCGGCCAAGTATTGGAGTTGGTTGTTTAAATGGAAGTTTAACAACGTAACGACCATCGATATCTCTGCTAGTAGTAGCAGAATAGTAATCTTCGCAGTATTGCTCAGAAGTGGTAAGCTTTTTGGATTCAGGTACTTCCTCAATTTTCCAAAATTCTGAAATTTGTTGGTTGAGGGAAACCTCATTGCAATGTGATAAAAAAGTCGAGTAACTTTTAACATCATTTTTTGTTTGAAGGGGTCCCGAAAGGATCCAACCAAAAACAGTGTTTTGTCCTAGCAAAGAACCGAAAATGTTTTTTTTGACTCCCTCTATGACAATAGAAGGATATAGGTCTGCACCAATAACCAAATCAATTTTAGAACTTTCATAAAAGAAAGGATCTGCAAGATCAAAATCTATTGGATTGATGTCTGTTGGGTATATCTCACATGAGGGGAGATTTCCTGTTAGTTGTTTCAATACAAAAGCTGTTGCTGTTATAGTCCTTTGGTTATATTTGGAAACTAACATAAATGAACACAACTTAGAGGAGGTTGCTGTTACGACATCACTCATACCAGATATTGAAGCTTGGATAGGTTTTATTGGAAGATTCAAACTTTTCTGTATTTTTTCACTTATAAAAGTTACTTCTGATGCGGGATCAATTAATGCTCTTAGAGTAAATTGTTCACCTTTATGTTGTAATTCTACAAGAGCGGTTGCCAATAATATTTTGTTGTTATGTCGTGAAACATAAGATTGGATCTTAACTGAATTAGGAGTGGACTGTATGGATGGGTTTGAAGTGTTTTGGTGACTTATAGAAGGTTGAAATTCTTGTACTAAATTTGGGTTACCAAACGTATTAGAACCTGAGGTTTTATTTCCATGTAATAGAGTATGATGTCGTTGTGAACACTGTGTACAAGAGTATTTGCTTCGGCAATCGATAGATAAATGCGTTGGAGATAAACAGTTTTCACAGATCTTTAAAGATTTGACTTTTGCATATCTCTCATTAATTGACATTTTCATAAATTTTGGACAAAATCGGATATGATGATTACTTTGGCAAAGCTTACATTGTAAATTATTATTAGTTTGAACATGAAAAGTTTTGCGTTGTAATGTCTTGGCAGGTTTAGGGACGTTAGTAGTAGGAAGTTTTCCAGGGTATTTGACATCCAAAACAGTTTCCAGTACACGATAGCGATTTGTTAAGAATAAATCCATTTCTTTCCATGTAGGAATATCGCATGGTTTATTAATGGATTGTTCCCACAAAGAAAGTGTATTTTCTGGTAGCCGACTTGAACACAAATAAACTAAAATTGGGTCCCAGGACTCTGTTGATACTTTATGATTTTCTAGGTTCGATATAGCATCATTAATAAGTCTTTGAATATCCTTTATTTGTTTACTGGATTCGCAAGTTATTGTTGGCAAATTAAATAAAGTTTTGAGTTGGTTGTTTACCAAAATACGCTTGTTTTCGTATTGATCTGCGAGAGCAGCCCAAGCTAGTACAAAATTGTCAGATGTTAGGGGAAATTTCGAAACTATATTTAAGGCTTCCCCGGTTGTTTTCGCACGTAGGTGAAAAAGCTTTTGTACAGAACATAGTTTCGGGTGATTAATGTAGACGGCCGTGAACATATCCCTAAAGGATGGCCACGTCAAATAATCACCAGCGAATGTTTGTATGTCACATGCAGGAACCTTGATGCAGGGAGCAGAAGGTGAGTTTAAAGTCATAGGCGAAGTATTCACATTATTACTATTGATAATCTTAAGTTTTTTGTGATTTTCGATTATATCTGCTAAGCAGTGAATATAGGTTGTAGATGAAGATCGATATTTAGCTTTTACTAAAGAAAGATTGTCATCATCGCCTGCGTCATCCTGTAATGAGTTAGGCTGAAGACATAACGCATAACATCGTTTAACATTAGACCAAAGATTGTTAAGTTCTATATTATAAGCTTCTAAGGAACTTTCTGTTTGATCACTAAGAATTATTTCTTGATAGTTTGTTTTAAATACCACAAGGTCATCATTAGCAATAATGAAATCATTTAATGCCGTCATGTTAAATAAAATTATGATTATGTTTCAAAAAGAATAATGAACTAAAATGAAACACCAGAAGATGGCAAGAAAAGTGTTCTGGTGGGTGGAATGACACTAAATTGCACCTGATATTAAACACAGAAAGGCATGTGATACCGTAACTTTTTGTAAATTATTATGAATTATACTAAAAAATTGAATCACTATTCAAAATCACAAACAACCTTATTTTTTGATTTTATATAATGCAGTTATTATACGTAAGCAAAATCTCACTTGCACTTATTTTTGATAACTATAATATGTACGTACCTGATTATATTAACAGAAATTTATGAAATATTTATGTATATACAATATGGTTCTTGATGTCTTCTGTTGTTGAAGGACTTGAAAGTTTGAAAATTCCGGTTCTTTTATATCTTCGTCAATTTTTATGACTTCTACGAACTTGCAGATAAATTGATTGATGATGTGAAATCTTGATGTTTGAGTGCAAATTGAAGAAAATGCACATGAATATTAAGTTCTCCAAGGTTTGCGGCTTGCAGTTGCTTGAATACAATATTTGATTTTCAGTTTGAACAGAATTTAATTCTTCCTGGTGTTGTATGAATGTTCTCAGAGAGATATTATACACGTGGAATTAATTCTTGAAAAAGGATTGAAAATGCTGGAGAGTCCAGGAATAAGAGATATAAACGTAGTTTGTTCTTCTTATATGGCTCGTTGGACCATAAATGTGCGGGTGCGAATTGACCCTGTTTGCGCTGGTTCACAAATTCCTTCGACGGAGTCGCAAGGAAAAAAAATACTATCGAAACGTTGTTTCCAATTGAAAGTTTGACAAAAGAATGAATTTATTTCACATAAAAATAATAATCAACATAGTAACAAAAAAACTATAAAAACCATAGCCACCCTTAATCAAATTAATATTTGAATAACAAGTGATTTTGAATCAAAGTGTTTTTGGATATAAATAAAAAATAACAAATTATATGAACTTTGAATCTGACGTAAACAATCGCAATATTTCGAGAACCAGACCATGTAGAAGCTTTTGGTTTGCATGGATACACAGGAATTGAATAGACCTTTCCATTGATGTATGTCTCGATGGGTTTGGAGGACATTGAGAAAAATGATGATTTTTATAGACAAGGGGTTAGTCCATGATTTTTTTCAAAAATCTAAAAAAACTTATTTTTAAAATTTGCCATGAATGGCACATCCATGGAAAGGTCTACTAATTCTCTTTTCAGAATTGAAAACTAAAACGTCGTACGAGCCTTGGTTGCCGAAATATCTGCATCCGAAGACTTTGTTTCGTTTGCATCGATATTCAGTTGTAAATTCACTTTGGATAGAAATATTTCCAAGACCAGACCTCGCAGAATCTTCTGCTTTTCAATAATAGAAAGCTATTTCTTAGCTCTAATGAATTCTGAAAACTACAACCTATTTCAAGGCTTGGTAGCGGAAATGTCGCCATCAGAATCAGATTTAGCGTTGTGTTGAAAATCAAACGAATCACTTTGGATTGCAATATTTCCAGAACCGGACCTCGCAGAAGCTTCTGGTTTCCACCTATGGAAAGCGCTTAAAAAGTTAGCAGATGATATTTTTTACCGCAGCCTCTTACAAAATTTAGTTTCAGAGATATAGCTTCCCAAAGACATTTTTAGATAGTGGAAAGTCGAAAATCAGATGAATCACTTTGGATCGCAATATTTCGAGAACTAGACCTTGTAGAAGCTTTTGGTTTGCATGGATACACAGGAATTGAATAGACCTTTCCATTGATGTATGTCTCGATGGGTTTGGAGGACATTGAGAAAAATGATGATTTTTATAGACAAGGGGTTAGTCCATGATTTTTTTCAAAAATCTAAAAAAACTTATTTTTAAAATTTGCCACGAGTGGCACATCCATGGAAAGGTCTACGAATTCTCTTTTCAGAACTGAAAACTAAAACGTCGTACGAGCCTTGGTTGCGGAAATATCTGCATCCGAAGACTTTGTTTCGTTTGCATCGATATTCAGTTGTAAATTCACTTTGGATAGAAATATTTCCAAGACCAGACCTCGCAGAATCTTCTGCTTTTCAATAATAGAAAGCTATTTCTTAGATCTAATGAATTCTGAAAACTACAACCTATTTCAAGGCTTGGTTGCGGAAATGTCGACATCAGAATCAGATTTAGGGTTGTGTTGAAAATCAGACGAATCACTTTGGATTGCAATATTTCCAGAACCGGACCTCGCAGAAGCTTCTGGTTTCCAACTATGGAAAGCTCTTAAAAAGTTAACACATGATATTTTTTACCGCAGCCTCTTACAAAATTTAGTTTCAGAGATATAGCTTCGCAGAGACTTTGTTAGATAGTGAAAAGTCGAAAATCACATGAATCACTTTTGATTGCAATATTTCCAGAACCGGACCTCGCAGAAGCTTCTGGTTTTCACCTATGGAAAGCTCTTAAAAAGTTAATACATGATATTTTTTACCGCAGCTTCTTACAAAATTTAGTTTCAGAGATATAGCTTCCCAAAGATATTTTTAGATAGTGGAATGTCGAAAATCAGATGAATAACTTTGGATCACTTTGGATCGCAATATTTCGAGAACCAGACCATGTAGAAGCTTTTGGTTTGCATGGATACACAGGAATTGAATAGACCTTTCCATTGATGTATGTCTCGATGGGTTTGGAGGACATTGAGAAAAATGATGATTTTTATAGACAAGGGGTTAGTCCATGATTTTTTTCAAAAATCTAAAAAAACTTATTTTTAAAATTTGCCATGAATGGCACATCCATGGAAAGGTCTACTAATTCTCTTTTCAGAACTGAAAACTAAAACGTCGTACGAGCCTTGGTTGCCGAAATATCTGCATCCGAAGACTTTGTTTCGTTTGCATCGATATTCAGTTGCAAATTCACTTTGGCTAGAAATATTTCCAAGACCAGACCTCGCAGAATCTTCTGCTTTTCAATAATAGAAAGCTATTTCTTAGATCTAATGAATTCTGAAAACTACAACCTATTTCAAGGCTTGGTAGCGGAAATGTCGACATCAGAATCAGATTTAGGGTTGTGTTGAAAATCAGACGAATCACTTTGGATTGCAATATTTCCAGAACCGGACCTCGCAGAAGCTTCTGGTTTCCACCTATGGAAAGCTCTTAAAAACTTAACACATGATATTTTTTACCGCAGCCTCTTACATAATTTAGTTTCAGAGATATAGCTTCCCAAAAACATTGTTAGATATTGGTAAGTCGAAAATCAGATGAATCACTTTGGATCACTTTGGATCGCAATATTTCGAAAACCAGACCATGTGGAAGCTTTTGGTTTGCATGGATACACAGGAATTGAATAGACCTTTCCATTGATGTATGTCTCGATGGGTTTGGAGGACATTGAGAAAAATGATGATTTTTATAGACAAGGGGTTAGTCCATGATTTTTGCAAAAATCTAAAAAAACTTATTTTTAAAATTTGCCATGAGTGGCACATCCATGGAAAGGTCTACGAATTCTCTTTTCAGAACTGAAAACAAAAACGTCGTACGAGCCTTGGTTGCGGAAATATCTGCATCCGAAGACTTTGTTTCGTTTGCATCGATATTCAGTTGTAAATTCACTTTGGATAGAAATATTTCCAAGACCAGACCTCGCAGAATCTACTGCTTTTCAATAATAGAAAGCTATTTCTTAGATCTAATGAATTCTGAAAACTACAACCTATTTCAAGGCTTGGTTGCGGAAAAGTCGCCATCAGAATCAGATTTAGGGTTGTGTTGAAAATCAGACGAATCACTTTGGATTGCAATATTTCCAGAACCGGACCTCGCAGAAGCTTCTGGTTTCCACCTATGGAAAGCTCTTAAAAAGTTAACACATGATATTTTTTACCGCAGCCTCTTACAAAATGTAGTTTCAGAGATATAGCTTCCCAGAGACTTTGTTAGATAGTGAAAAGTCGAAAATCACAAGAATCACTTTGGATTGCAATATTTCCAGAACCGGACCTCGCAGAAGCTTCTGGTTTCCAACTATGGAAAGCTCTTAAAAAGTTAACACATGATATTTTTTACCGCAGCCTCTTACAAAATTTAGTTTCAGAGATATAGCTTCTCAGAGACTTTGTTAGATAGTGAAAAGTCGAAAATCACATGAATCACTTTTGATTGCAATATTTCCAGAACCGGACCTCGCAGAAGCTTCTGGTTTTCACCTATGGAAAGCTCTTAAAAAGTTAACACATGATATTTTTTACCGCAGCCTCTTACAAAATTTAGTTTCAGAGATATAGCTTCCCAAAGATATTTTTAGATAGTGGAATGTCGAAAATCAGATGAATAACTTTGGATCACTTTGGATCGCAATATTTCGAGAACCAGACCATGTAGAAGCTTTTGGTTTGCATGGATACACAGGAATTGAATAGACCTTTCCATTGATGTATGTCTCGATGGGTTTGGAGGACATTGAGAAAAATGATGATTTTTATAGACAAGGGGTTAGTCCATGATTTTTTTCAAAAATCTAAAAAAACTTATTTTTAAAATTTGCCATGAATGGCACATCCATGGAAAGGTCTACTAATTCTCTTTTCAGAACTGAAAACTAAAACGTCGTACGAGCCTTGGTTGCCGAAATATCTGCATCCGAAGACTTTGTTTCGTTTGCATCGATATTCAGTTGCAAATTCACTTTGGATAGAAATATTTCCAAGACCAGACCTCGCAGAATCTTCTGCTTTTCAATAATAGAAAGCTATTTCTTAGATCTAATGAATTCTGAAAACTACAACCTATTTCAAGGCTTGGTTGCGGAAAAGTCGCCATCAGAATCAGATTTAGGGTTGTGTTGAAAATCAGACGAATCACTTTGGATTGCAATATTTCCAGAACCGGACCTCGCAGAAGCTTCTGGTTTCCACCTATGGAAAGCTCTTAAAAAGTTAACACATGATATTTTTTACCGCAGCCTCTTACAAAATGTAGTTTCAGAGATATAGCTTCCCAGAGACTTTGTTAGATAGTGAAAAGTCGAAAATCACAAGAATCACTTTGGATTGCAATATTTCCAGAACCGGACCTCGCAGAAGCTTCTGGTTTCCAACTATGGAAAGCTCTTAAAAAGTTAACACATGATATTTTTTACCGCAGCCTCTTACAAAATTTAGTTTCAGAGATATAGCTTCTCAGAGACTTTGTTAGATAGTGAAAAGTCGAAAATCACATGAATCACTTTTGATTGCAATATTTCCAGAACCGGACCTCGCAGAAGCTTCTGGTTTTCACCTATGGAAAGCTCTTAAAAAGTTAACACATGATATTTTTTACCGCAGCCTCTTACAAAATTTAGTTTCAGAGATATAGCTTCCCAAAGATATTTTTAGATAGTGGAATGTCGAAAATCAGATGAATAACTTTGGATCACTTTGGATCGCAATATTTCGAGAACCAGACCATGTAGAAGCTTTTGGTTTGCATGGATACACAGGAATTGAATAGACCTTTCCATTGATGTATGTCTCGATGGGTTTGGAGGACATTGAGAAAAATGATGATTTTTATAGACAAGGGGTTAGTCCATGATTTTTTTCAAAAATCTAAAAAAACTTATTTTTAAAATTTGCCATGAATGGCACATCCATGGAAAGGTCTACTAATTCTCTTTTCAGAACTGAAAACTAAAACGTCGTACGAGCCTTGGTTGCCGAAATATCTGCATCCGAAGACTTTGTTTCGTTTGCATCGATATTCAGTTGCAAATTCACTTTGGATAGAAATATTTCCAAGACCAGACCTCGCAGAATCTTCTGCTTTTCAATAATAGAAAGCTATTTCTTAGATCTAATGAATTCTGAAAACTACAACCTATTTCAAGGCTTGGTAGCGGAAATGTCGACATCAGAATCAGATTTAGGGTTGTGTTGAAAATCAGACGAATCACTTTGGATTGCAATATTTCCAGAACCGGACCTCGCAGAAGCTTCTGGTTTTCACATATGGAAAACTCTTAAAAAGTTAGCAGATGATATTTTTTACCGCAGCCTCTTACATAATTTAGTTTCAGAGATATAGCTTCCCAGAGACTTTGTTAGATAGTGAAAAGTCGAAAATCACATGAATCACTTTTGATTGCAATATTTCCAGAACCGGACCTCGCAGAAGCTTCTGGTTTTCACCTATGGAAAGCTCTTAAAAAGTTAGCAGATGATATTTTTTACCGCAGCCTCTTACATAATTTAGTTTCAGAGATATAGCTTCCCAGAGACTTTGTTTGATAGTGAAAAGTCGAAAATCACATGAATCACTTTGGATTGCAATATTTCCAGAACCGGGCCTCGCAGAAGCTTCTGGTTTCCAACTATGGAAAGCTCTTAAAAAGTTAACACATGATATTTTTTACCGCAGCCTCTTACATAATTTAGTTTCAGAGATATAGCTTCCCAGAGACTTTGTTAGATAGTGAAAAGTCGAAAATCACATGAATCACTTTTGATTGCAATGTTTCCAGAACCGGACCTCGCAGAAGCTTCTGGTTTTCACATATGGAAAACTCTTAAAAAGTTAGCAGATGATTGCTAAATTTAAATTTAAAACGTCGTACGAGCCTTGGTTGCCGAAATATCTGCATCCGAAGACTTTGTTTCGTTTGCATCGATATTCAGTTGTAAATTCACTTTGGATAGAAATATTTCCAAGACCAGACCTCGCAGAATCTTCTGCTTTTCAATAATAGAAAGCTATTTCTTAGATCTAATGAATTCTGAAAACTACAACCTATTTCAAGGCTTGGTTGCGGAAAAGTCGCCATCAGAATCAGATTTAGGGTTGTGTTGAAAATCAGACGAATCACTTTGGATTGCAATATTTCCAGAACCAAACCTCGCAGAAGCTTCTGGTTTCCACCTATGGAAAGCTCTTAAAAAGTTAACACATGATATTTTTTACCGCAGCCTCTTACAAAATTTAGTTTCAGAGATATAGCTTCTCAGAGACTTTGTTAGATAGTGAAAAGTCGAAAATCACATGAATCACTTTTGATTGCAATATTTCCAGAACCGGACCTCGCAGAAGCTTCTGGTTTTCACCTATGGAAAGCTCTTAAAAAGTTAACACATGATATTTTTTACCGCAGCCTCTTACAAAATTTAGTTTCAGAGATATAGCTTCCCAAAGATATTTTTAGATAGTGGAATGTCGAAAATCAGATGAATAACTTTGGATCACTTTGGATCGCAATATTTCGAGAACCAGACCATGTAGAAGCTTTTGGTTTGCATGGATACACAGGAATTGAATAGACCTTTCCATTGATGTATGTCTCGATGGGTTTGGAGGACATTGAGAAAAATGATGATTTTTATAGACAAGGGGTTAGTCCATGATTTTTTTCAAAAATCTAAAAAAACTTATTTTTAAAATTTGCCATGAATGGCACATCCATGGAAAGGTCTACTAATTCTCTTTTCAGAACTGAAAACTAAAACGTCGTACGAGCCTTGGTTGCCGAAATATCTGCATCCGAAGACTTTGTTTCGTTTGCATCGATATTCAGTTGCAAATTCACTTTGGATAGAAATATTTCCAAGACCAGACCTCGCAGAATCTTCTGCTTTTCAATAATAGAAAGCTATTTCTTAGATCTAATGAATTCTGAAAACTACAACCTATTTCAAGGCTTGGTAGCGGAAATGTCGACATCAGAATCAGATTTAGGGTTGTGTTGAAAATCAGACGAATCACTTTGGATTGCAATATTTCCAGAACCGGACCTCGCAGAAGCTTCTGGTTTTCACATATGGAAAACTCTTAAAAAGTTAGCAGATGATATTTTTTACCGCAGCCTCTTACATAATTTAGTTTCAGAGATATAGCTTCCCAGAGACTTTGTTAGATAGTGAAAAGTCGAAAATCACATGAATCACTTTTGATTGCAATATTTCCAGAACCGGACCTCGCAGAAGCTTCTGGTTTTCACCTATGGAAAGCTCTTAAAAAGTTAGCAGATGATATTTTTTACCGCAGCCTCTTACATAATTTAGTTTCAGAGATATAGCTTCCCAGAGACTTTGTTTGATAGTGAAAAGTCGAAAATCACATGAATCACTTTGGATTGCAATATTTCCAGAACCGGGCCTCGCAGAAGCTTCTGGTTTCCAACTATGGAAAGCTCTTAAAAAGTTAACACATGATATTTTTTACCGCAGCCTCTTACATAATTTAGTTTCAGAGATATAGCTTCCCAGAGACTTTGTTAGATAGTGAAAAGTCGAAAATCACATGAATCACTTTTGATTGCAATGTTTCCAGAACCGGACCTCGCAGAAGCTTCTGGTTTTCACATATGGAAAACTCTTAAAAAGTTAGCAGATGATTGCTAAATTTAAATTTAAAACGTCGTACGAGCCTTGGTTGCCGAAATATCTGCATCCGAAGACTTTGTTTCGTTTGCATCGATATTCAGTTGTAAATTCACTTTGGATAGAAATATTTCCAAGACCAGACCTCGCAGAATCTTCTGCTTTTCAATAATAGAAAGCTATTTCTTAGATCTAATGAATTCTGAAAACTACAACCTATTTCAAGGCTTGGTTGCGGAAAAGTCGCCATCAGAATCAGATTTAGGGTTGTGTTGAAAATCAGACGAATCACTTTGGATTGCAATATTTCCAGAACCAAACCTCGCAGAAGCTTCTGGTTTCCACCTATGGAAAGCTCTTAAAAAGTTAACACATGATATTTTTTACCGCAGCCTCTTACAAAATTTAGTTTCAGAGATATAGCTTCCCAGAGACTTTGTTAGATAGTGAAAAGTCGAAACTCACATGAATCACTTTTGATTGCAATATTTCCAGAACCGGACCTCGCAGAAGCTTCTGGTTTCCACCTATGGAAAGCTCTTAAAAAGTTAGCAGATGATATTTGTTACCGCAGCCTCTTACAAAATTTAGTTTCAGAGATATAGCTTCCCAAAGACATTTTTAGATAGTGGAATGTCGAAAATCAGATGAATCACTTTGGATCGCAATATTTCGAGAACTAGACCTTGTAGAACCTTTTGGTTTGCATGGATACACAGGAATTGAATAGACCTTTCCATTGATGTATGTCTCGATGGGTTTGGAGGACATTGAGAAAAATGATGATTTTTATAGACAAGGGGTTAGTCCATGATTTTTTTCAAAAATCTAAAAAAACTTATTTTTAAAATTTGCCATGAGTGGCACATCCATGGAAAGGTCTACGAATTCTCTTTTCAGAACTGAAAACTAAAACGTCGTACGAGCCTTGGTTGCGGAAATATCTGCATCCGAAGACTTTGTTTCGTTTGCATCGATATTCAGTTGTAAATTCACTTTGGATAAAAATATTTCCAAAACCAGACCTCACAGAATCTTCTGCTTTTCAATAATAGAAAGCTATTTCTTAGATCTAATGAATTCTGAAAACTACAACCTATTTCAAGGCTTGGTTGCGGACATGGCGACATCAGAATCAGATTTAGGGTTGTGTTGAAAAACAGACGAATCACTTTGGATTGCAATATTTCCAGAACCGGACCTCGCAGAAGCTTCTGGTTTCCAACTATGGAAAGCTCTTAAAAAGTTAACACATGATATTTTTTACCGCAGCCTCTTACAAAATTTAGTTTCAGAGATATAGCTTCCCATAGACATTGTTAGATATTGGAAAGTCGAAAATCACAAGAATCACTTTGGATTGCAATATTTCCAGAACCGGGCCTCGCAGAAGCTTCTGGTTTCCAACTATGGAAAGCTCTTAAAAAGTTAACACATGATATTTTTTACCGCAGCCTCTTACATAATTTAGTTTCAGAGATATAGCTTCCCAGAGACTTTGTTAGATAGTGAAAAGTCGAAAATCACATGAATCACTTTTGATTGCAATATTTCCATAACCGGACCTCGCAGAAGCTTCTGGTTTTCACCTATGGAAAGCTCTTAAAAAGTTAGCAGATGATATTTTTTACCGCAGCCTCTTACAAAATTTAGTTTCAGAGATATAGCTTCCCAAAGACATTTTTAGATAGTGGAAAGTCGAAAATCAGATGAATCACTTTGGATCGCAATATTTCGAGAACTAGACCTTGTAGAAGCTTTTGGTTTGCATGGATACACAGGAATTGAATAGATCTTTCCATTGATGTATATCTCGATGGGTTTGGAGGACATTGAGAAAAATGATGATTTTTATAGACAAGGGGTTAGTCCATGATTTTTTTCAAAAATCTAAAAAAACTTATTTTTAAAATTTGCCATGAATGGCACATCCATGGAAAGGTCTACTAATTCTCTTTTCAGAACTGAAAACTAAAACGTCGTACGAGCCTTGGTTGCCGAAATATCTGCATCCGAAGACTTTGTTTCGTTTGCATCGATATTCAGTTGCAAATTCACTTTGGATAGAAATATTTCCAAGACCAGACCTCGCAGAATCTTCTGCTTTTCAATAATAGAAAGCTATTTCTTAGATCTAATGAATTCTGAAAACTACAACCTATTTCAAGGCTTGGTAGCGGAAATGTCGACATCAGAATCAGATTTAGGGTTGTGTTGAAAATCAGACGAATCACTTTGGATTGCAATATTTCCAGAACCGGACCTCGCAGAAGCTTCTGGTTTTCACATATGGAAAACTCTTAAAAAGTTAGCAGATGATATTTTTTACCGCAGCCTCTTACATAATTTAGTTTCAGAGATATAGCTTCCCAGAGACTTTGTTAGATAGTGAAAAGTCGAAAATCACATGAATCACTTTTGATTGCAATATTTCCAGAACCGGACCTCGCAGAAGCTTCTGGTTTTCACCTATGGAAAGCTCTTAAAAAGTTAGCAGATGATATTTTTTACCGCAGCCTCTTACATAATTTAGTTTCAGAGATATAGCTTCCCAGAGACTTTGTTTGATAGTGAAAAGTCGAAAATCACATGAATCACTTTGGATTGCAATATTTCCAGAACCGGGCCTCGCAGAAGCTTCTGGTTTCCAACTATGGAAAGCTCTTAAAAAGTTAACACATGATATTTTTTACCGCAGCCTCTTACATAATTTAGTTTCAGAGATATAGCTTCCCAGAGACTTTGTTAGATAGTGAAAAGTCGAAAATCACATGAATCACTTTTGATTGCAATGTTTCCAGAACCGGACCTCGCAGAAGCTTCTGGTTTTCACATATGGAAAACTCTTAAAAAGTTAGCAGATGATTGCTAAATTTAAATTTAAAACGTCGTACGAGCCTTGGTTGCCGAAATATCTGCATCCGAAGACTTTGTTTCGTTTGCATCGATATTCAGTTGTAAATTCACTTTGGATAGAAATATTTCCAAGACCAGACCTCGCAGAATCTTCTGCTTTTCAATAATAGAAAGCTATTTCTTAGATCTAATGAATTCTGAAAACTACAACCTATTTCAAGGCTTGGTTGCGGAAAAGTCGCCATCAGAATCAGATTTAGGGTTGTGTTGAAAATCAGACGAATCACTTTGGATTGCAATATTTCCAGAACCAAACCTCGCAGAAGCTTCTGGTTTCCACCTATGGAAAGCTCTTAAAAAGTTAACACATGATATTTTTTACCGCAGCCTCTTACAAAATTTAGTTTCAGAGATATAGCTTCCCATAGACATTGTTAGATATTGGAAAGTCGAAAATCACAAGAATCACTTTGGATTGCAATATTTCCAGAACCGGGCCTCGCAGAAGCTTCTGGTTTCCAACTATGGAAAGCTCTTAAAAAGTTAACACATGATATTTTTTACCGCAGCCTCTTACATAATTTAGTTTCAGAGATATAGCTTCCCAGAGACTTTGTTAGATAGTGAAAAGTCGAAAATCACATGAATCACTTTTGATTGCAATATTTCCATAACCGGACCTCGCAGAAGCTTCTGGTTTTCACCTATGGAAAGCTCTTAAAAAGTTAGCAGATGATATTTTTTACCGCAGCCTCTTACAAAATTTAGTTTCAGAGATATAGCTTCCCAAAGACATTTTTAGATAGTGGAAAGTCGAAAATCAGATGAATCACTTTGGATCGCAATATTTCGAGAACTAGACCTTGTAGAAGCTTTTGGTTTGCATGGATACACAGGAATTGAATAGATCTTTCCATTGATGTATATCTCGATGGGTTTGGAGGACATTGAGAAAAATGATGATTTTTATAGACAAGGGGTTAGTCCATGATTTTTTTCAAAAATCTAAAAAACTTATTTTTAAAATTTGCCATGAGTGGCACATCCATGGAAAGGTCTACGAATTCTCTTTTCAGAACTGAAATTTAAAACGTCGTACGAGCCTTGGTTGCCGAAATATCTGCATCCGAAGACTTTGTTTCGTTTGCATCGATATTCAGTTGTAAATTCACTTTGGATAGAAATATTTCCAAGACCAGACCTCGCAGAATCTTCTGCTTTTCAATAATAGAAAGCTATTTCTTAGATCTAATGAATTCTGAAAACTACAACCTATTTCAAGGCTTGGTTGCGGAAAAGTCGCCATCAGAATCAGATTTAGGGTTGTGTTGAAAATCAGACGAATCACTTTGGATTGCAATATTTCCAGAACCAAACCTCGCAGAAGCTTCTGGTTTCCACCTATGGAAAGCTCTTAAAAAGTTAACAGATGATATTTTTTACCGCAGCCTCTTACAAAATTTAGTTTCAGAGATATAGGTTAGGTTAGGTTAGGTTAAAGTGGCTGTCATTAAAGCGTCTGACACACTTAGTCCATTGTGATACCACGATCTAATAGGGAACAAAAAAGGTTTCCTATTAGTTAAAACCATTTGGAGCTTCTGATGAAGCGAAGGAGACTTTTAATGTCTTTGTCTATGAGATCGCTTGGTTCATTATAGAAATGTTCTCCTAGATGAAGTTTGCGTCTGTAAGAGAGAGCAGGGCATGTACAAAGAAGGTGTGGGATTGTCTCCTCTTCCTCTTCGTCCAAGCAACTCCTGCAGAAATCGTTTGATAGCACACCGAGACGTGCGGCGCGGCGTGTCTACCTATGAGACAGTGTCCAGTTATGACACCTATGACGGAGCTGATCTGAGATCTACTGAGGGACAATAGACATTTTGACCGTTTCAGATCCAGTTTAGGCCAGATCCGCTTGGTCGCCATACAAGTGGTAGTATTAAGCCATCTTGTATTCGATTGTTCCAGAGCGATTCGTTTCAGCATAAGTTTACTTGTAGCTATGGGCATACCTATATTTGCCTTTTCGGGTAAGATAGGCATTTCCGTTCCAATTCTGGCGAGTTCGTCGGCTTTACAATTCCCCGGAATGTCCCTGTGACCCGGCACCCAGAATAGGTGAATGTTAAACTGTTTGGCCATCTCCATTAGAGACAGTCTTGGGCTGTAATGGAGTTTACAGAGACTGATGCTAGGGATTTCAAAGCAGCCTGACTGTCTGAGAAGATACGGATATCCGTGTTAGATATCACGTTTTCTTTAAGCCAGGACAATACTTCCTTTATCGCCAGAATTTCCGCTTGGAATACGCTACAATGGTTTGGTAGGCGGAAGGAGAGACTAAGATTTAGTCCATCTGAGTACACTCCACCACCCACTCCGTTTTCAGTCTTCGATCCATCGGTAAAAAAGTTTACTGATTTATTATTATCTGCCAAAGTCCCTTCCTCCCAAGCTGACCTTGAGGGAATGGTGACTTCAAAGTTTTTATCGAAGACCAAAGAGGGAGTGATGTAGTCAGAGTGACTTGGTAGAGTTCCGAATAAATTCAGAATGGTGGTGTGGCCAATAGAGTTATTGGTCCATTGAGAGATGGCTTTGAGACGTATGGCTGTGCTCGCGGCTATTTGTTTACTGTAAATATCTAGGGGTGTTAGGTTGAGTAATATGTCTAGTGCAGCGGAAGGTGTCGAACGGAGAGCTCCGCTGATGCACATACACGCTGAACGTTGAACTCTGCTTAGTTTATCGCGATTAGTCGCTTTATCTAAGGCCGTCCACCATACGGTCACCCCGTAAGTAAGTATCGGTCTGATGACCACAGTGTATAGCCAGTGAGTAATTTGTGGAGACAGGCCCCACTTGTTCCCTACGGCTTTTTTGCAAGAAAAGAGAGCTACCGTGGCTTTCTTTACTCTTTCCTGTATATTAGGTTTCCAACTTAACTTTTTGTCTAAAATAAGACCCAGGTATTTAGCTTGATCTGAGAAAGTGAGTGGAACACCTTTAATCGATGGAGGGTCTAGTTGAGGAATTTTGTATTTCCTTGTGAAGAGGACTAGTTCAGTCTTGTGGGGGTTAACACCTAAGCCACATCGATCTGTCAATTTTAGTAGCTTGTTGAGAGCGGTTTGTACAAGTTCTGTTAAAACTTGAGGGTGCTTTCCTGATACGGCAATGGCAATATCGTCAGCGTATGCAATCACTTTGAATCCCTCTTCTTCTAGGTCTATTAGCAGATCATTAACTACCATGTTCCATAGAAGTGGGGATAGGACTCCACCTTGTGGAGTTCCTCTACTGACTGACCTTCTTGTAGTAAAGCTACCTAGTTCCGCATTTATAATTCTGCTTTTCAGCATGAAATTTATGAGGTTACCAAGTGAGCTATCCACATTGAGATTCTGCAGTGTCTTCGCTATTGCGGCGCTGTCGACATTGTTGAAGGCGCCTTCTATATCTAGGAATGCAACTAGAGTGTATTCTTTGTGATCTAGGGAGTATTCGATTGCGCGTACCAAGGTGTGTAGCGCAGTTTCTACTGATTTTCCCTTGCAGTAAGCGTGTTGTGCTGTAGAAAAAAGGTTTGGTTTTATAACACTACGCAGATGAATGTCAATCAATCGTTCCAGTGTCTTGAGAAGAAATGACGATAGACTGATAGGTCTTAGGTCCTTGGGCGTAACGTGGGAGCATTTACCAGCTTTGGGTATAAAGACTACTTTGACTTCTCTCCATATACGGGGAATATGAACCAGGTTTAGACAACTGTTCATTATTATCTCTAAAGTGGGTAAGATAATGTCTAAAGCAACTTGCAGTTCGGCTGGTATTATGCCGTCTGGTCCTGCCGATTTGTATGGATCGAAGCTGTTAATTGCCCATTTTAGTTTGTCCCTTGTTATTAACCCTCGGATCTTTATACCTTTGTTATTTGACTCTAATGAGTTAATGTTGCAAATGTTTTGCGAGCTACCTGGGAAGTGAGTGTCAAGTAGCAAATTGAGTGATTCTTCACATGAATTTGTCCAGGAGCCATTTGACATTTTCAAAGAGCTTGGCATGACTGGATTTGTTGAGAGGATTTTCCTCAATCTGGATGCTTCAGAAGTATCTTCTATTTTATTACAGAAGTTCCGCCATGAAGATCTTTTGCATGTCCTCAATTGTTTCTTATAAATCTTTAAGGATTCTTTATATAAGTCCCAATCTGAGGATTCTTTTGTGTATTTAGCTCGATTGAAGAGTTTTCTGCAACTTTTCCTGAGCGGTTCTAATCCTGAATTCCACCAATAAGGTTTCTTTTTTCCTCTAACTTGAAGAAGAGGACAAGAAATATTCATTGCATTGTTCAGGATTAGTGTCAGATCCTTGACTTTGTTATCTAGATCTGAGGTGTTGGAGGGGATATCTAGAGATTCGGCTGTAAGCGATCTTTCCAGTATATCTCTATACGTTTGCCAGTTTGTTTTCCTATAATTACGAAAAACTGGCCGTGTGGTGGGTACATCATTTAAACTGAATTGAATGTATCTATGGTCTGAGAATGAGTGTTCCTCTGATACTTTCCAATTCGTTATCATTTGATATATAGTGTCAGAGACAAGAGTGATGTCTAGCACTTCTTGTCGGTTTCTGGTAACAAAGGTAGGTTCATTACCGATGTTACTGACTACAAGGTTAGTACTAAGAATATAATCAAAAAGAGACTCACCTCTATCGTTTATGTCCGTACTTCCCCAAACAGTGTGATGGGCATTAGCATCACACCCAATAAGGAGGCTGATATTTTGCCTTTTTGCCTCAGCGATGATCCTCTTGAGCGTGTCGCCAGGAGGGCCAGGGTTGTCGTGGCAAAGATATGCCGACACTATCCAGTACGTTCCATTATTGGTGTGCATTCTGGCGGCGGTTATACGAGTATCTCGATCGCTGAAATCAGGGAGTAAATATACATTAGAACTACTTTTAGCTAATATGCAGGATCTGGGTTCACCTTTGTCCGATGCATACAGCAAGTAGTAACCAGGAGTCCTGTGTCCCTGAATTCCAGATTTGGCAATCCATGGTTCTTGGATCAGGACTATATCCTCTCGGTTCTTGTGCAGACGGAGAAGAAGTGAGGCCGAAGCCTTGATGGAATGTTGAAGGTTAATCTGAAGTAGTTGCAGCATTTTGGCTACACTCATCCAGACCAACCCCCAACATGGTTAGATTCAGGGGTGGAATCGCGTAAGGTGATAGTTGATTATCAATTTGTTGATTGTCGTTTTGAGCATCGCTCTCTCTATAATTCTTAATTGATATGATAGAGACAGCTATAGTCAAAAACGACAATCAACGAATTGATAGTCAACTATCACCTTACGCGATTCCACCCCAGGTCTTCCGATTCAGAGGACGAATCCAGTAGCTCGGCTTCAGAGTCCGAGCCAATGGGTTCGTCTTCACTCAGATGGACCTTCCTCACGGAGTCTTCAGCTTCCTTCTCGGAGAGACTGTCGACATTTTCTGGAGCCTTTTCGGCGATGTTTGTGGTCTTCACTTCAGTCTCAGAGCTGCTGGGAGCATCAATTTCTATTGCTGGGTCGATGTCTACCGCAGATTCTTCGACTGTGGAAGTACCTATTTGTTGTGGAGGAACGGTGTTACCCTCGTCTTTTTTATATACTTTCAAAGTAATCGAAGAAAATTCATACCCAATCACACCTTTGGTTGCCAGTAGAGGAGCCAAGGACTCTTTATTCACTACAATAATTGCAGATCTTGAAGCGCCCTTTGGTTCCTCCACTTTCGCAACTTTCCAGTTATGAGTGGGTAGGTCTGGATTACTGTTTTGTATGATTTTAAGGATTGTATCCGGTCGAGAAGGTTCCTCTGGAATCCAGGTGCGAGCCCTTGGCCTTGTAGGGATTTGCTCTCTAGCAACAACCTCAAGCTTCGCGCCTGTCCAGATCTCACCTAACTTGCTGACAGCAAGCTTATATAGATCGCAAGATCTCTGATCTCCACAAGAGATAAGCTTTACTTGGCCTCGGTGCCAGCCGTTATCTCTAATAACTGGGGGTGGTCCTGGATTGGCTTTCATGATGTCCAGGTAGCGTACCGAGAGCTCTCTTGTTACCACTGCCCAGCGATCTACTGAGATCTTGCCATCGATATCGCTTCTGTCGATGACTGCAACTATTATATTGGATTTTAGCGCATCGCTAAAAGAAAGATCATCCTTCCTTAACGCAGTTGATACCGTGCTGGTCTTCTGCACTTTCGGGCGCTTGGGTTCCGAAGTGGTTCCCTCAATGGACCTTTGTCGCTTTGACGTGGAGTCACCGCTGGTCTCAGCATCTTGCTGTCTAGCAATGACGCTTTTGGCCCATGCTAGCGATGCTTCCTGCTTAGAGTCACCATTAGTTTCTAGTTTATCACCTAGTCTTTTGATGATCCTCTTAGCATTCCGCAATTCGCGAACGCTTTGCGATGGGGGATGTCTCGTAGTGGTTATAGCAGACCCTTTTTTCAAGGGCGCCTTACCACTGAAATGAGGTTTATTGGTAGTACTACCACTGACCATAGTGGTTACAGCAGACCCTTTTCTCAAGGGCGCCTTACCACTGAAGTGGGGCTTACTGGACGTACTGTCCCTGGCCGTAGTGGTTGCAGCAGACCCTTTTCTCAAGGGTGCCTTACCACTGAAGTGGGGTTTGGGTTTGTTGGTAGCACTACCAATAGACCGTAGCTTATCAGTCCCGCCACAGCCCGCGGACCCTGTCTTAACAGTTGTTCCGCAAACTGTGTCAGGCTTGATAGCCGCTTCACCTGCTAAAGCTGTCATAGTCGCTGGCGACTTATCCTCGTTAGAGGCCAAGCCCGTGCCGGCAGTCGCGACTCCTGCCGACATTTGAACGTATACCCCCGTTCGAATTTTTTCTTTTTCTGTAGCTTTATTCATGGTTCATTAGTTGTTTTGAATTTTGTTTGTTGTCTCTGCTACCGCAGCTGGATTGCTGGGGTAGAAAACAGGACGTAAGCCTTCCCACCGCGTCAAGGTCAAATTCACGGGAAGGTTCAGAGATATAGCTTCCCAGAGACTTTGTTAGATAGTGGAAAGTCGAAAATCACAAGAATCACTTTGGATTGCAATATTTCCAGAACCGGACCTCGCAGAAGCTTCTAGTTTTCACCTATGGAAAGCTCTTAAAAAGTTAAGACATGATATTTTTTACCGCAGCCTCTTACAAAATTTAGTTTCAGAGATATAGCTTCCCATAGACATTGTTAGATAGTGGAAAGTCGAAAATCACAAGAATCAGTTTGGATTGCAATATTTCCAGAACCGGACCTCGCAGAAGCTTCTGGTTTCCAACTATGGAAAGCTCTTAAAAAGTTAACACATGATATTTTTTACCGCAGCCTCTTACAAAATTTAGTTTCAGAGATATAGCTTCCCAGAGACTTTGTTAGATAGTGAAAAGTCGAAAATCACATGAATCACTTCTGATTGCAATATTTCCAAAACCGGACCTCGCAGAAGCTTCTGGTTTCCAACTATGGAAAGCTCTTAAAAAGTTAACACATGATATTTTTTACCGCAGCCTCTTACAAAATTTAGTTTCAGAGATATAGCTTCCCAGAGACTTTGTTAGATAGTGAAAAGTCGAAAATCACATGAATCAATTTTGATTGCAATATTTCCAGAACCGGACCTCGCAGAAGCTTCTGGTTTTCACCTATGGAAAGCTCTTAAAAAGTTAGCAGATGATATTTTTTACCGCAGCCTCTTACAAAATTTAGTTTCAGAAATATAGCTTCCCAAAGACATTTTTAGATAGTGGAAAGTCGAAAATCAGATGAATCACTTTGGATCGCAATATTTCGAGAACTAGACCTTGTAGAAGCTTTTGGTTTGCATGGATACACAGGAATTGAATAGACCTTTCCATTGATGTATGTCTCGATGGGTTTGGAGGACATTGAGAAAAATGATGATTTTTATAGACAAGGGGTTAGTCCATGATTTTTTTCAAAAATCTAAAAAAACTTATTTTTAAAATTTGCCATGAATGGCACATCCATGGAAAGGTCTACTAATTCTCTTTTCAGAACTGAAAACTAAAACGTCGTACGAGCCTTGGTTGCCGAAATATCTGCATCCGAAGACTTTGTTTCGTTTGCATCGATATTCAGTTGCAAATTCACTTTGGATAGAAATATTTCCAAGACCAGACCTCGCAGAATCTTCTGCTTTTCAATAATAGAAAGCTATTTCTTAGATCTAATGAATTCTGAAAACTACAACCTATTTCAAGGCATGGTTGCGGAAATGTCGCCATAAGAATCAGATTTAGGGTTGTGTTCAAAATCAGACGAATCACTTTGGATTGCAATATTTCCAGAACCAAACCTCGCAGAAGCTTCTGGTTTCCACCTATGGAAAGCTCTTAAAAAGTTAACACATGATATTTTTTACCGCAGTCTCTTACAGCGAAAACCAGAGATATAGCTTCCCAGAGACTTTGTTAGATAGTGGAAAGTCGAAAATCACAAGAATCAGTTTAGATTGCAATATTTCCAGAACCGGACCTCGCAGAAGCTTCTAGTTTTCACCTATGGAAAGCTCTTAAAAAGATAAGACATGATATTTTTTACCGCAGCCTCTTACAAAATTTAGTTTCAGAGATATAGCTTCCCATAGACATTGTTAGATAGTGGAAAGTCGAAAATCACAAGAATCAGTTTAGATTGCAATATTTCCAGAACCGGACCTCGCAGAAGCTTCTGGTTTTCACCTATGGAAAGCTCTTAAAAAGTTAGCAGATGATATTTTTTACCGCAGCCTCTTACAAAATTTAGTTTCAGAGATATAGCTTCCCAAAGACATTTTTAGATAGTGGAAAGTCGAAAATCAGATGAATCACTTTGGATCGCAATATTTCGAGAACTAGACCTTGTAGAAGCTTTTGGTTTGCATGGATACACAGGAATTGAATAGACCTTTCGATTGATGTATGTCTCGATGGGTTTGGAGGACATTGAGAAAAATGATGATTTTTATAGACAAGGGGTTAGTCCATGATTTTTTCCAAAAATCTAAAAAAACTTATTTTTAAAATTTGCCATGAGTGTCACATCCATGGAAAGGTCTACGAATTCTCTTTTCAGAACTGAAATTTAAAACGTCGTACGAGCCTTGGTTGCCGAAATATCTGCATCCGAAGACTTTGTTTCGTTTGCATCGATATTCAGTTGTAAATTCACTTTGGATAGAAATATTTCCAAGACCAGACCTCGCAGAATCTTCTGCTTTTCAATAATAGAAAGCTATTTCTTAGATCTAATGAATTCTGAAAACTACAACCTATTTCAAGGCTTGGTTGCAGAAATGTCGCCATCAGAATCAGATTTAGGGTTGTGTTGAAAATCAGACGAATCACTTTGGATTGCAATATTTCCAGAACCGGACCTCGCAGAAGCTTCTGGTTTCCACCTATGGAAAGCTCTTAAAAAGTTAACACATGATATTTTTTACTGCAGCTATTTCTTAGATCTAATGAATTCTGAAAACTACAACCTATTTCAAGGCTTGGTTGCGGAAATGTCGCCATCAGAATCAGATTTAGCGTTGTGTTGAAAATCAGACGAATCACTTTGGATTGCAATATTTCCAGAACCGGACCTCGCAGAAGCTTCTGGTTTTCACCTATGGAAAGCTCTTAAAAAGTTAGCAGATGATATTTTTTACCGCAGCCTCTTACAAAATTTAGTTTCAGAGATATAGCTTCCCAAAGACATTTTTAGATAGTGGAATGTCGAAAATCAGATGAATCACTTTGGATCGCAATATTTCGAGAACTAGACCTTGTAGAAGCTTTTGGTTTACATGGATACACAGGAATTGAATAGACCTTTCCATTGATGTATGTCTCGATGGGTTTGGAGGACATTGAGAAAAATGATGATTTTTATAGACAAGGGGTTAGTCCATGATTTTTTTCAAAAATCTAAAAAAACTTATTTTTAAAATTTGCCATAAGTGGCACATCCATGGAAAGGTCTACGAATTCTCTTTTTAGAACTGAAAACTAAAACGTCGTAAGAGCCTTGGTTGCCGAAATATCTGCATCCGAAGACTTTGTTTCGTTTGCATCGATATTCAGTTGTAAATTCACTTTGGATAGAAATATTTCCAAGACCAGACCTCGCAGAATCTTCTGCTTTTCAATAATAGAAAGCTATTTCTTAGCTCTAATGAATTCTGAAAACTACAACCTATTTCAAGGCTTGGTTGCGGACATGGCGACATCAGAATCAGATTTAGGGTTGTGTTGAAAATCAGACGAATCACTTTGGATTGCAATATTTCCAGAACCGGACCTCGCAGAAGCTTCTGGTTTCCAACTATGGAAAGCTCTTAAAAAGTTAACACATGATATTTTTTACCGCAGCCTCTTACAAAATTTAGTTTCAGAGATATAGCTTCCCAGAGACTTTGTTAGATAGTGAAAAGTCGAAAATCACATGAATCACTTCTGATTGCAATATTTCCAGAACCGGACCTCGCAGAAGCTTCTGGTTTCCAACTATGGAAAGCTCTTAAAAAGTTAACACATGATATTTTTTACCGCAGCCTCTTACAAAATTTAGTTTCAGAGATATAGCTTCCCAGAGACTTTGTTAGATAGTGAAAAGTCGAAAATCACATGAATCACTTCTGATTGCAATATTTCCAAAACCGGACCTCGCAGAAGCTTCTGGTTTCCAACTATGGAAAGCTCTTAAAAAGTTAACACATGATATTTTTTACCGCAGCCTCTTACAAAATTTAGTTTCAGAGATATAGCTTCCCAGAGACTTTGTTAGATAGTGAAAAGTCGAAAATCACATGAATCAATTTTGATTGCAATATTTCCAGAACCGGACCTCGCAGAAGCTTCTGGTTTTCACCTATGGAAAGCTCTTAAAAAGTTAGCAGATGATATTTTTTACCGCAGCCTCTTACAAAATTTAGTTTCAGAAATATAGCTTCCCAAAGACATTTTTAGATAGTGGAAAGTCGAAAATCAGATGAATCACTTTGGATCGCAATATTTCGAGAACTAGACCTTGTAGAAGCTTTTGGTTTGCATGGATACACAGGAATTGAATAGACCTTTCCATTGATGTATGTCTCGATGGGTTTGGAGGACATTGAGAAAAATGATGATTTTTATAGACAAGGGGTTAGTCCATGATTTTTTTCAAAAATCTAAAAAAACTTATTTTTAAAATTTGCCATGAGTGGCACATCCATGGAAAGGTCTACGAATTCTCTTTTCAGAACTGAAATTTAAAACGTCGTACGAGCCTTGGTTGCCGAAATATCTGCATCCGAAGACTTTGTTTCGTTTGCATCGATATTCAGTTGTAAATTCACTTTGGATAGAAATATTTCCAAGACCAGACCTCACAGAATCTTCTGCTTTTCAATAATAGAAAGTTATTTCTTAGATCTAATGAATTCTGAAAACTACAACCTATTTCAAGGCTTGGTTGCGGACATGGCGACATCAGAATCAGATTTAGGGTTGTGTTGAAAATCAGACGAATCACTTTGGATTGCAATATTTCCAGAACCGGACCTCGCAGAAGCTTCTGGTTTCCAACTATGGAAAGCTCTTAAAAAGTTAACACATGATATTTTTTACCGCAGCCTCTTACAAAATTTAGTTTCAGAGATATAGCTTCCCAGAGACTTTGTTAGATAGTGAAAAGTCGAAAATCACATGAATCACTTCTGATTGCAATATTTCCAGAACCGGACCTCGCAGAAGCTTCTGGTTTCCAACTATGGAAAGCTCTTAAAAAGTTAACACATGATATTTTTTACCGCAGCCTCTTACAAAATTTAGTTTCAGAGATATAGCTTCCCAGAGACTTTGTTAGATAGTGAAAAGTCGAAAATCACATGAATCACTTCTGATTGCAATATTTCCAAAACCGGACCTCGCAGAAGCTTCTGGTTTCCAACTATGGAAAGCTCTTAAAAAGTTAACACATGATATTTTTTACCGCAGCCTCTTACAAAATTTAGTTTCAGAGATATAGCTTCCCAGAGACTTTGTTAGATAGTGAAAAGTCGAAAATCACATGAATCAATTTTGATTGCAATATTTCCAGAACCGGACCTCGCAGAAGCTTCTGGTTTTCACCTATGGAAAGCTCTTAAAAAGTTAGCAGATGATATTTTTTACCGCAGCCTCTTACAAAATTTAGTTTCAGAAATATAGCTTCCCAAAGACATTTTTAGATAGTGGAAAGTCGAAAATCAGATGAATCACTTTGGATCGCAATATTTCGAGAACTAGACCTTGTAGAAGCTTTTGGTTTGCATGGATACACAGGAATTGAATAGACCTTTCCATTGATGTATGTCTCGATGGGTTTGGAGGACATTGAGAAAAATGATGATTTTTATAGACAAGGGGTTAGTCCATGATTTTTTTCAAAAATCTAAAAAAACTTATTTTTAAAATTTGCCATGAGTGGCACATCCATGGAAAGGTCTACGAATTCTCTTTTCAGAACTGAAATTTAAAACGTCGTACGAGCCTTGGTTGCCGAAATATCTGCATCCGAAGACTTTGTTTCGTTTGCATCGATATTCAGTTGTAAATTCACTTTGGATAGAAATATTTCCAAGACCAGACCTCGCAGAATCTTCTGCTTTTCAATAATAGAAAGCTATTCCTTAGATCTAATGAATTCTGAAAACTACAACCTATTTCAAGGCTTGGTTGCGGAAATGTCGCCATCAGAATCAGATTTAGCGTTGTGTTGAAAATCAAACGAATCACTTTGGATTGCAATATTTCCAGAACCGGACCTCGCAGAAGCTTCTGGTTTCCACCTATGGAAAGCTCTTAAAAAGTTAGCAGATGATATTTTTTACCGCAGCCTCTTACAAAATTTAGTTTCAGAGATATAGCTTCCCAAAGACATTTTTATGTAGATAATGGAAAGTCGAAAATCAGATGAATCACTTTGGATCGCAATATTTCGAGAACTAGACCTTGTAACGGGTGATTTTTTTGAGGTTAGGATTTTCATGCATTAGTATTTGACAGATCACGCGGGATTTCAGACATGGTGTCAAAGAGAAAGATGCTCAGTATGCTTTGACATTTCATCATGAATAGACTTACTAACGAGCAACGCTTGCAAATCATTGAATTTTATTACCAAAATCAGTGTTCGGTTCGAAATGTGTTTCGCGCTTTACGTCCGATTTATGGTCTACATAATCGACCAAGTGAGCAAACAATTAATGCGATTGTGACCAAGTTTCGCACTCAGTTTACTTTATTGGACATTAAACCAACCACACGAATGCGTACAGTGCGTACAGAAGAGAATATTGCGTCTGTTTCTGAAGACCGTGAAATGTCGATTCGTCGCCGTTCGCAGCAATTGGGTTTGTGTTATTCGACCACATGGAAGATTTTACGCAAAGATCTTGGTGTAAAACCGTATAAAATACAGCTCGTGCAAGAACTGAAGCCGAACGATCTGCCACAACGTCGAATTTTCAGTGAATGGGCCCTAGAAAAGTTGGCAGAAAATCCGCTTTTTTATCGACAAATTTTGTTCAGCGATGAGGCTCATTTCTGGTTGAATGGCTACGTAAATAAGCAAAATTGCCGCATTTGGAGTGAAGAGCAACCAGAAGCCGTTCAAGAACTGCCCATGCATCCCGAAAAATGCACTGTTTGGTGTGGTTTGTACGCTGGTGGAATCATTGGACCGTATTTTTTCAAAGATGCTGTTGGACGCAACGTTACGGTGAATGGCGATCGCTATCGTTCAATGCTAACAAACTTTTTGTTGCCAAAAATGGAAGAACTGAACTTGGTTGACATGTGGTTTCAACAAGATGGCGCTACATGCCACACAGCTCGCGATTCTATGGCCATTTTGAGGGAAAACTTCGGAGAACAATTCATCTCAAGGAATGGACCGGTAAGTTGGCCACCAAGATCATGCGATTTGACGCCTTTAGACTATTTTTTGTGGGGCTACGTCAAGTCTAAAGTCTACACAAATAAGCCAGCAACTATTCCAGCTTTGGAAGACAACATTTCCGAAGAAATTCGGGCTATTCCGGCCGAAATGCTCGAAAAAGTTACCCAAAATTGGACTTTCCGAATGGACCACCTAAGACGCAGCCGCGGTCAACATTTAAATGAAATTATCTTCAAAAAGTAAATGTCATGGACCAATCTAACGTTTCAAATAAAGAATCGATGAGATTTTGCAAATTTTATGCGTTTTTTTTTTAAAAAGTTCTCAAGCTCTTAAAAAATCACCCGTTAGAAGCTTTTGGTTTGCATGGATACACAGGAATTGAATAGACCTTTCCATTGATGTATGTCTCGATGGGTTTGGAGGACATTGAGAAAAATGATGATTTTTATAGACAAGGGGTTAGTCCATGCTTTTTTTCAAAAATCTAAAAAAACTTATTTTTAAAATTTGCCATGAGTGGCACATCCATGGAAAGGTCTACGAATTCTCTTTTCAGAATTAAAATTTAAAACGTCGTACGAGCCTTGGTTGCCGAAATATCTGCATCCGAAGACTTTGTTTCGTTTGCATCGATATTCAGTTGTAAATTCACTTTGGATAGAAATATTTCCAAGACCAGACCTCGCAGAATCTTCTGCTTTTCAATAATAGAAAGCTATTTCTTAGATCTAATGAATTCTGAAAACTACAACCTATTTCAAGGCTTGGCTGCGGAAATGTCGCCATCAGAATCAGATTTAGCGTTGTGTTGAAAATCAAACGAATCACTTTGGATTGCAATATTTCCAGAACCGGACCTCGCAGAAGCTTCTGGTTTTCACCTATGGAAAGCTCTTAAAAAGTTAGCAGATGATATTTTTTACCGCAGCCTCTTACAAAATTTAGTTTCAGAGATATAGCTTCCCAGAGACTTTGTTAGATAGTGAAAAGTCGAAAATCACATGAATCACTTCTGATTGCAATATTTCCAGAACCGGACCTCGCAGAAGCTTCTGGTTTCCAACTATGGAAAGCTCTTAAAAAGTTAACACATGATATTTTTTACCGCAGCCTCTTACAAAATTTAGTTTCAGAGATATAGCTTCCCAGAGACTTTGTTAGATAGTGAAAAGTCGAAAATCACATGAATCACTTTTGATTGCAATATTTCCAGAACCGGACCTCGCAGAAGCTTCTGGTTTTCACCTATGGAAAGCTCTTAAAAAGTTAGCGGATGATATTTTTTACCGCAGCCTCTTACAAAATTTAGTTTCAGAGATAGAGCTTCCCAAAGACATTTTTAGATAGTGGAAAGTCGAAAATCAGATGAATCACTTTGGATCGCAATATTTCGAGAACTAGACCTTGTAGAAGCTTTTGGTTTGCATGGATACACAGGAATTGAATAGACCTTTCCATTGATGCATGTCTCGATGGGTTTGGAGGACATTGAGAAAAATGATGATTTTTATAGACAAGGGGTTAGTCCATGATTTTTTTCAAAAATCTAAAAAAAACTTATTTTTAAAATTTGCCATGAGTGGCACATCCATGGAAAGGTCTACGAATTCTCTTTTCAGAACTGAAAACTAAAACGTCGTACGAGCCTTGGTTGCGGAAATATCTGCATCCGAAGACTTTGTTTCGTTTGCATCGATATTCAGTTGTAAATTCACTTTGGATAGAAATATTTCCAAGACCAGACCTCACAGAATCTTCTGCTTTCCAATAATAGAAAGTTATTTCTTAGATCTAATGAATTCTGAAAACTACAACCTATTTCAAGGCTTGGTTGCGGACATGGCGACATCAGAATCAGATTTAGGGTTGTGTTGAAAATCAGACGAATCACTTTGGATTGCAATATTTCCAGAACCGGACCTCGCAGAAGCTTCTGGTTTCCAACTATGGAAAGCTCTTAAAAAGCTAACACATGATATTTTTTACCGCAGCCTCTTACAAAATTTAGTTTCAGAGATATAGCTTCCCAGAGACTTTGTTAGATAGTGAAAAGTCGAAAATCACATGAATCACTTCTGATTGCAATATTTCCAGAACCGGACCTCGCAGAAGCTTCTGGTTTCCAACTATGGAAAGCTCTTAAAAAGTTAACACATGATATTTTTTACCGCAGCCTCTTACAAAATTTAGTTTCAGAGATATAGCTTCCCAGAGACTTTGTTAGATAGTGAAAAGTCGAAAATCACATGAATCAATTTTGATTGCAATATTTCCAGAACCGGACCTCGCAGAAGCTTCTGGTTTTCACCTATGGAAAGCTCTTAAAAAGTTAGCAGATGATATTTTTTACCGCAGCCTCTTACATAATTTAGTTTCAGAGATATGAGTGGCACATCCATGGAAAGGTCTACGAATTCTCTTTTCAGAACTGAAATTTATAACGTCGTACGAGCCTTGGTTGCCGAAATATCTGCATCCGAAGACTTTGTTTCGTTTGCATCGATATTCAGTTGTAAATTCACTTTGGATAGAAATATTTCCAAGACCAGACCTCGCAGAATCTTCTGCTTTTCAATAATAGAAAGCTATTTCTTAGATCTAATGAATTCTGAAAACTACAACCTATTTCAAGGCTTGGTTGCGAAAATGTCGCCATCAGAATCAGATTTAGCGTTGTGTTGAAAATCAGACGAATCACTTTGGATTGCAATATTTCCAGAACCGGACCTCGCAGAAGCTTCTGGTTTTCACCTATGGAAAGCTCTTAAAAAGTTAACACATGATATTTTTTACCGCAGCCTCTTACAAAATTTAGTTTCAGAGATATAGCTTCCCAGAGACTTTGTTAGATAGTGAAAAGTCGAAACTCACATGAATCACTTTTGATTGCAATATTTCCAGAACCGGACCTCGCAGAAGCTTCTGGTTTTCACATATGGAAAGCTCTTAAAAAGTTAGCAGATGATATTTTTTACCGCAGCCTCTTACAAAATTTAGTTTCAGAGATATAGCTTCCCAAAAACATTGTTAGATAGTGGAAAGTCGAAAATCAGATGAATCACCTTGGATCGCAATATTTCGAGAACTAGACCTTGTAGAAGCTTTTGGTTTGCATGAATACACAGGAATTAAATAGACCTTTCCATTGATGTATGTCTCGATGGGTTTGGAGGACATTGAGAAAAATGATGATTTTTATAGACAAGGGGTTAGTCCATGATTTTTTTCAAAAATCTAAAAAAAGTTATTTTTAAAATTTGCCATGAGTGGCACATCCATGGAAAGGTCTACGAATTCTCTTTTCAGAACTGAAAACTAAAACGTCGTACGAGCCTTGGTTGCGGAAATATCTGCATCCGAAGACTTTGTTTCGTTTGCATCGATATTCAGTTGTAAATTCACTTTGGATAGAAATATTTCCAAGACCAGACCTCACAGAATCTTCTGCTTTTCAATAATAGAAAGCTATTTCTTAGATCTAATGAATTCTGAAAACTACAACCTATTTCAAGGCTTGGTTGCGGACATGGCGACATCAGAATCAGATTTAGGGTTGTGTTGAAAATCAGACGAATCACTTTGGATTGCAATATTTCCAGAACCGGACCTCGCAGAAGCTTCTGGTTTCCACCTATGGAAAGCTCTTAAAAAGTTAACACATGATATTTTTTACCGCAGCTATTTCTTAGATCTAATGAATTCTGAAAACTACAACCTATTTCAAGGCTTGGTTGCGGAAATGTCGCCATCAGAATCAGATTTAGGGTTGTGTTGAAAATCAGACGAATCACTTTGGATTGCAATATTTCCAGAACCGGACCTCGCAGAAGCTTCTGGTTTCCAACTATGGAAAGCTCTTAAAAAGTTAACACATGATATTTTTTACCGCAGCCTCTTACAAAATTTAGTTTCAGAGATATAGCTTCCCAGAGACTTTGTTAGATAGTGAAAAGTCGAAAATCACATGAATCACTTCTGATTGCAATATTTCCAAAACCGGACCTCGCAGAAGCTTCTGGTTTCCAACTATGGAAAGCTCTTAAAAAGTTAACACATGATATTTTTTACCGCAGCCTCTTACAAAATTTAGTTTCAGAGATATAGCTTCCCAGAGACTTTGTTAGATAGTGAAAAGTCGAAAATCACATGAATCAATTTTGATTGCAATATTTCCAGAACCGGACCTCGCAGAAGCTTCTGGTTTTCACCTATGGAAAGCTCTTAAAAAGTTAGCAGATGATATTTTTTACCTCAGCCTCTTACAAAATTTAGTTTCAGAGATATAGCTTCCCAAAGACATTTTTAGATAGTGGAAAGTCGAAAATCAGATGAATCACTTTGGATCGCAATATTTCGAGAACTAGACCTTGTAGAAGCTTTTGGTTTGCATGGATACACAGGAATTGAATAGACCTTTCCATTGATGTATGTCTCGATGGGTTTGGAGGACATTGAGAAAAATGATGATTTTTATAGACAAGGGGTTAGTCCATGATTTTTTTCAAAAATCTAAAAAAACTTATTTTTAAAATTTGCCATGAGTGGCACATCCATGGAAAGGTCTACGAATTCTCTTTTCAGAACTGAAATTTAAAACGTCGTACGAGCCTTGGTTGCCGAAATATCTGCATCCGAAGACTTTGTTTCGTTTGCATCGATATTCAGTTGTAAATTCACTTTGGATAGAAATATTTCCAAGACCAGACCTCGCAGAATCTTCTGCTTTTCAATAATAGAAAGCTATTCCTTAGATCTAATGAATTCTGAAAACTACAACCTATTTCAAGGCTTGGTTGCGGAAATGTCGCCATCAGAATCAGATTTAGCGTTGTGTTGAAAATCAAACGAATCACTTTGGATTGCAATATTTCCAGAACCGGACCTCGCAGAAGCTTCTGGTTTCCACCTATGGAAAGCTCTTAAAAAGTTAGCAGATGATATTTTTTACCGCAGCCTCTTACAAAATTTAGTTTCAGAGATATAGCTTCCCAAAGACATTTTTAGATAATGGAAAGTCGAAAATCAGATGAATCACTTTGGATCGCAATATTTCGAGAACTAGACCTTGTAGAAGCTTTTGGTTTGCATGGATACACAGGAATTGAATAGACCTTTCCATTGATGTATGTCTCGATGGGTTTGGAGGACATTGAGAAAAATGATGATTTTTATAGACAAGGGGTTAGTCCATGATTTTTTTCAAAAATCTAAAAAAACTTATTTTTAAAATTTGCCATGAGTGGCACATCCATGGAAAGGTCTACGAATTCTCTTTTCAGAACTAAAATTTAAAACGTCGTACGAGCCTTGGTTGCCGAAATATCTGCATCCGAAGACTTTGTTTCGTTTGCATCGATATTCAGTTGTAAATTCACTTTGGATAGAAATATTTCCAAGACCAGACCTCGCAGAATCTTCTGCTTTTCAATAATAGAAAGCTATTCCTTAGATCTAATGAATTCTGAAAACTACAACCTATTTCAAGGCTTGGTTGCGGAAATGTCGCCATCAGAATCAGATTTAGCGTTGTGTTGAAAATCAAACGAATCACTTTGGATTGCAATATTTCCAGAACCGGACCTCGCAGAAGCTTCTGGTTTCCACCTATGGAAAGCTCTTAAAAAGTTAGCAGATGATATTTTTTACCGCAGCCTCTTACAAAATTTAGTTTCAGAGATATAGCTTCCCAAAGACATTTTTAGATAATGGAAAGTCGAAAATCAGATGAATCACTTTGGATCGCAATATTTCGAGAACTAGACCTTGTAGAAGCTTTTGGTTTGCATGGATACACAGGAATTGAATAGACCTTTCCATTGATGTATGTCTCGATGGGTTTGGAGGACATTGAGAAAAATGATGATTTTTATAGACAAGGGGTTAGTCCATGATTTTTTTCAAAAATCTAAAAAAACTTATTTTTAAAATTTGCCATGAGTGGCACATCCATGGAAAGGTCTACGAATTCTCTTTTCAGAACTGAAATTTAAAACGTCGTACGAGCCTTGGTTGCCGAAATATCTGCATCCGAAGACTTTGTTTCGTTTGCATCGATATTCAGTTGTAAATTCACTTTGGATAGAAATATTTCCAAGACCAGACCTCGCAGAATCTTCTGCTTTTCAATAATAGAAAGCTATTTCTTAGATCTAATGAATTCTGAAAACTACAACCTATTTCAAGGCTTGGCTGCGGAAATGTCGCCATCAGAATCAGATTTAGCGTTGTGTTGAAAATCAAACGAATCACTTTGGATTGCAATATTTCCAGAACCGGACCTCGCAGAAGCTTCTGGTTTTCACCTATGGAAAGCTCTTAAAAAGTTAGCAGATGATATTTTTTACCGCAGCCTCTTACAAAATTTAGTTTCAGAGATATAGCTTCCCAGAGACTTTGTTAGATAGTGAAAAGTCGAAAATCACATGAATCACTTCTGATTGCAATATTTCCAGAACCGGACCTCGCAGAAGCTTCTGGTTTCCAACTATGGAAAGCTCTTAAAAAGTTAACACATGATATTTTTTACCGCAGCCTCTTACAAAATTTAGTTTCAGAGATATAGCTTCCCAGAGACTTTGTTAGATAGTGAAAAGTCGAAAATCACATGAATCACTTTTGATTGCAATATTTCCAGAACCGGACCTCGCAGAAGCTTCTGGTTTTCACCTATGGAAAGCTCTTAAAAAGTTAGCGGATGATATTTTTTACCGCAGCCTCTTACAAAATTTAGTTTCAGAGATATAGCTTCCCAAAGACATTTTTAGATAGTGGAAAGTCGAAAATCAGATGAATCACTTTGGATCGCAATATTTCGAGAACTAGACCTTGTAGAAGCTTTTGGTTTGCATGGATACACAGGAATTGAATAGACCTTTCCATTGATGCATGTCTCGATGGGTTTGGAGGACATTGAGAAAAATGATGATTTTTATAGACAAGGGGTTAGTCCATGATTTTTTTCAAAAATCTAAAAAAACTTATTTTTAAAATTTGCCATGAGTGGCACATCCATGGAAAGGTCTACGAATTCTCTTTTCAGAACTGAAAACTAAAACGTCGTACGAGCCTTGGTTGCGGAAATATCTGCATCCGAAGACTTTGTTTCGTTTGCATCGATATTCAGTTGTAAATTCACTTTGGATAGAAATATTTCCAAGACCAGACCTCACAGAATCTTCTGCTTTCCAATAATAGAAAGTTATTTCTTAGATCTAATGAATTCTGAAAACTACAACCTATTTCAAGGCTTGGTTGCGGACATGGCGACATCAGAATCAGATTTAGGGTTGTGTTGAAAATCAGACGAATCACTTTGGATTGCAATATTTCCAGAACCGGACCTCGCAGAAGCTTCTGGTTTCCAACTATGGAAAGCTCTTAAAAAGCTAACACATGATATTTTTTACCGCAGCCTCTTACAAAATTTAGTTTCAGAGATATAGCTTCCCAGAGACTTTGTTAGATAGTGAAAAGTCGAAAATCACATGAATCACTTCTGATTGCAATATTTCCAGAACCGGACCTCGCAGAAGCTTCTGGTTTCCAACTATGGAAAGCTCTTAAAAAGTTAACACATGATATTTTTTACCGCAGCCTCTTACAAAATTTAGTTTCAGAGATATAGCTTCCCAGAGACTTTGTTAGATAGTGAAAAGTCGAAAATCACATGAATCAATTTTGATTGCAATATTTCCAGAACCGGACCTCGCAGAAGCTTCTGGTTTTCACCTATGGAAAGCTCTTAAAAAGTTAGCAGATGATATTTTTTACCGCAGCCTCTTACATAATTTAGTTTCAGAGATATGAGTGGCACATCCATGGAAAGGTCTACGAATTCTCTTTTCAGAACTGAAATTTATAACGTCGTACGAGCCTTGGTTGCCGAAATATCTGCATCCGAAGACTTTGTTTCGTTTGCATCGATATTCAGTTGTAAATTCACTTTGGATAGAAATATTTCCAAGACCAGACCTCGCAGAATCTTCTGCTTTTCAATAATAGAAAGCTATTTCTTAGATCTAATGAATTCTGAAAACTACAACCTATTTCAAGGCTTGGTTGCGGAAATGTCGCCATCAGAATCAGATTTAGCGTTGTGTTGAAAATCAGACGAATCACTTTGGATTGCAATATTTCCAGAACCGGACCTCGCAGAAGCTTCTGGTTTTCACCTATGGAAAGCTCTTAAAAAGTTAGCAGATGATATTTTTTACCGCAGCCTCTTACAAAATTTAGTTTCAGAGATATAGCTTCCCAAAAACATTGTTAGATAGTGGAAAGTCGAAAATCAGATGAATCACCTTGGATCGCAATATTTCGAGAACTAGACCTTGTAGAAGCTTTTGGTTTGCATGGATACACAGGAATTAAATAGACCTTTCCATTGATGTATGTCTCGATGGGTTTGGAGGACATTGAGAAAAATGATGATTTTTATAGACAAGGGGTTAGTCCATGATTTTTTTCAAAAATCTAAAAAAAGTTATTTTTAAAATTTGCCATGAGTGGCACATCCATGGAAAGGTCTACGAATTCTCTTTTCAGAACTGAAAACTAAAACGTCGTACGAGCCTTGGTTGCGGAAATATCTGCATCCGAAGACTTTGTTTCGTTTGCATCGATATTCAGTTGTAAATTCACTTTGGATAGAAATATTTCCAAGACCAGACCTCACAGAATCTTCTGCTTTTCAATAATAGAAAGCTATTTCTTAGATCTAATGAATTCTGAAAACTACAACCTATTTCAAGGCTTGGTAGCGGAAATGTCGACATCAGAATCAGATTTAGGGTTGTGTCGAAAATCAGATGAATCACTTTGGATCGCAATATTTCGAGAACTAGACCTTGTAGAAGCTTTTGGTTTACATGGATACACAGGAATTGAATAGACCTTTCCATTGATGTATGTCTCGATGGGTTTGGAGGACATTGAGAAAAATGATGATTTTTATAGACAAGGGGTTACCATGATTTTTTCAAAAATCTAAAAAAAGTTATTTTTAAAATTTGCCATGAGTGGCACATCCATGGAAAGGTCTGCGAATTCTCTTTTCAGAACTGGAAACAAAAACGTCGTACGAGCCTTGGTTGCGGAAATATCTGCATCCGAAGACTTTGTTTCGTTTGCATCGATATTCAGTTGTAAATTCACTTTGGATAGAAATATTTCCAAGACCAGACCTCGCAGAATCTTCTGCTTTTCAATAATAGAAAGCTATTTCTTAGATCTAATGAATTCTAAAAATTACTACCTATTTCAAGGCTTGGTTGCGGAAATGTCGCCATCAGAATCAGATTTAGCGTTGTGTTGAAAATCAGACGAATCACTGAATCACTTTGGATTGCAATATTTCCAGAACCGGACCTCGCAGAAGCTTCTGGTTTTCACCTATGGAAAGCTGTTAAAAAGTTAGCAGATGATATTTTTTACCGCAGCCTCTTACAAAATTTAGTTTCAGAGATATAGCTTCCCAGAGACTTTATTAGATAGTGAAAAGTCGAAAATCACATGAATCACTTCTGATTGCAATATTTCCAGAACCGGACCTCGCAGAAGCTTCTGGTTTCCAACTATGGAAAGCTCTTAAAAAGTTAACACATGATATTTTTTACCGCAGCCTCTTACAAAATTTAGTTTCAGAGATATAGCTTCCCAGAGACTTTGTTAGATAGTGAAAAGTCGAAAATCACATGAATCAATTTTGATTGCAATATTTCCAGAACCGGACCTCGCAGAAGCTTCTGGTTTTCACCTATGGAAAGCTCTTAAAAAGTTAGCAGATGATATTTTTTACCGAAGCCTCTTACATAATTTAGTTTCAGAGATATGAGTGGCACATCCATGGAAAGGTCTACGAATTCTCTTTTCAGAACTGAAATTTATAACGTCGTACGAGCCTTGGTTGCCGAAATATCTGCATCCGAAGACTTTGTTTCGTTTGCATCGATATTCAGTTGTAAATTCACTTTGGATAGAAATATTTCCAAGACCAGACCTCGCAGAATCTTCTGCTTTTCAATAATAGAAAGCTATTTCTTAGATCTAATGAATTCTGAAAACTACAACCTATTTCAAGGCTTGGTTGCGGAAATGTCGCCATCAGAATCAGATTTAGCGTTGTGTTGAAAATCAGACGAATCACTTTGGATTGCAATATTTCCAGAACCGGACCTCGCAGAAGCTTCTGGTTTTCACCTATGGAAAGCTCTTAAAAAGTTAGCAGATGATATTTTTTACCGCAGCCTCTTACAAAATTTAGTTTCAGAGATATAGCTTCCCAAAGACATTTTTAGATAGTGGAATGTCGAAAATCAGATGAATCACTTTGGATCGCAATATTTCGAGAACTAGACCTTGTAGAAGCTTTTGGTTTACATGGATACACAGGAATTGAATAGACCTTTCCATTGATGTATGTCTCGATGGGTTTGGAGGACATTGAGAAAAATGATGATTTTTATAGACAAGGGGTTACCATGATTTTTTTCAAAAATCTAAAAAAAGTTATTTTTAAAATTTGCCATGAGTGGCACATCCATGGAAAGGTCTGCGAATTCTCTTTTCAGAACTGAAAACAAAAACGTCGTACGAGCCTTGGTTGCGGAAATATCTGCATCCGAAGACTTTGTTTCGTTTGCATCGATATTCAGTTGTAAATTCACTTTGGATAGAAATATTTCCAAGACCAGACCTCGCAGAATCTTCTGCTTTTCAATAATAGAAAGCTATTTCTTAGATCTAATGAATTCTAAAAATTACTACCTATTTCAAGGCTTGGTTGCGGAAATGTCGCCATCAGAATCAGATTTAGCGTTGTGTTGAAAATCAGACGAATCACTGAATCACTTTGGATTGCAATATTTCCAGAACCGGACCTCGCAGAAGCTTCTGGTTTTCACCTATGGAAAGCTCTTAAAAAGTTAGCAGATGATATTTTTTACCGCAGCCTCTTACAAAATTTAGTTTCAGAGATATAGCTTCCCAGAGACTTTATTAGATAGTGAAAAGTCGAAAATCACATGAATCACTTCTGATTGCAATATTTCCAGAACCGGACCTCGCAGAAGCTTCTGGTTTCCAACTATGGAAAGCTCTTAAAAAGTTAACACATGATATTTTTTACCACAGCCTCTTACAAAATTTAGTTTCAGAGATATAGCTTCCCAGAGACTTTGTTAGATAGTGGAAAGTCGAAAATCACAAGAATCACTTTGGATTGCAATATTTCCAGAACCGGGCCTCGCAGAAGCTTCTGGTTTCCAACTATGGAAAGCTCTTAAAAAGTTAACACATGATATTTTTTACCGCAGCCTCTTACAAAATTTAGTTTCAGAGATATAGCTTCCCAGAGACTTTGTTAGATAGTGAAAAGTCGAAAATCACATGAATCACTTTTGATTGCAATATTTCCAGAACCGGACCTCGCAGAAGCTTCTGGTTTTCACCTATGGAAAGCTCTTAAAAAGTTAGCAGATGATATTTTTTACCGCAGCCTCTTACAAAATTTAGTTTCAGAGATATAGCTTCCCAGAGATATTTTTAGATAGTGGAATGTCGAAAATCAGATGAATCACTTTGGATCACTTTGGATCGGAATATTTCGAGAACCAGACCATGTAGAAGCTTTTGGTTTGCATGGATACACAGGAATTGAATAGACCTTTCCATTGATGTATGTCTCGATGGGTTTGGAGGACATTGAGAAAAATGATGATTTTTATAGACAAGGGGTTAGTCCATGATTTTTGCAAAAATCTAAAAAAACTTATTTTTAAAATTTGCCATGAGTGGCACATCCATGGAAAGGTCTACGAATTCTCTTTTCAGAACTGAAAACAAAAACGTCGTACGAGCCTTGGTTGCGGAAATATCTGCATCCGAAGACTTTGTTTCGTTTGCATCGATATTCAGTTGTAAATTCACTTTGGATAGAAATATTTCCAAGACCAGACCTCGCAGAATCTTCTGCTTTTCAATAATAGAAAGCTATTTCTTAGATCTAATGAATTCTGAAAACTACAACCCATTTCAAGGCTTGGTTGCGGAAAAGTCGCCATCAGAATCAGATTTAGGGTTGTGTTGAAAATCAGACAAATCACTTTGGATTGCAATATTTCCAGAACCAAACCTCGCAGAAGCTTCTGGTTTCCACCTATGGAAAGCTCTTAAAAAGTTAACACATGATATTTTTTACCGCAGCCTCTTACAAAATTTAGTTTCAGAGATATAGCTTCCCAGAGACTTTGTTAGATAGTGAAAAGTCGAAAATCACATGAATCACTTTTGATTGCAATATTTCCAGAACCGGACCTCGCAGAAGCTTCTGGTTTTCACCTATGGAAAGCTCTTAAAAAGTTAACACATGATATTTTTTACCGCAGCCTCTTACAAAATTTAGTTTCAGAGATATAGCTTCCCAAAGACATTTTTAGATAGTGGAAAGTCGAAAATCAGATGAATCACTTTGGATCGCAATATTTCGAGAACTAGACCTTGTAGAAGCTTTTGGTTTGCATGGATACACAGGAATTGAATAGATCTTTCCATTGATGTATGTCTCGATGGGTTTGGAGGACATTGAGAAAAATGATGATTTTTATAGACAAGGGGTTAGTCCATGATTTTTTTCAAAAATCTAAAAAAACTTATTTTTAAAATTTGCCATGAGTGGCACATCCATGGAAAGGTCTACGAATTCTCTTTTCAGAACTGAAAACTAAAACGTCGTAAGAGCCTTGGTTGCCGAAATATCTGCATCCGAAGACTTTGTTTCGTTTGCATCGATATTCAGTTGTAAATTCACTTTGGATAGAAATATTTCCAAGACCAGACCTCACAGAATCTTCTGCTTTTCAATAATAGAAAGCTATTTCTTAGCTCTAATGAATTCTGAAAACTACAACCTATTTCAAGGCTTGGTAGCGGAAATGTCGCCATCAGAATCAGATTTAGCGTTGTGTTGAAAATCAAACGAATCACTTTGGATTGCAATATTTCCAGAACCGGACCTCGCAGAAGCTTCTGGTTTTCACCTATGGAAAGCTCTTAAAAAGTTAGCAGATGATATTTTTTACCGCAGCCTCTTACAAAATTTAGTTTCAGAGATATAGCTTCCCAAAGACATTTTTAGATAGTGGAATGTCGAAAATCAGATGAATCACTTTGGATCGCAATATTTCGAGAACTAGACCTTGTAGAAGCTTTTGGTTTACATGGATACACAGGAATTTAATAGACCTTTCCATTGATGTATGTCTCGATGGGTTTGGAGGACATTGAGAAAAATGATGATTTTTATAGACAAGGGGTTAGTCCATGATTTTTTTCAAAAATCTAAAAAAACTTATTTTTAAAATTTGCCATGAGTGGCACATCCATGGAAAGGTCTACGAATTCTCTTTTCAGAACTGAAATTTAAAACGTCGTACGAGCCTTGGTTGCCGAAATATCTGCATCCGAAGACTTTGTTTCGTTTGCATCGATATTCAGTTGTAAATTCACTTTGGATAGAAATATTTCCAAAACCAGACCTCACAGAATATATGTATACTTTATTAACGTTTCCTGAGCAAAAAACTCGACAGATTCAATAATTTCCGTAGAATTATCCCCTTTAAGGTTTATTGTAATTAGATTTCCGTTTAAAATAAATAAAACTACAGAAACATTTCGGGTTGCTTTAAGCAGGCAGTTCCAAAATGGAAATATAAAGATTCCTTGTAAGCACTGTATCCTAAAGTCGAATCGATGCTATTTTCTTGTGCAAATGTTAAAATTATGTTCTAAGTTTTTATATCTACTTTGCACATCTTTGATTTGTAAATCCTTAGTTTTGAAATTTTACATGTTTTTGACAAAAGGGAGCAATTTAATTTTCATTTTCCAACCAATTTCAATCCGCTTAAAATATTTAAGTTTCCTATGTGAAATGCAACAACAACCTCTGTTCTGATTTCCATTCGAATTCTATATCCTCCGTTTTAAAATCATCTCTGTTCCGAATTCCGTATTCGAAAACGTTTTGCGAATTCATAGACGTTTGGAAAAACGGACGGATATTCAATCCGCTAAATTTTTAACGTTTTCAATTGGGGTATCTTTTTATTAGCGCAATACGATTACGTTTTGCAAAAAAATATTAATAAATGAATTATATAAGGAAAATATTAAATTATTGAAACGTGTTCTACATTATAACACAAAGTAAAGCCTATAGACTAAGAGCCCACAGCAATTTTTGGGTGTAATTGATAACAAAAAATAACTAGCATAATTAGAAAGGCCTTTTATAGTTATTTACAAATATGAAACTCTTGCATACTCTAGTGGGAGCAGTAGTGCATAATAGTTCATCAAGTATGCAGTTCTTTCCAAGTCCAAATAATTGTGATAACAACTTTGCCAAAATGTAGAGTTAAGCCCCTTGATTGAAAATATCGAGGTCCAAGACGTTTTACAGACAACCTTCTGCCTGCCAGACGCGATAAGAATAGGCTACTTCTTGCACTAAGAAGGCCACCTTCAAAACGTCTTGAACCTCGATATTTGCAATCAGGGCACTTAGCTGTTCATTTTGAAGTAATGGCAAATTTTGTATCCCAATTTTTTAGAATTTGGAAAGAACTGCATGCTTGAAGCACTATAATGCACTATTGCGCCCACTAGAGAATGCAAGACGTTCTCATTCATAAATAACTACAAAGGCCTATCTTATTATGCTAATTATTTTTTGTTATCAATCACACCCAAAAATTGCTGTGGGCTCTCGGTCTACTATGTCTTCTAATAAAGAAAACATAAACGTTTCAGGAGGTAGAGAATGCGATCCTTTAGACGAAACTATTGTGAGACTGGTAGGCTAGGCGCGCACATTCAATTTTTAGTTTCGCAACTGTTGCTAAAATGAAACATATGGGGTTATATGACATGCCGCGCACATAGAGCAACTCAATTCGAGCAACTAAAAAGTTTCTATTTTGACACAAACTAAACGATTGTCTAAAATGAGTTCGCTATTTTGGGCCGTACCAACAATAAAATTAAGAGACGACTTTAATATTTGAGCGAAATGAACCATTATTTAAAGAGCTCTATAAAGTTAACCATGCATGTTATGAGCTTAATATTTATGTGAACTCTAAATTATGAACCATTTATTGTACGGAACCTAAAAAATAAAATGCAGGATATATGGTCAGTTATATAGAGTCCATTAAATAATACTTCATTTCGCTCAAATATTAAAGTCGTCTCTTAGTTTGATTGTTGGTAAGGCCCTTTGTGTTTCATATAATTATATGCACCTGCCCGGACATTTAACTAAATAGTTGAGCTGCTTTCTAAGCGCAAGAGAAAAGTGTGGGGGTGAGTGAAGAGTTGCCATTGCACGGTGTTCTATCAACTGGTGATTAAACTATTTGATTTCGATCACAGTAGGCCGTAGGGGTAGGCAAACAAAAAAAAAATGTAATTCAAAATATACCTACCATCATTTGGACTTTCTGAAAGATAAAATTATTATTATTCCGCAACCAAATATCTTTTACTAAAGAGAAAGTTTCTTCATAAATTGCCCTTAATCAGCTTTTGCAACAATTCGCATGAACGGCACTTAATGAAACTCCTACACTTTCGCATGGAAGTCATAGTTAAAATATCGTCGTGGTAGAAATACAAATGCGATAAACAAACAGTTTTCGTTCGAATTTAATTTGCGCTTCCGTTTTCGAAATCTAGCGAATAATAACCGCTTATGAACTAAACAGATATATGTATGTATTATTATAATATAGAGCTTACATCTTCGGGAGAGAGCTTGACAAATGAAAAAAAAGTGATACATCCTCACTTCCTCTTCTTCATACATACATACATATATCATAGAACTTCAGCAATATGCAGTTTTAAAATCGTTTCTGTTCATTGAAGACTAGGTACTTGCTCTATTTTTTAAAGTAAACATTTTTTTTCACAAGAAAAAAAAACTGTAAAACATCTAATAAAATTTTTACTTGAAAAATATTTCAACAATAATTTAGTCAAAATTCTAAATTTTCCGTATAAAATCACATCACAACAATTATTTGGCGTTTCTTTTTTATAATGAATCTATCGGCAACAAAAAAATTGATACAAGTTTCTGAAGAAATACAAAAACCATTGCATGGTATGTAATTTTAATTAAAAAATATATACATTTTGTTCTAATGTATAGATATCGATATTATTTTAAAAGTTCCAGTTGTTTTGGGCAATGAGTGCTTCATTATGACACAACAAGACGTTCGAAAAATTGAAGATGCACGATTTATATCATATCACAAACTCGGACCAAATGGTTGAGACCACGGATTTCTTAAAAATTAAAAAGTAACTTTGGATTGTTTTCTCGATTGTAGGAGAACTTATTCCACTTGAAACAGTATTTGGACAGGAAGCTGCCTTGAGAGATGCTCTTACCTTGGCTGTAGGATTTCAAAATCAGGGACAAACTGTTAATCAGCAGCTCCTTGAAATGCTTGCAAAATGTTGCGGGTAATTTATTTATATTAAAAATAGCTTATGTATGTTTTAAATTTAAAGTCGATATAATCCAGCCAAAACCAAGAATCCGGTAAGCCAATAAAGGCATCTATTGCTCAACAAATGGAATGGGCTAATACATGTAAAAATGCATCCCCACCAGTAAGTGATTTTTGAAAACGTTTAAGCAATATTTTGTTATTTAATTTATAAACATAGTACTCTTTTACTAATTCTACATCCACATCTATGAGTGATATGCCCCATCATAAGAACCTACAATGTCGCTGCAATAAACCTTGTTGCTGTGCTTGTTCTAAGAAATATTTTATTAATCAAGGATCTAACACCCTGGAGAACGATGACAGCACAAAGCATATTGAAGGATCCCTTAGTGCTAGGCAAATGCTGAAAATTCGTAAATCAATTGAAGACACAATAGGAATATAGAGTGGTTTAACATACTTAATTTTATTTATTCATTTCCTCTATTGATAAATACATATCTTTCAAAATAACTTTCATGTCTTCAATAAGTGCTTCTTTATTGCATCTAACTTTTGTTCCATCTTCTGTCAAACAGCATCCATTCATAGTACCGACTTTGAATTCTTTTTCGGCAAAAATATCGGGTTTCCAAATTAAAGCAATCTCCCTTCCACCACAGGGATTATAAAAAAATATGCAGAACTCCGAAAAGGCTTCCTAAAATATAAGCATTATTTCAAATTCTTTAAAAAAACGATAATGTAGTAAAACATCAAATTTACCCTAAGATCAGTAATTGCAAACTTTTGAAAGTTTTGGTCGCAGGGAAATTGTCTGAAATTTGGTTGGTCCCATTCGGAAAAATCCGAACGAAACTCATTAGCCATACAATTGGGCACGAAATCTGGTTTTAAGCGTATAAGCATGTCATATCCCTCCTTGGAAGCTGTAAACAATTTATGTGGCTTGATTTCCTCCGCAGAAGATAATATTGACAGTTCAATGAGGGTAAGTGCATGCTTAGCCAAAAGTGTTACACGAGCTACAACAGGTAAGATTGGAGCTTGTTTACTCCAAATTCCATATCGCTTTTCATCGTATGAAGTTACTATCAGCAATGGTGGGAAAGTATCACGTTCGTTGATAAATTTGTTTTCCAACTCTGATATACTCTCGTCTGAAAAAAAATAATGATACAGATAAATACCAATTGCATCGTACGGATATATCATACAAATTTAAAAAAAAAAAATTCCTAATTGATTTTAGTCCTATTAAATACTAATTTATTTATTTTTTCCGTTCTAAAAATGAGCAGTTTTGTATTTTATATTTTTTTTACTCAGATCTACCAAAACGCTGATTTTAACAATTTGGGTCCTACCAATGGACAAACAAAAAATTTAACATACATATTAGATTATTTTTTTCCGTTCGTTATGGGCCCAAATTCGACCGAATCGAATAATTAAAAGATTAAAAAAAAGAAAATTAATCTTATTACTTAACTCTCATTACCTTACATTTTTTTAAATTATATGTTTACTTTTGAAGTGAGAATAATTTTTTTCAATTCTGCTATAATCTCTTAAATATTATGTACGTGAATAAGAAAAATATTTGCTTATTAATAAATGAAAATAATTTCAAATCGAAGCACCGAAAAGCAAACAAAAGATAACAAAATGTAAAAAAATTCAGCTACTTTTGGCAATTTAACCTTTGAAATCACATCGAGGAGATGAGCTCGAAAAAAATAGCAAAAGTAACATTCTGACACTTTATCTTTGATTTTATTAACGAATTTATGACGTCATAAAGTTAACTTAACTTATATGTATATTTTTTGTTTTGTGTAAAAGAACGTAAGAGTTAACTTCAGTTATCTAAAGTTAATTATAGTTAACTAAAGTTAATTATAAATAACTTTTTACAGAAAAAGAACGCACTTAAGGAAATAAATTATAAATAGTTACAAAAAAAAGATTTCTAACACTTAGACTTTGAGTTTAGGAACGACTTTATACCGTGTTAACCAAAGTTACTATTTTGAACTAAGGAAATGATAAAGAACACACTTCAGATAGAAAAAATCCATCTGTTGCCGGATACATAAAAGAGATTCCTTTTATGTGGCGAGGTTTTTTTAAAATTGTTTCTAACGTTTTAAATCCCTCCAATTATACAAGATGTCCGACGGTTCATCAACGATATATTGCATATATTCTAAGAAGATTCATTTTTTCTTACTCATGTTCATCTTTGACGTTGAGGTCAATTCTATTTTAATGAACGTACTCGTAGCAATATAAATAAAATCAATAACAAGTTGAGGGTGTATTTACTTGGGAAACTTACAGCAGGTAAAAAAAGTAATTTAATACATTTTACCTATGTACGTTTCTAACAACAATTAAATAAGACTTGATTTCCTAGTATTAATAATGCAATATTTTTGTTTTAATCTTGAATAGCTAGTCGAAAGTCTTAAAGCGTTTTTGTTTATTTGGCTACCGGAAAAAACTTATTTCTTTCATTTATTTGACTAATTGTCAAACTCTCATTTCCTTACCCTGTTACCATAAAGAAGTTAGGTTTGGGGTATAAGGTGTATTGGAGAGAAACGTAATTAGTTTCAAATACACGACCTAACGCGGGAGCTCTACAAATAAGAAGAATTTCTGCTGATAAAAGAATACTGGAAGCTATTACAACTGATCTATCAATCATCATCAGACGCTTAGCTTTGTAATTCAATGTTTCCCAACATAAAATTTTTAATTTAATGCATGAAGAGTATCTTAACGCATTCAACCGTACCTGTTAAAAAAACTGCTTCTCTATAATTTAGAAAAGAGCCTTGAGTTGTCTTAATGATTGCTGCAGCAGAGTTTTCGTGACAACGTGCTTATTAGTAGAAGTCTTTTGAAATGACGAATCTCAATTAACAAGATATGGGATCACAAATTTTCGCAATCTTCATACATGGGCTGCGGAGAATCTACGCAGACAGTCATCATTTCAACACAAATTCAGCGTCCAGGTGTAATTGTAATTTAATCGGCCCTGACCTTACATTATTAGATTTTTTATATGCCGAAATTGATAGAATTTGTTTATTCAACAGAAATAGTAATTTAAAGAGAATTAGAAGAGCGTATTCTCGAAGCGCAATCAAAAGTGAGGCAGCAGCTAACATCAATATCCAAAATCCAAAAATATGCATGCATGAAAAACCAAGGAAGAAATTTTGAGCACCTGTTATAATTGTTTTGATATACACATGTAAAACATCACAAAATAAGTTTTTATTTATAATCTTTTAGAGATTAAAGCAAACAAAACATTTTTTTTTTTAATTTTACTTGCTATAAATTTTCCCAAGTATCATAAAATTCATAGATTTGTTATTGATTTTTATTTGTACGTATTGTTACTGTCATTGAGAAATAGTAAAACGCTATGTTTATTACAAATTTTCTCGAGAAAATTGACCTCACTGTCAAAAATTAGCGTCAATAAGAAAAAATGAACCAGCTTAGAAATTGCATATCTGAAAACCCCTTTATTTAAATGCAGTTATAAAGGCTTGTATATCTTCTAAATTTCTAAGTTTCTACCATTCATATTAACAAAGGAATTTTCGTCAACATTAGAGATGAACGGTTTTGTTCCCAGAATCATACCCCAATATATCATTGACGAATTAGGAACACCATGTATAATAGAAGTCGCTTTTGCGTTACGTGATGATTTCTACCAATTCAATCTTACTACAAGCCGCTCAAAGGAACTGCGTTCCAAAATTGAAAAAAAAAATAAAAAGCAAAGAACACAAAATCAACGAAAAATTTCTAAAATTCATGGTCAACATCCTTAGATATAGCTGAAAAAATAACTGCAAAGATGCGAGGAATTCTTCTATTTCCTCATATCTCATATGTATATAGGGTGTCCAGTAGAATTTTGTTTAAGTTTATTCTTTTTAACTTCATCTAGACTGCTTGTAATTGTAACTTTAATATCTTTTTGAAATATTATGAATACTGAAAGTTTAAATATAACAACACAAATTTGAAGCGCAGCTTAGCACTTGTGAAATAGCTATAAAAACTTGTTGTTATATTTATTTATAGTATATTCACTGGGAACCTGCTGTTAGTTAACCGCAAATTTTTAAAATAAAATATTACTTGATTCCTTTTCCAAAATTGAGCAAATCGGAGTTGCCAAAAAGGAGATATCATGTTGAAAATTATTCGCTTTGTTTTTCTTATGATATACTAGCGTACCCGTGCGGGAACTCCCGCAAGCAATTTTTTTTTTCAACTGAAGTTTTTCAAAATATATGTAAATCATGTGTCTAAAAGTTTCTGTAGATTCGCTCAGTTTTTCTTGCATTCGAAATCTTGTTTAAATGGAAATCTTGTGTGATGTACGGAATGTTGTTTTTGGGTGTTTATTTTACTTCTGTGTGTCATAGTTGAACAGCTCTATTTGAAAAAGACGACTTACCACTGAAATAATAAACACGTTTAGCTTAGCCAAGAACTGTCACAACTGATCTCCTGTTTAACATGAGAAGTTGAAAGCGTACGAATTATTTTTATTTAACGTACATATGCATGTACCTGAATTAAAACAAAACAGAAAACCAATAAATCCAATCAAGTCCTTTTCTTAAAGGGAATGGAACCAAGCCAAGGATATTTTGAAAAAAACTAACAAACAATGAGCAAATCACATACGTATGTAACTATCCTATAACAATGTAGTTAAACCAGTAGGCACATAAAGTTTAACTTACCTTAAAATAGTTTAAATTCAAAGATACACAAATATTTGTCAAATTTTTTTTGTTTTCAATTCGGAGAATTTTATTTTTGTTTTATGTTTTTTAAAAACTTTTTTGAGTGTTTTTATCGTTACTGCTTAGGTAAATTAATCAAACAATGCCCCTCCTCGCGCCACCAAAGTATGGCATTTCAATGCAACTACTTATGTATATGTACTACATTTCAGTGCAATACGAAGATAGAAGTAGAGATAAATAATTTTGGGGTGTTTCGACCACCCAATGCCCCTCCCCTGATAATAAAAAAAAGTAGCCTATACGGTAATCCAGACTATAACTTTTTTGTGTTAAATTTTATCAAGATCCATTCAGTTGTTCAAACGTTATTGAGTAACAAACATCCATACATCGTAACATTCACATTTATAATATTAGTAGGATGTAAGTAACTGACGTTTACATTTAATTCTCAAACTAACAGTGATCCACAAAAGTGGATAAGTGATAAAGTATCAGAAATATCAGCCTTCTTCGTAAGTATATTTCAATAAAACAATGTTCATTTTTTATTTAAACAAATAATAAAAAACATAAAAGTTCGCGTACAGCTAATAACATTTTTTCATTACACACGGTGCAAATAACGGTAAATTTGTTCGGACTACACGGTTGTTTGTTATAAATTAAATTATATTTTTTTGAGTTTCGTGAAATTAAATCAAGAAAAATGTCGAAAAAAGGGTTAAGTTTGAGTGAAAGGGGGTTAATAATTAATTTGTACGTGAAACAAAAAAATCTCCTGCATTCCAGAAGTCGGTCAACGATCCAGAGAACGCTTTAGAAAGTCAGAACAGGTCGAATCTAAAGCAAGACCATCGCACCTCTCCGTAAGAGATGATCGAGCTATTAAGCGTATGGTGAAACAAAATCATTTCACAACGGCAGGAATTTTTTTTTTTTTTTTTTATAATCGGCGCACACTCAAGGGGTTTTTTGTATACCCTTAATATGCCAGAGACACAGTGTGAGCATTAAGAAAAAAGGGAAGGGTTAGAAAGGAGGTGCCGGTGTACATTGGTTTTGAATTCTTGAACATTGCAATGACTGGGAAAGACAGAGCGTGGCAAGGAATTCCACATTCGCGTAGTACGGCTGAAGAACGAATCTCTGTACTTCACAGTACGGCCGAAGTTGGGCTCAAGGGTAAACTGATGGGCTTTCCTAGAAGTGCGAGTATTACAGTTAAATTGTTTAAGGGGAGGAATGCAGCTGGCTATTTCACTAGAGCATAGTCCGTTAAAATAACGGTAAAAAAGGGTGAGGCAAGAAACATTACGACGATGTTGGAGTGAAGTAAATGAGTCAATGATGTTATTGTCGCTAATCATTTTAAAAGCTCTTCTTTGAATACTGTCCAAGAGACTTAAGTAAGTAACTGGAGCACCAGCCCATAGATGGGAGTTATACTCAAGTTTTGGACGTATATAGGTTTTATAGATTGTAGCCAGATCAGAAGGAGAGAAAAATTTCTTGCACCGTCTCAGAAAGCCCAAACATCTAGCGGCATTTTTGGCAACATTGCGTATGTGATCGTTCCACAAGAGGTGGTTCGTAATGCACATACCGAGAATATCGAGATGTTCAGTTTCATTGATGCAAGTGCCACTCATAGATAGTGGCAAGGGGGGTATATCACGCTTTAACGATATAAGACAGCATTGGGTTTTCGATCAATGATCAACTCTAAACATTAAACGCATCACGACACTAAATAGCACCCAGAAACAGTTTAAAGAACCATAGTTCGAAATGGATTTGAGTCGTACACACCCAGAAAAAAATCTTTAATGAACAAAATTGACTTGGCGGCTGTGTTCGCCAAAGAATATGTAACAAGCCTCCCAAATTTTCACGCAAGGTAAAATTCTCGGACTAGCCAAAATATAATATTTTTGGGTCTGATGGCTGAATAAGGTTTTGGAGAAGCCTAAATGATGCCCTTTATCAAAACGCACACTGAAAATTGTTAAGCATTGTGGTGGAGGTCTTGCGGTGTGGGAATGAATGACGTCTTCAGGAGTAGGTAAACTGGAAATAATCGAAGGAATTATGAATCGGTTTGTCTACATTGATATCTTCAAAAGAAAATTGAGAACAAGTGCCGATATGCTGGGTGTTTCCAACGAGTATTACTTCCAGCAAGATAATGACCCCAAATATACCGCGCATAACGCGCGCATGTGGATTCTATATAATACCCCACACCTACTCCGAATTTCACCACAAAGCCCAGATATCAACCCTATAGAGCACGTGTAGAATGCACTTGAAAGAAAAATCCGCATCCACCATATGCAACATAAGTCCCAATTTAAAGACGCTTTACTATAAGAATGTTGCATATATGCGATTAAATGATATAAAGAATTAAAGGATATCCAACAAAATATTAATACCGAAACTTTTATCATTTCTCTTCAGAGGAACGCAAACTTTTGTGGATCACTGTATATTTAGTTCAACAGATATTTCTGTCCAGAAAAAATGTTTGAATTTTACAGATATGAGACATTTTGCAATCTAAAGTGAGTTCTATCTTCTCTTAAAAAAAAAACTAAAAACAATTTGATTATGTGACCGCGTTTGCTTTGAAATTCGTGAAAATTCACACAATTTCACACAACAATAATTAACTTATCTACATTCAAACTTCGACTTACCATCGAGCTCTTCGTTAAATTGCAAGACAATCATTTCCGTTCGCCAATCTGTATTCACTAACAAATTCAAAAACCGTATAAATCCAGTTTGTGGTTGGCAGGTATTAGCTTGTGAACCCATCTTCATGTACATGCTAGCAATCAGTAACTCTGTACACTCATCTGGCCACAATGCGTCGTCAATTAATTGTGAGTACAGCCATCTTTTAGCAATCATAACTGTAGGTCCAAAACTTGGATATAATTTATACAGTCCATGCAGAGCGCTTGTTACTTTCGGAAGTAGAATGTATCGTTTTTCTAAGGCTATACTCTCAGGTGTATCTTTGTAATGAGTTAGTCCTTTTTCATTAACTTCTTTCTTCATGAGTGCAATTTCCTTCGAGTGTGATATTTCCACTCGAAACACATATCCATCTTTGAATATGAAAAGTCCATCATAACGAATCATAGTTCGAAAATGATGTTTCTCCCTGAGGGCTTGCGCTATTTTCAAATAAAATGCTGTTTTGAGAGCACGAAAAGCTGACAGTTCACTTGGCCACTTTCCACTTACTCCTGCAAATCAATTAAGTAGTTATTAAAAAAATTATGGTCAGAATTTATTGCGTACACACAACTTACCCAATTGAATAATTCCGTTGCAGACGGTTCGGCTAATTAAACCAATTTTGGAATAACGACCATCGGCCAGAATTGGTACCGGTTCACAATATCTAAAGACAGGTGATGTGCCCTGAATATTGGTTATATCCAATGGTAATTCATCTAAAGTTCTCAATTTCTGGCCAAGATCATCAAAGCTTTTGATCACTTCCAATGAAGTAGTTTCTGCATCTGTTTCTTGATTTACATCCTTTTCTAATTTATCTACTTTAAATATACGATTTAATTTGTAGGTCTTATCTAATTCTCCAGCTATATAATTGATCAGGGATGGTTGCAAACTGAAATGATGCTCCAAAAGATGTTCCACTATCTTTCTTACTATAAGGCGCTTATTAGCAAATGACTCTCCAGATGCTGCCCACACACATGACTCAGTGATGCTTCCGTCTTGGAAACGTCTAAGCTCAGATTTAGAACCCCAGAATTTTCGAAAATCTTCAGCAGTTGGATCATTTGCCTGCGGCCCTTTATCGAGAATTTCATAAGCTTCTTCGGGATTTAAAATGATTCCTAGACGGAAATTAGTTTCGACTTCTTTAGGTTTCTCATGGATTTCCCACGGAGAATGAGCTGTCTCAATAGGTACTATATGAAAAATACGATTGGAAAGGCCTTTACGGAGAAGACTGTAATTGACATAATATTTTTAAACAAATTTAAAGAAAATAAGATGAACGGTTAACATACTCAGAGACCATTTTAAGCATCTGTGGGAACCAAGATCCTGCAAAATTATGACGATCTGCGCGAATTCCATGCCTTTCTAACATATTGATAATTTTTGAGTACCCTGATATTCTTTATAAATTCAAATAAAATATAAATAAGTAAATTATGTAGTGTTATGGTTAGGAATTAAGAAAAAATAAAACAACTTACTTCAAAATATGATCGTACTGTGTATAAACAGGACACTTAGTCATAAAAATCAATGGAAAACTGTTTATCTTCGTATTATTTAGAATATCAACTGTTCGCTTCGCTTCGGCCTTCACTCTGCGAAACACATCTACGGATAGATTGGCGCAAATGTTAAAAAATCCAGTGAAATCGACAAATACAACATTATAATACGTTGAAAATTGTTGTAAAGTTGGTTGATTTGGTGCAGAGAAGTCATTACAAAGTGTGATACCCTTACTATCTTCATCCCAAGTACTTAGTGCTGTGAAAGAAAGAAATCAAAATTAGTTTCTTAATTTGAAATGTTAGCAACTAGGTAAAAGTAAAAGTGGAATTAAGAATGTATACATAATTTCGAGGTTCGTTTAATAAGTATCACAACAAATAAGCATAACTTTGGTAGAAAGTAATATATTTTAATCGGTGATACAAATTTATTCTAGCGAAATCAAGCCACCTGGCCAGCTCTTTAGCTTTAATTAATTTTCGGCAGTGTTGCACTATGTGAATGTTAACTGTGAACATGTTTTTAGGTAAATCGCTGCGATCGGAGCCGCTTGTTTGCTTATACATCGAGAATTGTCGGATCCAACAGCAAGTACAATGCAACGGAAGGAGTGCGAACAAGCAAACTGAAGGTTGGACTTTACTCAGCTCGTCACGATTTATTGCTCCATCTTAAGTATTCCAATATATTTCGAAACCGTATGTTATAATCGGTCTGATTACCCAAGTAAATAGAAAATAATGAAGACACGTTAAAGACTCCATTTATATGTATGTTATAATCGGTCTGATTACCCAAGTAAATAGAAAATAATGAAGACACGTTAAAGACTCCATTTATTCTAAACTACTTTTGAACATTAAGATGTGTACAAATTTACACAATTCTCTGAGTTAACCAGTTACTATTGCAATCTGTTATCGCTGTGCGTTTTATTAGTGCTTATCGAGCAAATCTACAGCTTTTCGATTTAATATTGTTTACGTTTTCATATGCGTATATGAATAGTTAAATATACAAGCAAAGAGTGTCGAGAGAATTTTCGCGTCAGGGTTCCGAAGAAAGTTAACTTGAAACAGGTATAGTACGATTCCGTATACATATATACTCTTAAATAATAAACACCAAAAATGACTTCAAATACTTAAAAGCTTCATTTTCCAAGCGGGAATATCACTAAAATTACATCTTTTACAGCTCACTGCTGACTAATTGTAATAAGTGTAATTTGGTTATTCATACAAACGTATGAGCCATTGATTGATAAAGTGTCATACTCGTAACAAAAATATGCACAAAGGTATTTAGATATATTTTTATTTCTATTAGCCAGAAAAATATTTTCATTCATCAGAAAAGATTGAATTTTAAAATTATGCTGAGCCGAAATTTGTAATTTAAAGCTTGTCACACTCGTAACAGGTTGGAATTTCAAAGCTTAATCTATTTTCAATTTTGAGTTTTGATTTTTCTAAAAATGGGGATTTGCCTTCTAATTTTTTTTTGATGGCAGCACTTCTATACTAAGAATTTTTCCGTCATTAAAAATCATTAAAACGAGTAATTTCAATGTTGTTCATATTTTCTCTTGGCTTCAACATTCTGGCCAGACAACACCAGGAGAAAGCTTTGAAGAGATTTTTGATAAATAAACTATGGATAAGTTTCTCAGCAAAAACAAAAAACCATTTCTCAAAAATAAAAAAGAACCATTTTACAACATGAAAAATCCAATTGGCTATTCTTTTAGAACTTCAACTGTGCAGTTGTTTTCTCGTTAGTTACATTCATTCCAGTAATGAAATAATAACATCCATTATTTTCAACTGAATGAAATTTTTTTTCTTAACAGGACGAGTTTCACAGAAAATTTTTGGTACGACTATGGATGTAAAGAAGTAATCAGGATGGAAATCATAAAGCACATTTAGTAAGAAAAAAGTATATACATATATTTATGCATTAGCATATAAGTTTATTAAAGCTTTTATTTAAAATGGTAATAGGTTAGGGTACATAAATTAACATTGAGGAAAAGCTTATTAGGGTAAGAAAGTTAAGCTACAAAACCAACCGGGAAAAAAGGCAAACCAGGAATTTCTGCAATGCTCATATTCAAATAACAAAACATTTCCATAACCAAAATAAACAGCAAAAATACGAAAATGTCCAAAAGTAACAATAGAAAGCCTTTAATGTAATCATTCAAAAGAATTTGAAACACATAAATCAGCTGGTTCTGAAGAATTATTTGTCTACGCTAATGAAACTTATACGTAAGTTTTACCCTACCCTTCCTTGAAAAGTCATGGAAACGATTTTCAATAATCAGCTTAAGAAATATCTTAAAGGTTGAGTAACACTATGTAGTTCCACTGTCGATCAATCTCACCGAATAGTGGAACCAAACCTTACAATATTTTGGAGAAATTATCGATATGCGTCTCTCCTTGATCAGATTATAACTTACATTTCAATCTGTTAAAATTCTAGTTGGTTCTGGAAGGTTTCAAGTCAACTAACAATTTATTTAATTTTCCACTAAACGGATAAAGAATTTTTTGTTTCACTAAAACAAACTCACCTAAATGATTCCAAACCTGCCTGGCCACTTGATAGCTGCTCATGGCTGCATGCAATTTACGCTGTTTAAACAAATACACTACAAAAGCCGACATTATGTGGCTACCAAAGGCTGCGTAACCAACATCAAAGTTTCTCTGCCTCAGCCAAACTTTTAGAAGCATCAAACCTTCCTGCAGATTTTTATTACTGGAAAGAGTTTCCTCCAAAACTACTTGATTCCTTTTCATTGTTATATCAAACAAAATACCAGCATTGTAGTTAGGAGTCGCCAATGGCAGACTTTCGCTAACATCTCTTTCTCCAAATATGTTTCCACGGATATTACTGTTCCAAGGGACAAAACGATTCAGTTTGAATATAGATTCTCCAGCCCCAACGAATATCCGCAAAATCAACTTCTTGCCTACGCTGCCCGAAGGTGTTACTTCTAGAACTGGTTTCAGTGAATTGTTGTTAAGGTAATTGAAGTGGAATTCAAAACCGTCGGGGTTTGATTGTGTCATTTTGTTAGCAATGTATGCTAAGTATAAAGCTCTTTTTCGGTCGTATACGAGATTTAGGTAGTCCTCTTTCTGGAAAGATTCATTCGGTATCAAAATACAGACATCAACAGTAAGCTTTGGTCCAATCATTGCTCGATGCTTGTAGGAACCAACTATGAAGGGCTTTTCTGTGGGTTTGATGAATTGGAACTGGAAATTCTTCAGGTGAAATCTATCCAATGCAAGTGGAAGCATCAACTGGCTCTCACTCAGCCAAGGCAATGCATCTGAATCGGTTTTGGTATTCTCTGACTTGAGTTGAGACAAGAACGTGCAGAAAGTTTCCATCCATGAATTAACGAACTTCGTGTACTTGTCTTTTACCTTAATTTCTCCAAGAATCTCTTGAATTTGCATCCGGAATAAGTTCGAATGGAAAAGATTTTTGGTTTCGTTAAGCTGATTCAGTTCATCTACCGTAGGTTGCTTGAATAAAGCTAAATTTGTGTCCACTTTTTGCTTCTTTGGTGGAAAACCATTTGGCAGTGTTTCAGTTGTTTTTCGTTTTGGAGCCAAGTCAGGACCTGGAGATGTTTCTTCTTCTTGCTCAGAAAATCCATCATCACTATCGTCTTCATTCGTGTTGTTAGATTCTTCATCTGAATCCTCACTTGTTCCATTCTCAATCATAGAATCGTAGTGAAGATCATCATCTTCGACATTCGATTCAAAATCGATGTCGTCGATTTCTTCTACCTGTAAAGTCCAAGAATCCGGTAAATAGGGTTTTAAATTAAAAAAAAAATACTGTTACCAAATGTACAAACCTTAGTTTTTGGAGATTTCTTCTTTAATTTAAGCATTTTTAAACAAATTTTATCAATCTATTTGAAGAAATAAATATTCGATATATAAATTTAGCAACCACACGTGTTTAGAGTTGATTTTTTTGACAAATTAAAGTTTGTTTTGTTTTTTTGAGGTGAATATAAACGTCAGTTTTTTACACCACATCACCCACTCAAATTAAAGTAGAGACGGTGGTGGCTTGTTTGAGTTAGGGCAGGGCTACACTAATGATTGATTTATGTCGAATTCCTTTACACACTAGGGATTTCGATCCCGGATCAATTTTTTTCAACTAAATAGTTGAGCTCTTTTCTATAAGTGTGAGTGAGTGAAGAGTTGCCAGTGCGCGGTGCTCTTTCAACTAGTGATTGAACTATTTGATTTCGATGACAGTGCGCGCCTAGCCTAAAGGAAATCCACATACACCCATATTAATAAAGATGGTTTAGTGGAGGTTTATCGTTAAGTCCTGGACTAAGTGCGAAATTTCATTAATAAAACAAATTTTCTGTTAAGTGACGTTTACTAATTATGATTAAGTTAAACCACCGAAGTAGGTGGTTTAGCGAAGGAATAAGAAATAGAAATGTCCACAGTCAGACACAAGCGATTGACAACCAATTTAGGTAGCCACAGAATATAAAAAAAGAGATTGCTTACTTTTGTAGAAGATTTTCTTAAAAGGATTTTTGGTAAACGTCATTTTACTATTCCGGGAACATTTTGTTTTTATTAATATAAATATTTAAGCCAGGACTAAACTCCTATTCTATGGTTTAGTAAGACAGTGGACTATAGAAGGAATAAGCGTTTTTTATTAATATGGGTGATAAAATTTAACTATACTCTGTTCAATTTATATTTGCAGTACAGGCCTTATGGGAGAGTTTTTTTCAGAAACACTGGTGCTTGCTGCTGTTTGCACGGCACTTAAATGAAGAAATTGCCACTGAAATAAGAATGAGAATCACTGAGTTACATTAAAATTGTTTGTGTAATTTTCTTTGAGCTCAAGTACAACCCACCATGACCTATCTGCTCCATGGGTGTGAGGGGTCAATATAACTACCGTCCGATGTTCAATAAATACTCGATAATTATTAACTATATATAAACTTTTATTTATCAACTAAAATGTATTTTTAATAAAACGAAATGTATTTTTAATACAACGAGGTGAAGCGGACGGCTGACAAAAATGGAATGGTGGACGGCGACAAAGGCAAGGACACTTTCAGTCTCATAAAATTAAATGCGACAAATGTCACCCTGCCGGTTTACACGTGGCAAATTCACCAAATGTTGCGCTGTCGATTTACACGCTACAGCACTCCCCCCCCCCAGTTGGATGCTAGTCATTCAACGAATCTGCTTGGCTTAATGATTTGTCGGCCAACTCTAGTTGTCCGTTCCGGTAAAATAGTAGTTTGATCTGTTGCGAAAGAGACCCGTTTCGGTTTTCGCACGATTTCTTTGCGAGCAACGACTTGGGAAGGTGTTTCTTCCCTTTGCCCAAAACAAGGTTTGACGCGATCTATGCTTACCGTTGATTTTTTTCCGTTAATTAAAATTTCAAAAGTCTTGTCGTTACGTTTTGTTACCGGATAAGGACCATCATAAAGCTGTTGAAGTGGTTTTCGTACTGAATCGACCCTTAAGAAAACGTGCGAACAAGTTTTTAGTTCCTTAAAAATAAACGGTTTGAAACTACTATGACACGATGGTGGAGTAGGTCTAATATTCGCGAATTGTCGATGCAAATCTTTAATGAAATCCGACTGTGAAAACGAACTTTTTTCAAGAATTAAATCTGAAGGTACTCTCAAATTTTTTCCAAAAACCAATTCGGCGGCACTGGCTTCGGAATCTTCGCGGATGGCTGCTCTGAGGCCTAATAGTACGTAAGGTAATTTTTTTGTCCATTGGGGCTCGTTGTGGCACATAAGAGCTGCTTTTAACGTTCGGTGCCATCTCTTAACCATACCATTGGCTTTGGGGTTATACGCGGTGGTTCTATTGTGCTTGATGCCGAGTTTTTTGCAAAGTTCGTTAAACAGTTGTGATTCGAATTGCGACCCACGGTCTGATACAATAGTGTAGGAATTCCGTAGCGAACGAACCATTCGTTGAACAAGGTGTGAGCGATAGTTTCCGCAGTAATGTCGGAAATGGGTATAGCCTCGGGCCAACGTGTATACCTGTCTATTATGGTTAACAGGTAACGATAATTTTCTGAAATAGTAAGTGGCCCTACGATGTCGATATGAATTTCTTCAAAACGTCCTGCTATTTGTGGGAAAACTCCAAGGGGACTTTTGACATGTCTGCTTACTTTGGATTTCTGACAGGCTGTGCAGGCTCTAGCCCAGTTCCTACAGTCCTTGTTCAACGAAGGCCAAACAAATTTATTTGCGATCATTTTGATCGAAGATCGAATACTGGGATGCGCCAAGTTGTGGATTTTTTCGAAAATTGAAACGCGGAATTCTCGAGGCACAAAAACACGGGGAGTTCCTATAGATACATCACATGTGATTGTAGCTTGGGTTCCAGGCATGATGAACTTTTTGAATTGAAGGGCTGTGCCCGAGTTGGACAGTTCTATTAATTCGTCATCGGAATTTTGAGCTGACGCTAACTTTGAAAAATCTATGTCGGCGGGTAGTGAAATTTCTTCCAAACGCGACAGCAGATCGGCGACCGTGTTTTGGTTAACGGGCAGGTGCTGAATATCGGTTGAAAATTGTCCGATGAGGTCGAGGTGTCGCATTTGTCGAGGAGAAGCTTTGCTTGGTTTTTGCTGAAAAGCGAAAATTAACGGTTTGTGATCGGTGTAAACCGTGAAAGTGCGTCCTTCTAACAAGTGTCTGAAGTGTTTGATCGCAGAATATATGGCTAAAAGCTCCCGATCGTACGTGCTGAAACTTTGTTGTGATTTACTTAGTTTTGCTGAAAAGAACGAGAGGGGCTGCCATTCTGTTCCTATCTTTTGTTGAACCACACCACCGATCGCGAAATCAGATGCGTCGACGCATAGCGAAAGTTGTGCTTCTTCAAGAGGGTAAGCTAATAGCGTTGCTTCGCATAGCTCTGACTTGCACCGTTCAAAAGCTTTACTTGCCTCGTCTGTCCATTCGATCGTTGTTTTGTCATTCTTCTTCTTCTTACCGGTTAAAAAATTGTTAAGCACTGTTTGTAACACGGCTGCGTTTGGTATAAATCGTCTATAAAAGTTCATCATGCCCAAGAAACGACGAAGCTCACAGATGTTATTCGGCTTTTTGAAATCGAAAATCGCCTGAACTTTTTCTGGGGAAGGTTTAAGGCCCTCAGCTGTTATGAGATGTCCCAAGAAAATAACTTTGCTCTTGGCGAAACAGCACTTTTCGGAATTGATAACGAGTCCGTATTCTTGAAGTCGAGCAAAAATTATTTTAAGATGCGCTAAATGATCTTCGCGATTCTTCGAGGCCACCAGGATGTCGTCTATGTACACGAAAACAAAATCCAGATCACGCATAATTGAATGCATAAACCGTTGAAAAGTCTGAGCGGCGTTTCTCAGACCGAACATCATCCTGGTGAACTCGAACAATCCGAATGGAGTAGCTATTGCTGTTTTCGGAATGTCGCTTTCGTCAATAGGTATCTGATGGTACGCTCGAACTAAATCTATCGTGGAAAAAACCGAAGTACCTGCTAAGCTCTGGGCAAAATCTTGAATGTGCGGAATGGTATAGCTATCTGGTTGCGTTACGCTGTTAAGCTGTCTATAATCTCCGCATGGCCTCCATTCACCATTCTTTTTCTTAACCAGATGCAGTGGGCTTGCCCAAGGGCTACTCGACGGGCGACAAATTCCTGATCTTATTAAAAAATCGAACTCGTTTTTAGCAATTTTAAATTTATGTGGATCTAGCCTTCGAGGTTTATTTTTCAATGGTTGAATTTTGCGGGTTATGATTTGGTGAGTGACACTATGCTTGACCGGACGGACAAAGATATTTTCGGACGAAAGGATATTAAACTGCCGAATGAGATTCAGAACGTCAGTCGGTATCAAATTTGTATTTATGGCAGAGATAATTGCTGATGACTGCCTGGCCATACCGCCGAATGTATGCTTCTTAGTTGTCGGATCAAACAACTGACGATTTTTAAGGTCTAATAAAAGCCCAAAAGCTCTCAAAAAATCGGCGCCTATGATTGGCTTGCTCACGTCGGCACAAACAAAAGTCCAAGTAAATTGACGGTGCAAACCGAAATCTAATACTAATCTGACGGTACCGTAAGTGCGGATCGGTGAACCGTTAGCTCCAAACAACGAAACTGAAAGAAGGTTTTTACACTTCACGAATTTTGCGGGTAACACCGATACATCGGCTCCGGAATCAACTAAAAAATTTTTCTTTGTACACCGATCGTATACGAATAAACGACTGTTTGCTGTCGTGTTTTCCTTTTCGCAAGTCGCCAGCGAAAAGGAATTTAGTTTTCCGAATGATTGTGAGCTCTAAGTTTGAAACTACACGGTTGTTCACAATTCCTTGCATTGAAACCGAACCGTCGGTGGTACCAACAAAACCTGGATTCCGGACTACGAACTCTTGAATTATTTTGTTTAGAAAATGGAGACCGAGGTCTAGACCTAATTTGTTTCCGGAGTTCAGCTATTTCCCGTTCTAAAATCTCGAACGATTGCCTGCTACTACTGTTGTTAAACGTTGGCTTCGACGTTGAATCTTTTGTATTGCCTGAGATGGTTGAAACGTATGAAGTGGTAGGCAAGGTGCTGACAATTTTGTCAGCTAATTGTGCAAGCTCATCTAACTCTTGCGTACTCGCGAACAAAATAGCTTGTGCCATGTTTGGCAGCCTTTGAATCCACAATTTCTTTAAGATGGAAATTGTGAATTGGTTTCCAGCTAAAGCTCGCATTTCTCGAAGCAGTTCGCTTGGTTTCCTGTCGCCTAGTTCGTTTTCATTTAATAATTTTTGCAACCGCGTATCTTCGGACTCCATTAATCGACTCAGAACCGTTTTCTTTAAATTCTCGTATAAGTTAATCGCGGGAGGGTTTAAAATGATGTCTCTGCAAACGCTTATTGTACGAGAATCTAACAACCCGAGCGCGGTGAAATATTTTGTACTATCGGACCTGATTCGAGAAACACCGAACTGGCCCTCCAACGCAACAAACCAAACATCCGGACTTTCTGGCCAAAAAGGCAAATTCTTAAATGATATAGCACTCACCTCATTGGCAGGGGTGCCAGCGTTCGTTGCGTCATTTTCGGCCGCCTGTATACCGTTGTTCCCCGTGGTCCATAACTTGCTGCCATCCGATGTGCCGTCACCTGTTCCACTTTCGTTTTCCATTTTGTGCTCTCGCTATAGTTAAAATTTAAAACAAAACTTATTAGAAATCTTTATGAAAATTATTGAATTGATTTAAATGACTTTACAATATGTAATACACGGTAAAACTTGGATAATTTATATGCACATAAATGAAACGACACTTTACAAAGCATACAATACAATACACGCAAAAAACGTTGTCTCGGACTCCTTTGGATTGTTGTTCACGTCAGGTGATGAAAGTTAAATCCCTTGTCTTAACTGCTTTCTCCTGTTAGATACATATGCATATATGTAACTTCAAACGATCGTGCACCGTTGATTGTTGCTAGGCACGAGGTTGCGGTACTTACGATACCGTTTTTAGTGCGGGATGCCGGTGCATTGGCAAACAACTTTCTCTCTTAACTGGCTGAACACAATGGAGACGGAGCTGCAACTGGAGCTGCAACTGGAATAGCTGTCAAAATATTCAATACACGTAAATTCAATGTTACGAACACAACACAACGCAACTGCAGTCGGTGAACTTTTAACTTTTTCGTGCAGCATTTTTGACATTTCAAATTTTATATATCTGTCTGTGATTTTAAGTGTTGTTTTGTTGTATTGTGATTTCGTGCTTAAATTTTAATTAAAATAATGGACGAAAATCTTCAATTTCAGTGTCCATTTTATAGTTTCAATTACTTAAAATATTTAAAATTTGCCAAAGATTCAACACCTGACCCAACAAATGACAACAAAACATGAAAGCTGTACAGCCTCATTGTGGGCGCATAAAAAAACGTACGTACGACACTTTTTGACAGCTCTTCCAGTTGCAGCTGCAGCTCCAGTTGCAGCATTCTATTGTGTTCAGCCAGTAAGGCACTGGCTATCTGTGGGCGTGCCTGTGCTATAAATTTGCGTTGAAGCGGCAGCAGTTTTTTTACTTCTTAGCAGCCACTTTTTTCGTTTTTTGCCGACGACATCAGCAGCTTTTGGCCTAGCAGTAGTTTTCTTCTTCTCGGGGGGGCACCTTGATTTGGACTTGCTGACAATTTAAGCGAATCGCCAGCTGCGATAGATACTCCTTAGGTGGTTCAACTAAATTGTCTTTGATCTCAATCACGTCGGGGTCACCAATTGAGGGGTCAATATAACTACCGTCCGATGTTCAATAAATACTCGATAATTATTAACTATATATAAACTTTTATTTATCAACTAAAATGTATTTTTAATAAAACGAAATGTATTTTTAATACAGCGAGGTGAAGCGGACGGCTGACAAAAATGGAATGGTGGACGGCGACAAAGGCAAGGACACTTTCAGTCTCATAAAATTAAATGCGACAAATGTCACCCTGCCGGTTTACACGTGGCAAATTCACCAAATGTTGCGCTGTCGATTTACACGCTACAGGTGAAAGGAATAGGAGACTGATCGCCAATTTGCAACCAACCCTTACTGTGTTTGTTAAAAAAAACACTGAATCAGAGTTACCATTGCCAAGTTGATAGAAATTCATATGGCATTTACTTTGGTTTGTGCTATGTAACTTTCCGGATTTAAGCTTTTTCGAGGTTTTGGTAGCAAATTTTTCTAAGATTTGCAGCAACTTTTAATGCTTACTACGGCAATCCTGTAAGAGCTTTAAATTAAAGATAGCTTATTGAAATCCATAATGATCAGACGAAAAGGCAAATATCCTATATTCCCTGTACTGCAAATATAAATTGAACAGAGTATAACCAAATCTATGCGAGAAAACAATCATTCTAGAAATATATCATGCGGGCATACTATCATGCTAAAAAACTATGATGTGAGAAATAACTATGTATTATGCTTTCATAGTACAAAACCATAATGCAAGAAAACAATCATTCTACAATTATATCATGCGAGCATACTATCATGTATTAAAACTATCATACGTGAAATATATCATACGAGAAAACCATCATACGAGAAAACTATCATCCTAAAAAATAATAATGCGATAAATATATGTATAGTGCGTGGAAATCATCATAGAAAAAAAATATCATGCGAAAAAACTGCTATGAGAGAAAAACTATCGTAAGAGAAATATATCATGCGAGAAAAAAAAAACTTTTAGTAGCGCCTTGGTTTTACTCTTGTTAGAACCTGCATTAAATACTTTGTAAAAATGTATCATACAATAAGACAACACTTCAATTTTTATTAAAGCTCTGCTTAATGCTATCTGCATTAACGTTTATTTTTCCTTTAACTAAAAGGACTTTGCATGATTTTAATTATGGAAAATACTATTTTCTTTTATTATTAAATTGTAATTTATTGTCTAAATGTAAAAAGAAATATATGTAACATTTTCCCCTAATCAATTTAAAAATCATTTAGCTGGTGGCTCGTCTTTCACTGTTGCATCTTTCATACCGAGTTCTGGATAAAGCTTAGCAACCTGACCAATAGGTGTACACATACGGCCGGTAAAATCAAGTCTCTTTTGATTTTGGCTCTTTTCCGCCGAAACAAAAATATCTAACAAGGATCTAAAATAGAAAAAAGAAATAAATAAAAAATAAATGTTTGCAAATAGAAAAACATTCTTTTATTTACCTGTGACCATTTGATGCTAAGTTTCGTTTGGCTTTACTTAGGAAATTCCCTTCCATACTGTGAGGTGGTGAAAGAGGTGAATCTGTCGTGGCTCTTATGATATTTCTTGGTGCGTCTCCTGTTAAAGTAAAAAAAAAATACTTTAATATGAAATAGTTTGAATTTCAGTTACTCACGACTACTCTCCGAGTCAGATTTTGCTGTGGGCTCTGCACCTCTTGTTCGACATTCTTGTAGGATTTGTAAAATTGCTTTGTGTTGTGGCGTTTCTCCGCTGTTTTGAATGATAACCTCTAACTCTGACCAAAGTAATTTGTATTGGTCGTCTTTTTTAGTTCCTTTCAGTCTACTCAAATTCAGAGCTTTTTATTTATCAAAACTAAGTTCTAAAATCTTTACCTATTTCCCATGTTGGGCAAAGCGAGTGCTTCTCCACGTGAAGCAGAACCAAGAACATTATAGATTGTTTGCTTGCACTGGAGTACATCGCTTTCGTCCAACTCATCTTTTGTGATCTTTTTCAATAAATAATCCAAATAACGAACATTGTAGGCAATTGTTGTGCTAAGCGTAAGTGGAAAATATCTCGAACGACGATACATTTTAGTGCGAGATCGTTCAAGATTTTCATCGGGTGGGTGCTCAGGTACTGGCTTCATTGGAAACAATCTATGTGATCTAATAAAGGCACCAAAGTCACTTATACGATAGTCAGTTACACGCCCACCAGCTCCTTCAGATATCGATGGAAGATCTTCTAAACAGGAGCGCGTTATTTGTAAGGCATGAATAAATATTTCACCACCACGGGCTGAGAGTAGATGGCTGGTAAGTTTCCCACCAGTTTTCCTAAATGAGTAATAGTTCAAGAATTGCAAATCAAAGATGATCGATTATTTTTTAATCCATTATGTAAAGGGTTAGAGAGCAAAAAAGGCACAAGTCTCAGCATATGTTGGTGTAAACGAGAAGTGGAATTAATCAAGATGCAAGAAAAATAAAAAGGCAAACATCGTCAAGAAAACCAACAGAAGAAAAGTAGTCGTTGACAAAAGCTTCTTTGGAATAACATCATCAAAGCAATTTTTTTTTGTGAATAATCAATTACGGCAGTGCTATGGTCTCTGCTATTTAAAATAGAGTTGAGGTCTGGAATTCTTTTTAAATAGTAGTAAAAACAAATTAAAATTCAATTACGAAAATTGAATTTGCAAGAACTTTCAAGATATTCGAAAGAAACATGAATTTGCTTACTAGAATAAGCCCAATAGATCGTAGGAACGATTGGTGATAATGCGACTCTGATAGAAAGTCAAATGACTCTTGTACTTGATGGAACCGAAGTGTTGTGGACAAGGCGCCCAAACTGGATGCTGCAGCTTTACACGTTGACAACAATCAAGCACCTGATTCGAGAAACTTTTGCCTCTAATTCCCCTGCTACCATTATTACCTCATGTGTACAGGAACATGAGGTCTAGTCCTGCCATCAGGAAGAAGATGGAACACAGGCTGCGGTAGCAGGGCATGATGGCTTTGAGCACGACCTAGCTCGTCGGAAGGACGTGCATGCTACCGCAGCTCAGTACTTCCGTTACGACTTCATGCCTGAATAAAAGGTTTTTTAAATATGAGATTCGAATTCGTCGTAAAGGGGTATGGTGATTCATATATGGGGAGGGTCGAAGGTGATGTTGACAACTCGGAGGATTTTGTCCACCCATTTAGGGCCATTTGCCGAAACGAAACTTAAATATTTATGTTCAACCTGAGGGCTTATGTTCTACTTTTTCCTCTACGTAACCTGTCACATAAGAGTTTATGTGGAACATAAGTATTTATGTTAGGTATCAGCAAATGGGCCTTAATCTCCTAATCCCGAACTTCTTTCCCTAACTCTTATTTTATGTTAATATGTTAAACTTAATTTTCTGACACAATACCTTGGCATCTCCAATAGCACAGATCTTCCATTCAGTAAAAAATTAATCAAACAAGAACTCGGTCTGGACGTAACATCGACTGGAGTAACTCGATGCATAGCTAAGCAAGGTTGCATATCCGATGCTCCAAACCCTCGTGGGGTACACCACTTCAATGTAACTGTATTATACTCAGCACCTTCTTTAACACTAGTCGGTAAGAGTGCCTCTGATCCACAGATAATAGTGTGTGCGTTTTTCGCATGAAGTATTTCAACATCGTAGTTAGCACTTGAATTAGCATTTTGTTCTTCCTATGAAATGAAAATATTTTTAATAATGTCAACGTAATGTAAGAGAAACTGCAGACTTTCATTGGAATTCCAGTCACCGTTGTACTCGCCAAGTTGTAGTGCGATAAAATCAAATGGGTGAGTTTGTTTGAAATAGAAGGGGCGCTTGTGGAGTGTAATTCTGTGGATAGTGTTGGAGAGATATCGCGCAAGGCTCTATTTGTGACTAGCGATTCCATATTTAACGGTACCACGTTGATAATAACCAAATGGCAATGATCAATATTAAGAAATTTGTTCTGGGTGGCTGCCAAGGTGTTCTGTTGCATGAGAACTGTGTGGAAGATGTCCTCAAGACTTTTCATGCTGGGATTATCACGAGCTGACGTTATACATATGACACGGCCCTTGTTCGGCACCTTGTTGTTCTCTCCCAATTCAGTCTGAACGTCCTTTTGATGCAATGTAGGTTCGGCTAAAGCTTCGATTGCTGCTCGAAGACCATGAATTACGGAAAAGTCCGATGACTGTGGTGTATTGCGCTGCGGTACTCCGACCATAGCCATGGCATTGAGGACGTGTGACATATTTTGAGTGGTCAGTCCCCAAGTGTTGACAATGTGAGCTGCGGTATCACTAACAATGAAGCGAATCTATAGACATGGAAACGATGATTCAAGCGACCAATTTTATCTAATTTTTATATAACAAAATATACCAGCTTTCCTTTTGGAAATAGATCCCAAACAATACGGCAATATTCAACAGAAGCCTCCACCGAAGATGTCCACAAACTTTTGGCAAATTGTGGCAAAACGACATCGCTCGATGTTTTCCCTTTGAGAAAATCTAAATCAATGTAATCCTCGCTGGATATGCTGAAATATTGTGTATGGTCAAGCACAAAGATAGTTTTGTGATTGATATCATACATTTTTTAGTGTTAAAATATTAAAATTAGCTCGGGGAAAGACGTTTTTATGAACCGCAACCGGAAGAAATCTGAAACTCAAATGAAATTGGTTTGTTTTTTTTATTTGTACTCGACAGTATTGTTGTTGACAAAAATGACAACACCACACCAACACTTTAGAAGGTTTTCCTGTATAAGCACCCAAGAAACTCGTTGGAGATGTTTTTATGGACGCTGTTCACATTGGACTAACTCAACCGATTTATTTTGACGAAAGGCCACCCTGTCGTGTTCAGACACAAAAGTAGTGTGAACACTCCAGACTCACTTTGACGTCTTGTAGTTGTCATAATTGTTGGCCATTTGCTATACGCTGTTCACATTGCACTTACTCAACCAATTTATTTTGACGTAAGGCCACCCTGTCGTGTTCAGACACAAAAGTAGTGTGAACACTCCAGACTCACTTTGACGTCTTGTAGTTGTCATAATTAGGTTTGTTCGTTGAACTTTACCCAGGGTTGACCCAGGTTTTCTTGACAACCCTCAGAGTTGTCAACAAAAACTGGGGTTTTCGGTTTTCAAAAAACACCCAAGGGCTGTCAACTGTTTTCTTGACAACTAAAAGCAGGACAGAATAATTTTGTGATCTGATAAATCTTTAAATTTGTTATAAATTAGTTTTAAAAATGAACGAAAACAATTTTGCGTTGTTGCTGAATGTTTCATTTGATGAGTACACCAAACATTCAATTGCAAACACAAGCAATAACACGCAACATGCGAGTCGGTAAAGGACAACAAACGAAATACATATGAAATCTCATATGACTTTTGACAGTTTATTCTTTACCTGAACTCGCCCCAGCAAAATACCTATGTCTACTTCATGGCGAGTTCAGGGCGACCCCAGGTCTCAAAAAACACAGAATTTGCAAACCAGGGTGACTTCAGGTTTTTCAAAAAACGATTTAGGGCGACCCCAGGGTGACTTCAGGGCTCAACGAACAAACCTATTGTTGGCCATTTGCTAAGCCACTACAAATATACAGTGAATTACAAAAGTAAGTAAGCACCTCTTAGTTTAAAGATCATTTCTTTCAAACAATCGATAGTAATGTTAAAAAAAAACTTAATATTTGTGTCTATAATTGATATGTATTTTGAACTAAAAAGTAAAGCTAAGTGTACACGATTGGTAGATCTTACAATATTGTCAGATCTGTCAGTGAAAAACATGCTTACAATGTCTTACAACCGTGTAGTCTTACAATTAATTGTCAGAAAATTTGTCTGACAATTAATTGTTAGATCATTGTCTGACAATTAATTGTAAGAAATCTGACAATCATGTGTACGCTAGCTGACAATCGTGTAATCTTCCAATTAATTGTCAGAAAATGTATCTGACAATTAATTGTAAGACGGTAAATTGTAAGGTATTTGATAGTCGTGTACACACACAATTTATTGTCAGGCCTTCCAATTTTTATCGTTGTCTGACGTTTCTGACAATGAAGAAATTGTAAGATGTTCTTTTTTTGCATCATACAATTTTTTCATTGTCAGACAAGGTTCAATTGTCACAGTTTCCATAACCACAAAAACTGACAATTAATTGTGTGTGTACACGGTTGGTATGGTAGGAAATCTACCAATCTCTTACAATTAATTGGTAGGTATTAAGCCGGCTATCTGAAAATGAATTGTCAGCCAACTTCTGACAATTAATTGTAAGAGATTGGTAGATTTTGTACCAACCGTGTACACACACAACTTATTTGTCATCTCATTGGTAGATAATTGTCAGAAATTGTAAGATCTTACAATATTGTTAGATCTACCAATCGTGTACACTTAGCTTAACATTTCAAATAAACCAACTGTGTTCTAAAATTCTGCTTGTTTAGATTCATGGGTTTTTTTTTTTCAAAGAAGAGCCGCTTTTGGCGATTTATTTTACTTATGTTAGGTCTCTTTCTAATACTTCAACCATGATAACCGGATTGGTAGAGCACTCGTCGAATAGTTTGAGGGTTACATGAATTACCTGTTTTATTTGGTTATTTCTGCTGATATCTTTGATGGGCTTACTTTAGGATTCCTCTTCACTTTCCTAACAATAATACAGCATTCCTGCTTGTCATTGTCATTGATCGAGGGTCATTTTGCAAACTTCCAATGTTATTTTACTTGGTTATTATTTTGTGTATAGTAGATGGACTTTTGTTAACAATAGGTGCGTTTTATTATTCACAAATCTATCTGGATCCGGATCTGGATTAAGTTTTAACATGTATTACAAAAACAATTTGGGATCCTGTTTTCTATCGGGATCTATTTCAAAGATCCAAGAATTAGTTTTTACACTGACGAGTAGATGGTTTATGGTAAGGTAGTGTAAGCTATAGTGTAAAGAAAAAGGACAAGACATAATTTAAAATTTCCAAACCCAAGGATAAAAAGAGACGGGCTTATAACACTGCTGTCAGTAAGATCCGTATCGTTTTATTTTCAAGGGAAGATCTCGATCCGGATCCAGATAGATTTGTGGATAATAAAACGCACCTAATTTTACCATTCTCGCACTTCGATTTATTTTCCAAAGTGTTTGATTATATTTTTTTTAATGAGTGCTTTACTTACTTTTGTGATACACTGTATCTTCGTGTGTCATATTAGGTTTGTTCGTTGAGCCCTGAAGTCACCCTGGGGTCGCCCTAAATCGTTTTTTGAAAAACCTGAAGTCACCCTGGTGAGCAAATTCTGTTTTTTGAGACCTGGAGTCGCCCTGAACTCGCCATGAAGTAGATCTAGGTAACGATCAAACTGTCAAAAGTCATATGAGATTTCATATGCATTTCTTTTGTTGTCGTTTGGCGATTCGCATGTTGCATGTTATTGCTTGTATTTGCAATTAAATGTTTGTTGTACTCATCGGATGAAACATTCAGCAACAACGCGAAATTGTTTTCGTTTATTTTTAAAACGAATTTATAACAAATTTAAAGTTTTATCAGATTACAAAATTATTTTGTCTTGCTTTTAGCTGTCAACAAAACAGTTGAAAGCCCTTGTGTGTTTTTTGAAAACCGAAAACCCCAGTTTTTGTTGACAACTCTGAGGGTTGTCAAGAAAACCTGGGTCAACCCTGAGTAAAGTTCAACGAACGAACCTATTGGCGCCTGCCTGGCGACTTTACTTACCCTAAAGCGCGGAACAGATTGAACCAGCAACAGCACAGTCAACAGCAACAGCGGCCGCCATTAATTTAGAGCCAATGTATTTCAATTGTTCAACACACATAAGAACAGCAACAGCAACGCCAACAGCGTCGTTAGGCCAAAGTCCTAAATTTGCTGTTGCTGGTGCAGTGTTGTCAACTTTCCCACTGCAATATTTAATGGCACCACAATGAAAAACTTTTTTTCGATATGAAATGTCAAGCAGATGAAATGACGTTGCTGGTGGCAATGGCCCTGAGTAATAGATCCGAATCTAGTCTACATAAGTTCGATTTTAACCAAACATTCGTAGAAATAAAACAAATTTCAAGAATAAATACTTAAAAGCGGCTTTCCTGTAACTAAGTTAAATTTAAAATGATAGAATCACAATAGAACTTTACGAATCTGGTTAATAGAAATCTGTTTGTGTATCAGTTCACAACAACGAAATTATGAAAATGAGTCACAATTATTGGTATAAATAAGACTGTTGTTTAATTTGATCTGTTACTACGAATTTTTAAAAGCAACTTTTCTACATCTAACAAAAAGTGACTTTAAAACCGATTCTATGAATGTCTATTACTAAGGGCCAATGTGTTTGAGAAATGTTTGCTGGTCAGCGTGCTGTTTGCTGTTGACGATGCTGGTGCTGTTGCTGGTTTAATCTGTTTCGCGCATAATACTCCGTTTTCTCCAAAAGATAATCTGAGATTTATGTGGTGTTTTCACCGCACTGAAAGATTATAAGAAGATTAATTTTGCCAGCATAATATCAAAATGCTAATTTTATCGTTCTAGGGGAATTTGATTAAATTCAGACACCTAGAACAATAATGTCCGTGGTCAGACTATTAAATCAATAGAGAAATGAAAATCATTTCTGTTTAAGTGGAGTGATTGAATTAAATTCAATTAAAAAGCTCAAGTGACCTCAACTCCAAGGTGCGTTTCAAATTTCAAATTCACAGTCTGTTAAAGCTGTAAATTTTACCGACTCTAGGTAAACATCGACCAATATTTGGGTGATTCTACAAACAATGGAATAAAATGATACAAACTTCGGCACGACATTTTTGGAAGCCAAAAGTCGTAAGAATTGTTCTAGTTGATTCTTAGAACGTCTCTTTGCGTTGTTGAAAGCGGCCAGTAAAAAAAATTAAAAATGATGATTTTAAGGACATTTTTTGAAAAAGGATGTTCAGGGGCATAGAGGAAATATATTACCTAGAGTCACGACTTCGGGGGTTTGCTCTCTTTAACCCTACAAGCTGAATTGAGAGGAAAAAAACCCACAGTCCAAAGATGTGTTAGTTGCCCCATGCATTTTAAATGGGAACAAACACAGCTTTGTTCAAATTTTGTGGGTTTTTGCTCAATGCGCAAAAAGGTTGAATAAGTGCGTTTGAATATTCAAAAAAGGAATCCGTTAAATTCAAAAATTTTAAAATACAAATATTTTTGTATTAATTTCGCTTTTTTTATCTCTTTATCAATAAAAACTGTATTAGATATTAATTTTATTGCTTTTCGGATACAAATTCCTTAATATTTATGTATATTTCTGTTAAAAACTAAAAAAATCCAAGCAAAAGTAGAAGCGCACCCTAGAAATTCAATGCGTATAGTGCTGAACACTTACCACGGAATACCGACATTTTAGCCCAAGGTGAATATTTTGACAAGTAAACAAATCGATAAAAAAACAAATGTCATAAAAACAAAACTCGAGAAACCCAGCAAAAACAATAATTGTTAAATTTCGGAGGCAAGTTTGTTTTAATAAAATCCCAGGATAGCCCTTCGAAGTTTATCAATTTTAAATTTGTTAAAAACAAAAAACAATGTTTTTCTTAAAAGTATAAGTAATACCGGATTAAAATCAATTGCAATTCCTTACAGTACAGAAGTTACTGGGCAGGCTACTCTAATGGCTGTCAATAAACAAAAAGTAAGCAAAGCCATGAAATCCTATCTACAACGGGCTCAAGAGCACGATCAGTTCATGAAAACGCAACACAGTATAAAATCGGTAAAAGACATTCGGCCAATATGATGGGAGAAGATCGTGAAACATTCACCCAAGAGGACGTTGATGATGCCATTTTTCCATCGGGAATTTATGATAAATTCGCCAGACCCGCTATGAAAAGTCCCAATCAAGTGTTTCCAGCACGGAAAGCGGCTGAATTCGATGAAACTGGACGTCCTTTCCACAGCATGTTCTACAGTGGCAGGCCTAACTTTTTTAAATTGCTTTATGTAAGTTTGCAGTGAACAATAACTGAAAGACAGAAAAATTATTTTGTATTATTTTAAGGACATTGTTGAAGAAACCAACAAGTTGAACGACTTGGAGGAAAGAATGCTGCGTCGCGGTACAAAGGCATATGCTGACCAGAAAGTGTAAGTATCTCAAAATGTTCATTTTTAGGTTCGATCCATAAGGCAGATTTTTCAGTTCGGAAACGTCTTGCATTCTCTAGTGGGAGCAATAGTGCACAAGAGTGCATCAGGTATGTAGTTCTTTCCAAAGTCTAGTAATAAGAAATTTGCCATAACTTGCAAATATCGAGATCCACGACGTTTTGAAGGCGGCCTTCTTCGTGCAGGAAGTACCGTATTCTTATCGCGTCTGGCAGGCAGAAGGCTGTCTGGAAAACGTCTTGGACCTCGATATTCTCAATCAGAGGGCTTAACTCTACATTTTGGCAAAGTTGATATCATAATTATTTAGACTTGGAAGGAACTGCATAAATGATGCACTATTATGCACTTCCACTTGAGCATGCAGGGCGCTCGCATTTGTAAATAACTACTAAGGGCCTATCTAATTATGCTAATTATTTTTTGTTATAAATCACACCCAAAAATTGCTGTGGGCTCTCGGTCTATTAGATGAAGCCTTAGACGCCAAAATGGATCAGATGCATCTATTTTCATTAAATGATGTAATTTCACTTCCCAATGATTTTCTTCACTTAGTTTTACTTTTGGTGGTAGTTTATTCCAAAAAAGTTTCACGCTTTGATGAAGAGTTGACATAATGCTACGCTGCTGTTATAGAATCGTTAAGATTTTGGGGTCTAGCTGCTTTTGAAAATTGGTTTTGGAGTATATCATGCTTCTTGAATTTTCTAAATCTAGTTTTTACTTGCGACATATACAAGGTACTATATAGGAAGTTATGAATTCGTAAACAAAATCGAACTCGAGATTTTGATCAAAGTTGACATTGCTATGATAGAGAACACGAAAAAAGTGGGTGTTGCAATTCTGTTTGTCTGTTTGGTCGACTACAGCCTTTAAACTAGAGAGCGTTTTTTTTTTAATTTTCACCCCCAAACGTTTTTTTCTTTTTTGATAAATTTTTTTTCTTTCGATTAATTTTTACGATTTATTATTCAATACAGAAATTTTTAAAATAAAATATTGCTGACTGTACCTACCATGAATGAACGAATGAATTTAATTTGGTTTTGATAACATTTTCTCCTATTCCGCAATAGGACTCTGGCACTATTAAAGGGGTCGATGGCCTATTTTTGCTAAGGAGTCTGCCTCTTCGTTTCCACAAACACCAACCCAGAGAAGTGTAACCCTGTTTTGTTTGCCAAGTTTGCTTAGCCTGTTTGTGCACTCCCACACTAATTAAGAGCTGATGGAATATGAGTTCAGCGCCTTGAGTGCAGCTTGGCTATCTGACATGATGGCAATGTTCTTGTTACGATAGTTCCTTTCGAGATTTCGATCCACGCATTTCCTTATGGCGGTTACCTCCGCTTGGAAAATGCATGGAAAGTTTGGTTCTAGCCCCAAAAATTCATACACCAGTCCCTTCGCTTGTTATCGATCCATCAGTGTACCTCTTGATGGTATTTGTTTCGAGGGTGTAGTTTATTTCTTCTCGTACCCAATACCTACCATAGAACTATTTTTTCGAATTTTGAAATTCTTATATCGTCATAACGGATTTTAATGAAATTTTTTTTTATCGAGAAGCTTCTAAAAATTTGAAAAATTTGCTGCGGCTGAGAATCGAACTCCAGACCTGCCGCATGATAGTTCAACCCACTAACCATTGTGCCAAGAGGTACCAGTGTACTTACATTAACTTTTTGTCCATTTTTATCGAAAAAAAAAACAAGTCTCGTTTAGAAAATTTAGCACGAGTAATAAAGTACACAAATACGACTTCAAGTAAATCGAATACGAGATTCGGAATAACAATAAAATATGAATAGTCGTATGCGATGTTTTGCGTTTCCCAATATTAGTACAAGTGAAGTCGAATGTACGACTCCTGAAATACTAACATACGACTATAGTCGAATACGAGTCATAAATACGAGTTTCAGAATATAGGTGATTGTTTTTTTAAGCTTCTCGTACGCAACGTATACGACTTAAAGAATAATGATTTTGATACGAAACGAGTTCGAATTCGACTACGAGTACGAGACAAAATACGACTTGTGGAATATGGGTGATTAGTACAAGTGAAGTCGAATGTAAGACTCCTGGAATACCAACATACGACTATAGTCGAATACGAGTCATAAATACGAGTTTCAGAATATGGGTGACCATAATTTTGTATTTTAATATAAATACATTCATAAACTTTTTTTATGATCTGTCAATGTGAATATCTAATGTTATGGTGTAGTTTTTAGGAAAATTGAAGAGGATATAATTGGAGATGTACATGACAATGAGGGGAGAAAATCGAGAAGGGCAAAGTATTCCACATTCTAGTAGTGCGGCTTAAGAAAGAACCTATATATTTGACAGTAAGTCCGAAATTAGGCTCCAGGGTAAACTGATGTATATTCATAGCTAGAGGAGTATTACGGCCGGAGTGTTTGAAGCGAGGAATGCAACTGGCTATTTCATTTGAGTATTTATTTGACAGGAAACATTACGACGGATGCTTATGAGAGACAAAGTTTCCGTAATTAATCTGTCTCCTATAAGTTTTATAGCTATGTTCTGGATTCTATTCGCCAGATTCAAATGAGTAATGTGTGTCGAAGTGTTAAACTCCACACGGTTTTTAATTCCCCATTGTGTAATATTGTCGCAATCAGAATCTAATGTGCTTAGCATACGCTGCCATTTCAGTTCCACGATCGAAGAGTAGTGTTGTGAGTCTGGAAGCGAATATGAAAAGCTGTTGCTCACAAAATGGAGCCTTGGGGCACACCAGTATTTATTTTTTGACTATCAGAACTAAAACCGTCCAAAACAACGTGAACTGAACGGTCCGAGAGGTAATTTCGTATCCAACGAAGGAGCAATTCATCGATACCAAATGCACGCATTTTCGATAAGAGAGCTTCGTGCCAAACTGTATCAAATGCTTATGAAATATCAAGGACTATAACCTTTGTTTCACCAAAATGATGAAAGATTGGTGCCACTTTTCGGTAAGATATGCATTCAGATCACTAGTGCACCTATTCCTAGGAAAGCCGTACTGACGGTCGTTAAAGAGCTTTCTTTCTTCGAGATATTAGTAGGGACGTTAGTGCAATTGGTCGTTAATTGGAGGAAAGAGCCCCGAAGAGTAAAACAGATGGAAAAGCTTACGCAATGGTAAAGTTGAGATGTAGTTCATACCAGCGGATTTGTGTATTTCAAGGAATTTATAAACTCTTGCGACAGTCAGGGGGAGTCATAACACTATGTAGCAAAGTTGAATTTGCAGCAAACTACGCTGCAAGCAGATTTGCTTTTTCTTGCGAGCTGACGAAATGAGTATTATTGTGAACGAGTGAAACCGATGATTTAGAAGTGCTTTTAATACTCTTGGGGCATTGTAGTATTTTTTTATGTAGATTTTGGTCATGTAATAACTTTGTTCTTCAAAGAAGACCATTACGGGTATTCCTGGCTTGCCTGTACTTTTTTCGGTTTTCATCAGTTCAGTTTGCCTTGTAGTATCGGAAGTTTAACTCCCAACTTTTTGTACTTATATCTTTTTGTCCATAGGTAAGTTATGCATTCGTAAAAAAAATCAATCTCAAGATTTTGATTAGACACATTACGATGATAGGAAACGGAAAAGTGCACCTCGCAATTCTGTCTTCCTGTTCGACTAAAGCCTAAACGGCTCGGCTCATTTTCTTTAAACTTGGTAGATAGCATTTTCAAAATTTTACATTTTTTTTTTTAAACTTCCACTGATATTTTTTTTTAATCAAACATTTTCATTTATTAGTGGCTTCCACTTTATTAAAAACGGTAAAGCTGAATTTAGTCAATTTCTTGACGCATAAGCTCTTTAGAAGTTAAAATAATACTGTGTATTCAAAGTTAAAAAAAAATCATTTTTTTGAAAATTAGGCCTTAAAGTGGTCTTAAAAAAAAAAGAAATAAACCCTGAGGGGGGGGGGGGGGGATTTAAAAACGATACATACCAAGCTTGACGAAAATCAGCCGAGCCGTTTAGGCTATAGTCGAACAGACAGATAGATAGAATTGCGAGTCCTACTTTTTTCGTCTTCGCTATCATCGTAATGTCAACTTTGATCAAAATCTCGAGTTCGATTGTTTTTACGAAAAGAGCAAATTAGTGTGACTAAATCGTGGATTTCATTCTGAATTGTTTAAGGATATCTGCATTTTATAAGTACATATACAATTTTCTTAAGTTTTCAAATTTCGAATTGAATACCAATAAAATAATTTGATTTTGTTAATATTATTCCAATTTTTTATTTACATCTCATAGCAGCATCCAATTAAGCAGATATGTATGATATGGAATGTATGTCGCCGCTATATGCCACTCCTCCACACTTACCCAGCAGCGAGCTTAGTTCACCCGGACAATTGCAGTCGATAAATGCTTTCGAAGAAATCGGCGCTGCAACTAGTGGTACTAATCATTCAACAAATGCAGGAGGCAGAAGCAAAGCATGCTCCACAGACAACCATTTCGCACGAGACACTCATATGCGAATAATTTTGAGAAACCTTAAAGAAAAGTGTGAAAAAGTATAATTGAACGTTAGTTTATTTAATTACACATCGTTTGGGATATAGTTTTGTTAATAAAACTCATTGTGCTGTCGATTTTTTTACTTTATAGTAAAATCAATTCGGTGCGATGTATGTAACAGAATTGCCGTGTGCCATAATGCCATCAAAGAGAGTTTTCACCAGTTCTTCAATCAATATCGCCTCGCAGAGCCAGGCTGCATCCATTCTGCAAGCCGTGTCCACGGCCCAGCTGCCCAACACCACCACCATCAAGACGATAACGTCGGCTTCAGGTCTGCCGCAACACCATCAGCAGCAGCAGCACCAACAACAGCAGCAGCAGAACTCTCAAACAGTAGGTGCCACCCAAACTTTGGTAATCAAAAATAACAACCCGATGGTATTCGCATCCAAGGACCACTTCAAACTAGTGGTCCGCAGTTGGTATAACACATTGCGTCCTTTACCTCTGCCGAAAGACCCGCATGGGGCGGTCAAGCACTTTCACAAACTGCTGGCGCCAAGCCCACAGTAGCTGAAGACGATGATGGTAAGTTCGAATGTCACTGTTCTTGCCAATTGGCATCTAAATTTAAAAATATCTGTTTACCCAATATAGACGTAAATCTATTCGGATCAGACGACGAAGAAGAAGACGCCGAAGCCGCCTACTCTGCCAAGAAATCAAAGAAACCCGCCCTCATTGCCAAATCGTCCATCCTGCTCGACGTGAAGCCTTGGGATGACGAGACCGACATGAAAGAAATGGAAAAGTGTGTCCGCATCATCGAGATGGACGGTCAGTTATGGAGTGCCTCCAAACTCGTTCCAGTCGGCTATCGCATCAACAAGTTGCAAATCATGTGCGTCATCGAGGATGACAAGGTTTCAATTGACTTGTTGCAAGAAAAGATGCAAGAGTTCGAGGACTTTGTCCAATCTGTTGATATCGCAGATTTCAACAAGATCTAAACACAAAAATCGGCCAACATCATCGAATTAGATCTTGAATCAACTTAATTGTTAGTCCTTGAACTTCAAGTTCAATTCAGTTGAAAAAAAGAAGCAAAAAATGCCTTGATTAAAAAAAATACTATTTTATACTCGAGAATGTTTTGTTTACTTTTTTGATTTTCTTCCTTTTTAAATTGGCCTTCCAACTTGATAGTTTAACAAAATTTCGTTTAACTAGATGTCCGCCGGAAAATAACCTAAAATTTCAGCCAAGTTAGTGCTGAAGTTTTGATAGAATAACTCGGTTAAACCTGTGAGTGGAATTGATGTGGGGATTATGGAAATATGTTCTAGAAATCATTGGATAGGATTCAAAATAGGATCAATCGAGCAAATGCTGTTTCTTAAAAACGCTAGCGCATTATAATTAAAAAAAAATAATTTTTAGAAACAACTTTCAAGAAAATAATCTAATTTTTCATTAAATTCTTGAAAATGGTAGATAAACCAAGCTGTTATTTCTGAACTAGTTGCTTTATTTTTATGATTGAAACGGTTTCTAGTGTTGATTTTAATCCTCTAAATGGTTCTGAAAACCAATTTTAATTTTAACAAAAACTTCGAAAAATTTGCCTATGAGGACCGTTTTCACAATTTCAATATGAATATGAAAATGTTGAAACCGTGCCTCATACAAAAATCTTTCGAAGTTTTTGTTAAAATTAAAATTGGTTTTCAGAACCATTTAGAGGATTAAAATCAACACTAGAAACCGTTTCAATCATAAACATGAAGCAACTAATTCAGAAATGACATCTTGGTTTATCTACCATTTTCAAGAATTTCATGAAAAATCATGTGATTTTCTTGAAAATGTTAGACAGACCATCCTGTCATTTTCAAACGACTTGCTACATTAGGATGATTTAAACGGGCTTGAGTGTTGATTTACGTCTTCTAAATGGTTCTGACAACCAATTTTAATTTTAACAAAAACTTCGAAAAATTTTCATGTGAGGAACGTTCTAACAATTTCAATATGAAAATGTTCAAACGTCTTTGGCATGAACTTTTTTCGATATTCTTATCAGATTTTAAAATGGTTTTCACAACCATCTAGAGAACTTAAATCAATACTCGAAAGCGTTTGAATCATCCAAATGAAGCAAATAGTTTGGAAATGACAACATGGTTTATCTGCCATTTTCAAGAATTTCATGAAAAATTCTATGATTTCCTTGAAAGTGATCGATAAACCATCTTGGCATTTCTGAACTAGTTGCTTCATTTGGATTATTGAAACGGTTCCGAGTGTTGATTTTAGTCCTTTAAGTGATTCTGAAAACCAATTTAAATTTTAACAAAAACTTCCAAAAATGTTCATATGGGGAACGTTTTAGCAATTTCAATATGAATACGCAAATGTTGAAACGTCTCTGGCATGAATTTTTTTCGAAATTTTTGTCAGATTTGAAAATGGTTTTCAGAACCATTTTGGGGAATCAAATCAACACTCAAAATCGTTTGAATTATCCAAATGAAGCAACTACTTCAGTAATGACAGCTTTTGGTCTATCTACCATTTTCAAGAATTTCATGAAAAATCATGTGATTTTCTTGAAAGTGGTCAATAAATGATGTTGTCATTTCTAAACTAGTTGCTTCATTTGGATGATTGAAACGGTTCCGAGTGTGGATTGAAGTCCTCTAGGTGATTGTGAAAACCGTTTTTAAATCTGATAAGAATATCGAAAAAAGTTCATGCCAGAGACGTTTCAACATTTGCTCATTCATATTGAAATTCTTGAAACGATACCCATATGCAAATTTTTCGAAATTTTTGATAAAATTAAAGTTGATTTCCGGTTCTACTTAGAGGACTTAAAACAACACTCGAAACCATTTCAATATTCCAAATGAAGCAACTAGTTTAGAAATGACAACATAATGTATCGATCATTTCCAAGAAAATCATATAATTATTCATGAAATTCTTGAAAATGGTAGATAAATGATGTTGTCATTTCTAAACTAGTTGCTTCATTTGGATGATTGAAACGGTTCCGAGTGTGGATTGAAGTCCTCTAGGTGATTGTGAAAACCGTTTTGAAATCTGATAAGAATATTGAAAAAATTCCATACCAAAGACGTTTCAACATTTTCATATTCATATTGAAATTGTTAAAACGTCCTCCATATGAAATTTTTTTCAAGTTCTTGTTACAATTAAAATTTCGTTTTCATAACCACTTAGAGGATTAAAATCAACAACTAAAACCGTTTCAATCATCAAAATGAAGCAACTAGTTCAGAAATGACATGATAGTTTATCTACCATTTCAAGAATTTCATGAAAAATCATGATATTTTCGAATGTGATCGATAAACTATGTTGTCATTTGCTGCCTTTTTTTGAAATAGCTGACTTGTACGCAGTATATACTTACACCAAATCCATTCATTGAAGTTTCAATTAGGAAAGCTAAATTAAAATTAGATTTAAAATCAATTGATAAACAGTTCTCAATTTTTTTATTTTAGAAAATCGTTTCTGTTGCTTCGAACGATAGATGTCATTAACAGGCGGGACAAGCGTTTAAGTGTCTTTAAGTGCATTTATTTTTCTAGTATTCTCTTGAGGAGATCTTTTTGTATAATAAAATTCTTATTGTGATGTTCTACACAGAATGATAGAATGTCCAAAACTAGACCCAACAACTGCACCATTTGATAATCTTCGTTTTGTAGTCTATCACCAATGGTATTCATTAATACTGGAGCTGTCGATAAAGACAATAATTTAGTTTCTTGTATAAACCAAATAAAAATTATTTTACCAATTAAGGCTTGAATACTATTCTTGTAAAAGAAATTTAGGAAGTCCCCCTTCTCGGTGAGCATGTTCTTTAGTTCAGTTCAGGAATCAGTCAACATTTGTTCACTAGCTATATTCTAGCATTCATTCCTGCAGAAAAAAAACAAATAAACATGCATTTAAAACTATTTTATATTTGTATTAGTTCACAACACTTACCCCGTCCGTCCGGCTCACTTTTTGCAATGTGTAATTGCGAACAACCAATGTCGAAAACCCGCAAATTGCAGTCAAAATATCAATAGAAGCTGATTTTGTCTTCTGATCGGCCATTATCAAAGTTATTTACAGTGCCTGAAGAATTCCTAAGCACGTTAGGGTTTTGTAGAACAAAACAACGGTTCGATCCAAATAGGCCAACACTTGTAGCGCCAGTTCACGTGGCAGAAGAGAAATAAAGTCTCTCTCTAGCTTTCTTGACGATTTCTTCTTCGGAACTAAGGCATACTATTGGCTGTGTATGTTTGGATAAACGTGACAGGGAATGACTGGATGAGGTATTGAACGAATGCTCCGATAGACTTTCATTTGAATTGGGATTCGATAGAATTTCAACAAGCTTTTTGGCTGGATTATCATGGAGTGTTGTTCGTAGATTGAGCGGCGATGAAGATGAATCCGTGACTGCTGATGAGACTGATTCCGGACCAGGATTACGTGCTTCTGGATCGGGTTGTTGTTGTACTTTTTGTTGAACTATCTGGCTGATGTTTATTTTCGGTTGTATCCTCATGACTATCAACTTCTCCATTTGTAATCGTGGTGCTTTCTGGATGATTTAGGCTGGTGGTAAGATTTATTTTGGGAGTTGATTTATTTAATCTGCTTTTGTAATGCCCGCTGCTGGTCGGTGTTGTTGAATGTTCTTCGTAGGTGCACTTAATGTCTGACGAGACTATTCGCTGTTGGTTATTTGCGTTTTGCGCATTTTGTTGAACCAATTCTAATTTAAGTTATTAACATAAGCCTAAGTATACAAATAATTATTAATGTTTATCACGAATATCAAGGTCTACTTACAAGTCTAAAATATTTATTTTGAGAAATGTCATTTTGATGTTCACAAAAAAAACAAAACTTCAAATTTTGAGCTACTGACTTCATTTTGTATTTTAATCCACCATTCACACGTATTCACGGATAGGGAATTTAAGAGAGTTTTCTCTTACTCACCTCAAAAAAATTTGAGGGTGTTTCAGGCAAGGGGGGTACCGGTCGTGACTCTAGGTAATATATTTCCTCTATGTTCAGGGGACTGAGTTTTTTTTTAAGGGGACTGAATAAATCTTAAGTTTTTTTGTATTTTCTCTTGGGTACACACTGAAATATAGAAATTAAATTTAATTAGCCTTCATAAACATACAAATTCATGGTTAATAGATAATAACTTAGCATTTTATTAAAAGAAAATAATATATTATAATAAATTTTTTTTTCTACTTAGAATCAATTTAAAATAAATTATATTCTTTCTAAAAATTTTAAAAATATTTCGCAATGAAGTTCGAAGTTCAACATAACTTAAAAATCCTCAGGTTTCGGAATAAAATATCATTTGTTTATTTATTAGCCAGGGGACTGAGACCAGGGGACTGAGGTTTTTCATGGTTTTTGCGCAAAAAAGATATTAAGGTTTTACTTAAAAAATCAAAAAAATATATATAATATTACAGTTTTATCAAACCTATACTATACTACTAAAAAAGATGCCTACTTACATATAAATTTGTTTCGTAAAAACTCACCAGAGGACTGATAAACTAAACGGACATTCCACGACTTCATGCACAAATGTCTTTTTCACAATACTAACATAAGAAACAGAATCGAGTTGCACCACGATTTTATTGTAAGGAGACTTGGTACTTCAAATTGCCAGTGCTGGAAATCTGATCCACATCCTAGTTATTGATATTTTCGACTGTTTCAATATGCCAGGGGACTGATACAAAAAGCGGGGGACAAAGTTTAATGCATTTTTTTTGTAATAAAATAAATTACTAAAAAATATTTATTTATTTCGTAGCAAAGATGTATTATTTGGCGTAACTTCGGTGGGATTCATTTTAGTATGAGACCTGAAATAAGAGAACGGTAATAATTTTTCTTTGCGAAAACGCACTGGGGACACGTCAGGGGACTGAGAATCGGACACTTTGAAGAATTTTTTGAGCAATATAAAATAAGGTCACCCTAATAATATTGTTAGGCCAGATAGATATCAGTCAGATTTAATTTTATAAAAAAAAATCAGATCAAATAATTCAACGGATTTCAAAATATTTCTGGGGCCGCCGAAAATTCCATCGTTTGTAGAATCACCCATTTGCGTCTTAGAAGGGTACGACAGCATCTAACTGATGAGCCCACTGTCGTATCTGGGCGAAACGCACCTTGGAGTTGGGGTCACTTGAGCTTTTTAATTAAACCTAATGTTGTTTCAATTTTTCTTATAAATAGAAGCGAGAGAAAGAAAGTTTCATTTGTGCCAAACGATGAAAAATTATCGAGATAGCTTATACTGCTTTTACACGAAAGCGATTTTTAATCTTAGTTTCTCTTTTGGAGTCATCTTCCGCTTTGTGTAACCCCGCCACTACACACGTCTCTCTCCTACGGGCTTAAAAATCGCAAGGTAATATTGCTTCGTTTAAAAGCAGCCTTAGCACCATATGGATGTTAGGTCAGTTCGAACTTCGACCGATCGATCCTATGAAGATTTAGTACAGATTTATTTCTAATCTACTAGATTTACGAAATAAATTTGTATGGTAAATCTTCGAGATTTACTTAAATCCCGGATTTACTCTTGGTGAAAACGTAGTATAAGCGGAGAAACGAAGTTGCGTGAGCGGGTGTAGCCCCCAGAAATGGAGTTAAAATCCTGAGAACCCGCGAAGCGGGCCACCCACAGTACTGTTAAACTAAAAAAATGTTGATATAATATCGAAATCTATATCCACTTTCATATCACGTCCGACTTCCCACCTCTGATGAGTTATGACTATGCTTTACCATATCAGAACTTTCAATAAACATTAGTAATGCTAAAGTTACTGGATATCTTGGGCATCAAATAAAAATACTCAATGTGCGACAGTAGATATATGTTTGCTATCAGGTATTGATACATACATTATTCATACGTAAAATGTATGTAATATGAAAACATTCCGATTTTATTATTTACTTTGATTTATTTTATTTGTATTTGCATTATTTTCGTCAATTAATAAATTCATTAAAATTTATATAAGTACGAATGAATAAGAGAGGTAAGCTTTTGCACTCGATAGATTTGAGTGTACACTAATAACTTTAATTTATTGATACATAAATACCATAATATAATAAATTTACAACGTTATAATTTTTGCCAAATTTAAATTTTACTTTTTTAACGACCAAAAATTATATTTCTTTTCTTATTATAAAATTTAGTTGTAAAATTATATTTTACTAGGTATGATTATTTTAAATATCAAATATTTGTTTATAGTATTTTTCTCTTTGCTTTTTGATTCAAATAACTAGTGGAAAACAATTGATTTTTTCTTAAATATTTTAAAATGTACAAAAAAAATTAACAAAAAACAATTATTTGTTTTATAATTATAAATGTAGATAGGAGGTAAAGAGAAATACATTTTAATAGCGAATACGAATTTAACGTTTTTGTTTTTTTTTTTTTTAAATTTTTATAAAAGGAACAATTTCTTTTTAATTACAAATATAATAAAGGAGAACTATTTATAAACTTCGTGGTGTGGCGGGTGGGGTATGAAAATGATCTTAATAATCTTAGATTTAAACATTACAAATTAAATTGCAATAACTTTTAAATAAAATTTTTACTCTTAGACCATTGTGCACATCTCAGGTTATCAGACAAATATGCGAATAATAAAATAGTAATGGGCCCAATATGACTGCCTTGAAGCATTTTGCATCAATATCATTTTTCTGCACTTTTTATTTCATTAAGAAAGGAAGACACTCAAAAATACAAAACAGTTCTGCATTATTCTTTCTCATAATTTTTCGAACAAGATTTAAAAATTGTAATAATAAAATTTTTTTAAAGCAGAGATCACAAGCAACGGTGAAATAAAAAAAATGTAAATTAATTCAATAAAAAAATTAGGGAATTTCGAAATTCCGATTTAGAATTTCCGTTTAGATTATTAAACATTCAATTTCACTTTCATGATGTTGTGTATTTATAATTAGTGGAATGCAGAACAATAGCGATCGAGCGAGAGAATCTATGTATTTGAAACCCATGATGTTTTTCGAAATGCAAATGTACATTATGTATTTAATAAAAAAAACTAAAAATTTAAAAGAACTATCACATTTGTGTCATTGCGTTTCAGAAATTCTTTGAACGGACAGTTCACTATCAAAACAAGATAAATTATTACAAAATTAGTCTCGCTGTATGCTTTAAAGCCCCTTTTAGACGATCAGTTGTTCCTTCAGTTATCAGTTCAGTTGTCAGTTCAGTTAAAAAAGGCATTGTATTTAGACTATCAGTTGTTCCTTCAGTTATCAGTTCAGTTGTCAGTTCAGCTAAAAAAGGCATTGTATTAAGACGTCAGTCCGGTGTTCAGTTGAGCTTGTATTCTGCTTCTCTCTTAACTGAATTGTGATAAAAAGGGTAACTTTTCTTCCATAAAAATGGACACACGCGATAAATTTCAATGAAATCGACCAAATTATCATTCTGTTTCGACATATTGAAAAAAAAAACATGAACTCGAATGAGGACTGAAATGACAACTGAACTGAAAAGTATTTACACATCAGTTTAACTGATAACTGAACTGAAAACTTATGGGAATTTCATCAGTCTCAGTTTCAGTTAAACGCTTCAGTTTTTGCATTTAGACATCAGTTTAACTGAAAGCTTAACTGATAGCTCAACTGAAACTGAAATGATCGTCTAAAAGGGGCTTAAGCATTTAATAAGGTTAATAAACTAAAATAAAAATAGTTGCGTATAATAAAAATTGACTAAATTTATTTTCTTAAATTTGTTTTGTCTCGTGCCCCCCGTCCCACTCACAGTTTATTAAAATACTATACCCGATAATGATTACATATTTGAAATTTTTTTTAGTTTATTTTTTGTTAAAATTTTGATTGACTTTTCTATTCAATATTACACTAATGATTTTAAGTATTCTTAACACTTTATAAAATAACACATTAAACTTAATTTACATTATGTTTTTCTTATATTACTAATATCCGAATTAAATTAATGATTGATATAATCTATGCTTGTATTTAATGTAAAAATTTTTGATTTTTTTTTTCTTATTGCGAGTACAAAAGGTAATTACTTTGTTGATTTTTCTGTGTCCGAGTCTATTGTTTTACTTTTTTTTTATAAATTAAATATAGATGAAGACAAATGCATAAAGTGTGCGCCTGCATCATGAAAACGTAATGTAAAACCAAAAAGTTGGACTAAGAAACCTTAAAAAAAACACCAGTAAGTTTGTATAATGCACCTATTATTAAAACTGCAATGATTGAAGTTGAGTTGAAAATGTATGCTCCAATTGGTTTTATTGATGAAAACTAGTTGTCCGTCAAATGACAACTATAGCAATGAGTCTTCTCAAAGAATAATTATTGTTAGTGAGAGGAAAGAATAAAATTAAATATAATACAATCTATTCCACCGGAAATGAGTCCATCCAATGTGCGAGGTTTTTGTTGGGCCAAACTGTCTTGAGCGGTTGTCTTTTTCAACTAACGTTGGGTAAAACCAAGTTTCAAACAAGCGTAATATGAGTCTATGAATAGATGCTTCATCCGCACAAGGTATTTAGAAGTTCATTAACTAATGGAGGAGACCACCTTCACTTTAAAATTATAATTATTTTTCTTAAATCCATGTAACCTTGAGGGAACATTCCCCCTCCAAAAATGAAAAGAAAAATTCTTTCATCTAAAATTAAATATTTCTTTATTTTACAAGGCATTGGACTGATTAGTCTGTTATCCCTCGAAAGAAACTTCAGGTAATGTTCTCTTGATGTAATCCCTTGTAAACAAAAAATAGCTGATGAAATAACAGCTCAAGGTATCTGAAAAGATTTGGAATATCATATCTAATAGCCAAAACTTGCAAGCATTGAAAGGAAACTAATGTCTACAACTGACATGCTAATTTCAAAGGGAATTCGTTGCACACGATCCAAAACAAACTAGTACCAACCTTCCAATTTTCCCTGCATACTGTTTGTTTTCCTGGACATAGAATGCATTTTAGACAACGTGAAAACACCTGAAATCGCAACTACACTGTCCGTATGGTTTAAAATAAATTCTAATATCTTAAAGGAACCCCTAAAAAATTCTGTAAACAATAACCAGCTGGACAGATCGGTTTGGATTAGTATTAAATCTTAATAAATTTGAACGGGTCCATTGTTCTACTTACTTAATAAGACCGATTCTTACATGATCAGGTATGGTTGATTGTCTTGAATAAACCGATAAATTTGTATAAACTGAGCAAAGCCCACCAATCAGCTTGTCTTTGCAATAACAGGGCCCGGATCGCATAAGGCTAAGGCCATCGCTCAATTGATTGATTGTCGATGGATGTAGTTGGGTTATTCTTCTTATGATCACAACCGGGGGCCGATTGATCTTAGAATGAAGTAACAGATTTATACTCTTCGAATCGAATAGCAAAAAACTCAAAAAAAAATATTTTGAATTAAAAAAAGCTCGTTCTGCATTTATTTAAACGAAAAATATGTGAACAATAGTATTAGATCTTTTAAAGCTTAATTAAAAACAAAAAAGTTAAGTTTTGTTACAAACTAATGCTGGTATACTTAGCTCAAACTGAATATTTACGTATCGAATTTTTTTTATCATTTAATTTACTAGTTAAAAACTATAAATAATAATTAAATTATAAATCTTCATACAACAAACAATGTGCTATTTTTTTCTTGAATGTATTAAGTGAACATAGAACAATAAGATAATTTTTTACACAAAAAATGAGATGAGATTCCTAAAATTAAACAAAAAGATAAATAAATACAAAAAATATAAAATTTACAAAAGACAAAAGATAAGAGATATGCTTCATCTAATAAAAGTTTATCGGAAATTACTTGATTTGACGATTTCAAAGGTTGCACAAATTGAAAACACAAATATGAAAATAAAAGGTAGAATATGGACTAGTATTTGTCTATGAGAAAGCGAAATTAACCATGCGCTGGGATCCGATTCAAAACCAAATTATAAATAAACCTTGAAAAGTTTTAACCAAGAACAAATAAATCGGCAGTTTAAACAAAAGGGAAGAAGTCAAAAATCATTTTTTAGTAAATTAAAAATTATGATTATATTGGTCTTCAGCTTTAATTAAAATAATTAATGTGAATTTTTGTTTGTTATTTTCTAATGCTAAGCTGCCTTTGTATACCACTGCGTGCGATGATTTAATGTAAAAGCTTTTTCTTTATTCCATTAATCTACACAGTCTATAGATGAAGGTAACATAAAGACCTGGGGACTTGATACGATCGAGTTAGGTCGATACAATCGAGAACAGGCAGTTCTTTCTTATGATCAGCCGATTGTTTTCGGTTCGATTGAATCAAATAAGTTACGTGCTGGCACCCCTGTACTGTAAAAAGGAAAACTTCACCATTTTATACGTGAACTTGGTACAAAATTTATAGAAGGAAAAAAATCAGAGCATATAATCCCCTTTTTCAATCTCATGAATTTTTGTCTTCAACGAAGGGAATACTTTTGTTAATATCTTAACTTGTATCGATTTTCTATTTTTACACTTGTTCCCTTCTTCAAACCACCGCCGCGCCACCACCGATCTATAGAAATAGCGAAAGTAAAAATTACTGCACTTTTTTAAAAATAGGGAAGGCTAAAGCTACAAAACATTGCATAACCACATGATAAGGAGCTTGGGATATATTTCTTACTTTAACACTAAACGTTAGGAAATGTCAATCGTGATATAAGTACGTGTCTAGAACGTGGTGTCTACAAATAATATAAGGCAAGCTAGACGTTCATGTCCTTAAAGTTTAGCATCTTTTTTGTCTATCGTTTTCGTTACCATTAGAAACTAACACCAAGAAAAGCCACTTCACGGATATGGTTTTTTTTGACAATATATTAAATATATTATATATATTAAATTAAAAAACGACTCTTTCTATTAAATTATAGAGTATCTAGAGTGGATTTCGGATTTTTAGACGGGGGATCTTTGAATTAATTACATTGAATGAATTTAACTAAACAGTAAAATAAATAAAATCAAGTTTTTTTCGATACAATCGAGGATAAGCAGTTCCTTGTTTTGATCGGTCGATTTTGTTCGATTCTCGATTGTATCGACTATACTCAATTGTATCAGGTTACGTGCTGGCACCCTTGTATTCTTCTTTGTTCTTTGTGAACAAACAAATCGAAATGTCCTTAATTTCAAACTATGTACTTATTAATTTCCACTTAAAAACTTAATTAAAAATAATCATTGATCCGTTTCTCGAAATATTGAATTTTCAAAAAAAAACCCAAATCTCCAATGTCGATACATATAACGCAGAAGCAGAAGATGTAGCAGGTAGCTTGATACATTCAATGTTGGTACAATGGAGCACAGACCATTCCTAATTTGACTCAATATAATCAAACACAATCGACTAAGCCAAATTATGAAGTAACTATGCTGGATTGTATCGACTAAGCTCAATTGAATCAAGTTACGTGCTAGACCCTAAGAAAGAGGGAGCAGATAAACAGATCGTTAAGCTTTAATGGAAGTATTAGGTATTGGGTGTCTCCCTGAACCATCTTGATTTCTGAATGAAGTTAAAGATGCTTTTTAGTGGCATCGTTAGATGTAATCAAAATAAAACTATGTTGACTCTCAATGAGAAAAATGTAATTTTGTACTGCAGTTGTCTTGGTCTTACATTAAACGAAAAAGAAACTCGGTATCGGCACCGAATATATTGAGATACGAGTCTCAAACAATGCTTTTGCTCACAAGATATTGTATTGTATCGAAATGTAAATTGTGTTGTTTCACTTATTTTGTTTTGTTATTTCTTCAACATTAAGAAATATGGAGTTATTTGGTTCTTGCACCTGACGGTTCACATTGTTAATAAATGCTTAGTAAAAGCAATTATTTAGAAAAATAAATAAAATTTGAAATGCAAAAAAAAAAATTGAAGGTGGTTTGATTAAAATCTCTAACTTTTTTCATACGACACCAATACCTAGTCCTTAGATCAAGTGCAAGTTAGGTAAACTCTCAAGTATTACCTATGAGAAGCAATACAATCTGGAAGATTTTATTAAAATTGATTCGACCCATTTTAATATACTCGTTTATAACTTCTGAGATTGAGAATTTTTTTTGTTTCACGTCTAATATTTTTTTTTTTTTAATTGGGATATAATTATTCTGGTAAAGTGGGTAGGTTCTAGCGGCACCGTCCTTTCTCCAAATTCTAACAACATTACGAAGAACTTTAACTATTGTTTTGACTGTCATACCAATATAAAACAGTATTGCCAATACAGCGATTATAAGTAAAAAAAATTATTTTATCTAATTTTACAAAATCTAAATTCAAAATCTTTTTGTATACAATAATGAAAAAATGATGATGCATAAGATGAGACATACATACATTTAAGAAGAAATTATTGTTATTTGTCCTTTAAACAAAATCATATTTTTATGTTTTTGATGCATTTATGCTAAAATGTACATTGTAGTTTTTTTTTTATATTATAACTAAAAGTATGTTTACCTAAAAAAATGTTGTTTTAATTTCTTAACATAAAATCTATTATTCCACTAACACCGATAAATTTACACAATTTTCTTCCTTGGTCTTCTGTTTACTTTTATTCTTATTATTATTTACAATGCGGATGTCTGTGTGTGTTAGGAGCTTTTGAATATATTAAATAAAATATCTCCAAACAAAAGATTAAGAAGTTTGTAAAGTTAATTATATGCATAAGGTTTAAATAAGAGGAATATCTCATAGTACCTTTCTTGTGGTAATTCTCTCATATTTATTTAGCAATTGTATGTTTTTTGTCAATAAATATTAATATATTTAATCAAACTGAATATTACAGGGTTGAAGAGGGATGGACAAACAGTTTTAGTATAATTTAAGTAGCAGAGTTAGCATAGCATTTCTGAATGTTATTTTTCTCCCGTTTAGTTGATTGTACGTTTTGTTTTTCTTTTTTAAATCATTAAAACGAAAAATGAGCAAATAAATAATACTTAGCAATCATATATATATAGACATATTACGAAATAATACATCCTTGCACTATTATCATTAGTACGTTTGGTTATCTTTTTTTTTTTTTTTTTTAAGTTTTACTCGATATTATCTTTTTTTAGTTTTATGATTTTTTTCTTATTATAATCAAATATCTTTAAATAGCTAGATTATTATATTATAGGTATTTCAGTTTTATTATTTATAACTTATAATAACATATGACTTCGACATCATCATCGGATGAGTTATGATGATGGATTACACATTTCACGTTGTTGTGTTCTTTAAATGCAACAATTTAACTTTCAGCTCAGCAAATGTTGGCCTTTTTGCTGGATTAAGATCCCAAGCTTGGCGCATCATTTCATAAATTTCAGCTGGACATCCTTCGGGGGCTTCCATTTTGTAACCCACTTCGACGTGTTTTACAACATCAGCAAGTGGCTGAAAGAAATAATAACGAATATATTATTATTATTATTATAATTTATTAACATTACAAAAGAAGATTACAATGCTAATAGTGGAGAAGAGCACGAGCTACTGTGGCTTTCGGCTCTGAGATAATTAACTTAATTAAATACAAATAAAATTCAGTTTATATAAAAAACTAATTAATATGAAAAGAGATATGATAGAAAGCAAGGATGTAATATATAATATAATATAATATAATATAATATAATATAATATAATATAATATAATATAATATAATATAATATAATATAATATAATATAATATAATATAATATAATATAATATAATATAATATAATATAATATAATATAATATAATATAATATAATATAATATAATATAATATAATATAATATAATATAATATAATATAATATAATATATAATACAATATATAATATAATATATAATATGATATAATATACAATTTTTAGATAATAATTTTGAAAAATGTAATTAGATGTCTATTTTATGTTTTTTAATGAAATTGTAAATTTCGACAATGTTTTCATGACTTGGGTTTTTTAAGGCTTCGTTGAATGATAATGATTGTCGTTGGTAAGATGTGGAAAGCTGTTGATGTAATGTTGAGGATAGGCAGGTGTTGGGGTCTAAAATGTGGTTTATATCGAACTGGGAGTTGCATGTTGGACATAACGGTGGATTTTCTTTGCGGAGTAAGTGTTGATGGGTCTTAATGGTATGACCAAGACGCAATCTGATGAAACAAGTGTTTATTGGTTTCGAGGTAGTTACTGGAAATTTAGGTTGAAGTTTTTCGGGGTTCACGGTGACATAGCGGTGATTGTAATTGTTCCAGTCCGACCTAGTTTTCAACGCGTGCTTTTGGATGATGTCGTGAAGAAGATCAGATCGGGTGTCTATTATAAAATTATAAGTTGGTGTGCGATAGGCTTGAACAGCAGCCACGTCAGCGAGCTCGTTACCTTTGATGCCAATGTGGCTGGGTACCCACATTAGTTTTATTTTGTTTTTGTTAATAATAATGTAATCTCGAATTCTTGCTATAATATCAACATTGTTGTTGGGATTCTTAACTGCTTTAATCACCGATAGGCTGTCGGAAGCTATAACAAATTTGCCTGTAATTGATGTACAAGATGTTATGGTCTTAAGGATTGCAAAAGCTTCTGCAGTAAATATTGATGTTTTGCTGTCAAGAAGTCCTGAGCACAACAATGAACCGTTTTCCAAAACAGATGCAAATGATGTGCTGTGCACTGTTTTCGATCCATCAGAAAAGGCAAATTTCCATCCCTCTTGTCTCAAATCAGATGATATGTTAAGGAAGCTTTGGCAAAATATGTTTTCCGGAGTGTTGTTTTTGTTGTAGTTTGCTAATTGCATGATGAATGAATTGAATTGTAATGACCATGGTGGATATTTTGGAATATAATGCCCGATTTTCTTAATGGTAATCCTAATTCACTCGCCGCGTTAATAGAGAGGGATATGGCTGAGGGAATACGTTTAACGTACATACTTTTCAAGGCGATTGCAACATCTCTGTCAATTATAGACCCATTGGAGAAAGAAAGTTTTACGTAGAGTCTAGTTCTAGTTGATGCGATCCGTTCTTCTATAGAGGGTAGGCCTGCCTCTACTAGTATGTTTTTGATGTTACTTGTTGGGAAAGCATTAAGACTTCTGCGAACGCTTTGATGGTATGTTGGCTTGATGATGTTAAGTGTTGTTTTTGGTGCGTTGCCGTAGATAAAAAGCCCGTAGTCAATCTTACTTAAAACTAATGATTTTGTTATATAACATAATGTATTTACATGCAAATTACATTTTTTACTTGCTAGGTAGTTAACTACATTTGTACTTTTATTCAATCTTTTTTTTAAATCTAGGCAATGAGATTTCCAATTGTATTTATTGTTAAAAATAACTCCTAAAATATTTAAGTTATCAACGCTATTTATATTTAAATTGTTCAAACAAAAATTGTTTTTATCACAAGATGTCTTTCGACAAATATGTAATGTTTTACATTTATCAATTGAAAGCTTAGCTCCAGATTGGGAGGACCAAACTATAATGTCATTTATTACATTGGTTAGAAGAAGTTTAGTAGAGATGGGATCATTGTGTTTACACATGATGTAAAAATCATCAGCGTATGCCGTGTGCTTTAGATTCTTATACTTTGCTATTATTTTGCTTAAATCATCAAAAGCTATTATAAATAGGATCACTGACAGAGGAGATCCTTGGGGGATTCCATTTGCCAAACTGTAAGAGGTCGAAAAGCAATTGTTCGTTTTGACGCAAATTTTTCTATTTGAGAGAAATGCCTTTACGTATTTGAAAATTTTTGGGCCAATGCCCCAATTTTTAAGTTTATCGAGGATAAGATGAATACCTATCCTGTCAAAAGCTTTTTCAAAGTCCAATGAGAGAAGGGTTACGTGATTGCGAGCAGAGAGAGCGTTGGTAATGTAAAAATCCAAGTGGAGTAGTGCATCAGCACATCCCTTGTTTGGCTGAAAAGCTACTTGATTGGGTTTTATTAACTTTTTAGAATTTAGAAACCACAGTAGACGTTTAGCTACCATTTTTTCAAGCAATTTAGCCATACATGGGATTAGTGAGATGGGTCTGTAACCATTAACGTTGTTTATGTTTTTGTTTGGTTTAGGTAGTGGAATTAATGTAGCTTGCTTCCAACTTTGAGGTATGATTCCGGTGTCGAGGATATTGTTAAATAGTTGAACCAGTCTTGAGGTAATGGCGGGCGGGAGATTTTTCAACATGGGATATGAAATCCTGTCTCTACCTGGTGTTTTACCTTTAAGCTTGCTAAGGCAACTTATGAGTTCTAGATTAGAAATTTCAGAATCTATCAATTTAGCTGCAGGGGAAATTGAATTTTCTTCAATAGAAGAGAGGACAGATAGATTTTTTTTTTTGAAATATAGTTAAGGCTGAAGTTTTCGTTTTTAGAGAGGTTTGACCAGGTGAGTGCGAAGTGGTTGCTTATTTCTGTGGGAGTGGAGATGGTTGCTGTGGAAGTTGCAATAGATTTTATATTATGTGGAGTATACTCACCGGTCAAGCAGCGAATGTTATGCCAGATTTTGGTTAGCGGTGAACTTGGGTTGATCGATGAGGTAAAGTCAATCAAGCTTTTTGCTTTTGCGGCCTTAACATCTCTGCGAAATTGGGCATTAGTTTTTTTATACAAAATCAAATTAACCTGATTAGGGTATCTTTTGAAGAGTATCCATGCGTTATTTTTTTTTATTCGTAGTGCGTTTAATTCAGGGTTCCACCATGCTACTGTTCTTTTAGTTTTTTTTTGGAGTGCTTTGTGGAATTGATTTGTTAGCTGCAGTTCGAATTGCTTTATTTAGGAGGGCAGCCTCCTTATTAATATTGGTTGAAGGTTTATTTACTGAAAGGTATTCTGATATGTGCTTATGAAAACAAGCCCAGTCAGCAAAATCAGTTTTAAACTTACGGTTAACTGAGATTTGAGCGTAAGTTGAACCAAGAGCAAGTGTGCAGATTATGGGAAAATGATCACTATTGTGGAGATCATCCAAAATCTGCCATGAAATTTTATTTAGCAAGTCGGGGGAGCAGCAGGTTATGTCCACGTGTGTAAGCGTGTTATGTGTGGAGAAGTGGGTTGGTGAGCCGTCATTCAAAATTATCAGATCAGAGTATGTTAAAAAGTTTTCTATGATAGAACCCCTGTGGTTTGTATTTGGCGATCCCCAAAGAACATTCCACGAGTTTACATCGCCTGTTAACAGAATAGGTGTTTTTACTTGGTTAAAGATGTTAATAAGATCATCTCTTGAAAATTTTTGGCCTGGTAATATATATATTGATAATATAGTAAATTTTAAAGATAATTGTACTTCGACAGCTAACGCTAATATGTTCGACACTATGGAAATTTTGGAATGCGGAATATTTTTTTTAATGAGAATTCCAATACCTTGTTTTGCTGTAATGTTTTCTGGAAAGTTGTGAAAGAAGCCTGTGAATGATTTTGGTATGTAAGGTGTAAAGTTGTGTGCACAATGGGTTTCTTGGATGGATATTATGTTTAGGCTATATTCTTTAATGAGGATGTTTAATTCGTCATAGTTGTTCGAAAAACCTTGAATATTCCATTGTAAAATGTTTATTTTGGTGTCACAAAATGTATGTTGATCAATTTGATAAGGCCGCAGATATCCCTGGCCGGAGGGAGATTGGGTATTACCCAATCCCGCTCCCGCCAGTAATGCTTGCGGCCTATTGGTGGGTAAAATATGATTGTTTTTATTCATTGTTTTCCTTGTCAGGAGTGTCCATATAATATGTTTTGTTTTTTATTAAATTGTTGGTGATGGAAGAGATAGGTGAGTTTAGAGGGTTTGCATTTGCTGAAGTAGATTGAGTTGATGTTTGATTGTTGTTTGAAGGAAGAGCGGGTAGCGGGCGACTGATGGTCGTATTATTGCTTTGTGATATTTTATGAGTTGAGGAGATATGTGCCGAAGCGGTAGAAGGTTGTGAGGAAAGTTGAGTTTTCGAAGTTAATGTGTTTTCTAATGATTTTTTTGTGATGATGTTATCTGCTGAATAGTTAATGGATTTTGTGGTAGATGTATTTTGCATAGTAGTGTTATTATCTTTTTGAGTTTCTTTAGCCTTTTCGGAGTATGTAACGTTTTTGGATGTTGTTTGAGGTGGAAACCTAAGATTATAAGTGCGCTTGGCTTCGGCCATACTACATTTATTACGCGTTTTAATGGTCAAAATATCTTTATTTTGTAAATATTTAGGACAGGTCTTAGATGATGATGCGTGATTGTCAGAACAATTGGCGCACATAACACGCGTACATTCTGCAGGTGCATGTGGTGGGAGGTTGCAATTTTCGCACATTTTGTTTTTGTTACATCTTGAAGTAGTGTGGCCAAGAAGTTGGCAATTTCTGCACCTCATCGGATTGGGGATATACTCTTGCACTTTTGTTTTATACCACGCAATGTCAATTGTAGCTGGTGGTTGATATCTATCGAAAGTGAAGATCATCAAGCCAGTTGGATGCTGGATGTTATCTTTTGTTTTTAAGAATTTGTAAACCGAAGTTACACCTTGTGATTTTAGTTCACTAATAATTTCCTCTTCATTTATGTTTATTAAACACGGGGCGTAAACTATACCCTTAGAAGAGTTTAGGTTGGTGTGCATTTTAATTGAAACTGGGCATTGGTTTGCTAGGTTAGTTACCTTTAAGAATTTTTCGGCAATTTTTTTTGATTTCGTCAGTATAAGAATACTACCATCTCTTAACTGCGATATATTTTCGTACTCTGTACTTATAGCATCGATTGCTTTTCTAATAACGAAAATACTTACAGAAGACAATGGTTTCTTTTCATCATTCGATGTTATAGTTATAAATTTGGGGTCTTTTGTTGTAGGGGTGTTGGGTAAGGTTGGGAATTCATCAAAAGAAGAACGTTTGTTTTTCTCTGCTTTCGGCTCGAATTCTAGTGAAGAGTCAGCTAGAACTAGAATATCGAACCTATTCCCGGGATTAGTTTTACTTGGCCCCGGGGCCATCATTACCTTAAATTTCTTTCTTCGGAACAAGAAAAAAAAATTACACGTGTTTAAAGAAAGCAAAAATTAAAGATAGGTTAAGCTCTGTAAGAGCGAGAGAGAAGGTAAGCTGATTATATTAGACAAACTTCCACAGAGAAAAAGTCAACACGAAGTGAACGCTTTGAGAGCTAGACGGTGACTGTGATAACGAATATAATTTATGTACATTTCAGAGAAAATAACTAAGAACGAAAATATACTATTTGGTTTTCTAGTATTCTACCAATCTATGCTGGATAGTAGTATAGTTCCGTGAACGAAGAGCAAAAAATGTCTTCATCTCAAAATAATTTCAACAGTTTTATAACATGGAACACATAATAACAGGGATTCATAAATTAATTCTGATCCAATACTCCGTATTTATTTAAAATTATACTCGATACTATAATGCTCGAAATATCTCAAAAGAAAACAAATTGCAAAATTTGAAACTTTTCATTAATCTGGTAGCAAATATGAAGAATTTTTCTTTTTACTTATCGGGTTTTGTCTAAGTAAAACATTGTATAGTAGAACTTCTCTTAGTCGTTTTTAAATTTGTGCATACAAGAAACAATAATTTTTTTTAAGAATATAATTGAAAGAATGTTATATTAAAAAGTAAGTTATAGAAATCTCATATAGAATTTTATATAATAATAGTTCTATCATTTCTGAAAAGTGTTTTACTTGTGAAATATCCTAAATTTTCTTCGAAACTGTAATGTTTTTTTTTTGGCTTTCTATATATCAGCCGTAGCCTGGGGCCTGTTTCAACGCTATTTAATCACGTACTTCATAAAGTACAATGTAGCATTTAGTCTGTTTTATTACATCAGTTCTGTGCTTTTGATTTTCAGGGTGGATATTGAGAATCTAATGGAATTATGTATTGGAAAAATGTATGAATGAGTTTCAGAGCTTTTTATGCTACACTGTTGTACATTCATACAATTGACATTTTTATAAAGAAGCGGAGTTGCTTTTTAATTGAGTTCAATAAACTCAAGAATATTGCATTAATTTAACCCTAATCTTAAAACAATGAGTGGATACAAAGGAAAGTAGGCCAGTGTAAGTATTTTATATTAAAATATAAATTATAAATATATAGTTTATTTTTATATTTTAAAGTCTGTAAAAGAACATCAAATGCTTGTTCTACAAGGGATATGAATATGCATCGAAAGAGATCCCTTTCAGAAAATTTTTTTAAGCTGTATTCAAAGCTGAAATTTCTCCATCTGGGCATCGAATATCTGAGATAGTCTGGACCTGCGGAATTGCCAAATGTCAATCATCGACTACAACAAGTACGTTTTCAAGTTACATCATATAACACTTCCAATTGGAGGAGTCAAACAGAAAAATGTAACTGATGTAGCTGTAGGATGTAGTTGTAAGATATAGTTGATATAGTTGAAGAAACGATATATGTGGAAAATACCGTACAACACCAATCACAAGACCACGGGTACTGGGGTACTGATTTAGTAACTGCTGACGGAGATTAAATAATACAGTAAATTTAGTGACGAGGTCACTCGTACAGAACCAGGGCCTAGCCTACAACTCATTTTCGTTCTTATCTTTTTTTTTTTATAGTCGGAAAGAATGGAAAAGACCTATTATTTCTGCCAAGTCCGAACGGATAAGACGAGAGGCACTGTTTATGACACTTGTCACTTCCTCGAAAGAGCAATAGGTTGGCGGCAATAATTACGCAAATCGGTACTAATCCTGACTGACGGAAATTACTACCAGCAGTTTTTTTTAATATATTTTCAATCTTTTAATACCACAAAAGAAGAAATTCAGTAATTGAATTTTAATTTTTTTAAAGTTGTAGCACCCATCCTAAAACAAAAATTTTCATTCTTGAATACTCGATAACATCAGTTTTCGGCCAGCTTTGGATTGGAAAGAAGGGTCACCTCTTTAAGGAACAGGCAGACTGTTTTCCATTTTCCAGAACAGTAGGGGAGATTGAAAAGCTTATGCAATGGTTTTGCCAGCGAGGACCATTATCAGGATCAGCGGATATTTTTATATGAAGATCTCGAAGAGCTCTTCCAACTATACGGAAATATATGTATCTGTCTCATTGAATGTTTTGCGTTCTCAAGTACAGGAGGGGCATTGTTGAGCTTTATCGAGGAAACATAGTGAACAGTTGGATTTCTATTAGAAATCGGCTGAATGAAAAGGTTAACTTTATGGTATACTTTTCACAGTAAGAGGTAAGAAATAAGTCTTTCGACTGTGGGCGAGTGGGCGTTTTGCCCAGTGACATCTGGTATTCGAATAGTATCAATTGATTCAAATTTGTAATAATAAATAATTGACACAACTAGCCACCTTAATTTGATGTATTTAGTAAAGTAAACATTTCGAGTCAAATTAAAAAAAAAAAAACTCATTGGATCCTACCTGCATAGGTATTGTCATACGCTGCCGTGTATCGATTTGAATTTGCCGAGATTTTTCAAGACCATGGAAATGTCAATGGCCATTGATTGATAAACATCAAAAATAAAATAAATATATATTTTTTCGATGGTCTGTAAGAAGTTTCCAGGTTGCTGAGAATATTTTTGTCATTCGCACAACACGACAGAAGATATCCTGTAGGCGAAAATGTTAAGAGCACCAATGGCTCTGGCAAAGTTCAGTGCAGATCCGTATACCAAATTGCATATTATTTATTATACCCCTTTCACATGTAGTAAATAATTTTAAAATAGTTCATAAGATAACTAGCTTCATGGAAATTTTATTTATCAAGGAAATGATAGAAAGTCCTCAATTTAAGCCTACCAGCTTAGTTTTAAACTCAGCCTTTTTTCTATAGTTGTAGCAAATGGATAAATTGACAAGTTTGTACTTACAATTCTTGGGTATGGAACACGTCCGAATGAGTAGATTTCCCACAGCAAAATACCAAAGCTCCACATGTCAGATTTATTTGAAAATCGCTTAAACAAAAAAAAAATAAATTAAAATTTTTTGGTTGATTTCAATCAGAACACCTACCCCATTTTTAAGAGCTTCTGGTGCCGTCCATTTAATTGGAAGCTTTCCAACTTCCAGATTATAGCATTCTTCCCGAGCCAAACCAAAATCGGAAACTTTAGCGACACAGTTTTCAGAAATTAAAACATTTCTTGCTGCCAAATCTCTGTGCACAACCTTTTTTGCTTCTAAATATTCCATGCCAGATGATGTATCACTGCAAGACAATTTTGTATGTATATTAATTTCTAATTAATTACAATCATCTACTAATATATACATACATTATATATCTTTTAAAAACAACTTACTAGGCAAAATTTATTTGATCCTTTTTCGTAATGTGTTGTCGTCCCCGCGACCTCAAATAATCAACCAGTGATCCTTTGCTCATGTACTCAGTGACCAAATATATATGCTTACTAGTAAAAACAAGTCCGATAAATTTAACAAGGTTTTCGTGTTCAAGTGTTCTAAATGTAGGATAAATACGAAAATATAATCAAATACATTTTTAAGCAAAAGGAAAGCTCACGTCATAACAGACGCTTCGGCCAAGAATTTCTGTGCGGCTCCATCGTCCTTTAGCATTTTTACAGCCACTTTTTCACTACGCAATATACCCAGCATTACATCGCCGAATTCTCCTTTCCCTATACTCTCGCGCAGTTGCAGATCAGCTTCAGGAATAACCCAACCTTTGTCTGCAAAATCTTTTGAATTAATGCAGAATTCTTGCCTGCCCATTTTAGGTAGGCATTTGATAAGCTGCGTACACAGACCATCGGCATCTTTTTCATAGTGCTTTAGCGAGAAATAGAGAGACAGAGAAAAATAATTAAAAACTGTTACTCTGTGTGTGTATTAATTATATTTACAGCTACAAGTTGTCCTAGATTTTCAAAGTACTCCTCGTCGTCAATGGTTAATTTATTTTCTAAATATTTCACTCGATAATGCTCGACCTTGCCTTGGAAGCACACACAGAGAGTATAATCCCCGGGAAAGTTGGTCGACTCTCGCACCAAAAATAATCCATCGTCCCGAGGTTGAAGCAAGTGTTCTGCTTCGTCCCGAGAAATACTTCCATGGAACCAACTAAAACGTCAAAAAGAAAGTTTTACATTGATATATATGTATATGCAAATAATATTAATATGTACATATACTATGTACATTTTATGATATATTGAATTCTTTTTAAAAAAAATAACAAATTTAGATAGAATGTAGATGACGGCTTTGAACGTTTCAATAAAAAAGAGTTTCATCGTTCAATGAGATATTATCAACAAAAAGTAACAAAAAAAAAAAGACAAAAACTTTGTGGGAAATTTCGACTTTAATGTTATAGACCGAGAGCCCACAGAAATTTTTGGGTGTGAATAACAAAAAATAATTAGCATAATTATATAGGCCCTTAGTAGTTATTTACAAATGTGAACGTCTTGCATGCTCAAGTGGGAGCAATAGTGCATAATAGTGCATCATATATGCAGTTCTTTCCAAGTCTTAATAATTGTGATAACAACTTTGCCAAAATATAGAGTTAAGCCCCTGATTGAAAATATCGGGGTCGCAGACAGCCTTCTGCCTGCCAGATGCGGTAAGAATAGGGTACTTCTTGCACGAAGAATGCCGGCTTCAAAACGTCGTGGACCTTGATATTCGCAATCACTTAGCACTTAGCTCTTCATTTTGAAGTTATGGCAAATTTGTTATCATAATTTTTTAGACTTTGGAAAGAACTGCATATATGATGCACTCTTATGCACTATTGCTCCCACTAGAGAAGGCAAGACGCTCACATTTGTAAATAACTACTAAAGGCCTATCTAACTGTGCTAATTATTTTTTGTTATCAATCACACCCAAAAATTGCTGTAGGCTCTTAGTCTAATACGAATTGATAACAAGATAAGTGTTTTTTGTTGTATTTTGTCTCTCCTTGGCCCTTGGATGGGAAGATACCATGTATTTATCATTTTTATTTTTAACCTATTGAAATCGGTTGTTATTGTTTGTATGTAATTTGATTTTAAGGAATGAGATTAAACTGCAAATTTGTTTTACGAATGAAATGAAAATGAACTGAGGGAATATTTTGTCTAAAGAAAATTCATAATAACAATAAAAGTAGGAAGCATTTTATATTGTTTAAATCAACTTATGTATACCGTTATATATTAAATTTCAGTGGAATATAAATAAAGATGGATTGAAAACACCAGCTTAAAGTTCACGGCAGCTAGAACATTAACGATAAAGTGTCGACTGAATCAATTTTCATCATGTCATACTTTCCATGCTAATTTTCAATTACATTAACGCCGGAATGTTTTTAGCTACTAGTCGTGTACAAATGTGTACTCTTCAGATTGATCTTTAAAAGTGTACCATGGAACCAACTAAGAAAACAAATTGGTCTTTTCGGTTCTTGTGAAAACTTGGAATCACTTGTAAATTTGTTCTAGAATACTGCTGCAGTACGTGAGCACTAAAGATAAGGCCCTCTAGTCACTGTGAGAATTCCGTTTACTATCAAATAAAAGCAATAAGAATCTAGAAAATCTTATCGGAGGTAATGAATGTTCCTAGATTATGCATGCCTCGTATCACCAATCACCATGGAAGATTTGGGACTCAAGACATACAAAAGACACACAATAAATGGGTTGCGTGCCACGATCGCATCTCAGGTCCTTTCTTTAGGCAAATCTAGGTAACTTCGAATGATGTGTTCTATAATCTGTTTGCGTTTTTATTTGACATTATTTGTTCTTTGTATTAGTATTAATAGCTGTACTAGGTTAAATAAGTGACAATCGCAATTAACAAACTATTTTAAGGAATGGATAAATTTTGCCAGATATTCACATTAAATTTTCGGCAATAATTCCTTGAAATAACTGAGCTAGAATGAACAATGACAAATTGCTATTCATTCTAGCCTTGGAAAATTTTGTAATGCAATAAAAACTTTTAAGTAACTTTTTATGTATAAATTTTGATCAAAATCGAGAAAATAAATGATATAATTAGTAAATATAAATCAACAATAAATTATTTTTTTGAATCAAAATCGTTCTATGGCATACACCGTTTGGGACCCACTTTTTTCGTGTTCTTAATATAATGCAGTATAATGTCAAGTTTGATTAAAATCTCAACTTCTATCCTATATTACATAAATGTAAATAGAACTGTATCGAGCTTTGACATTGTCACTGCTATTTCGGATAATGTTTTTTTGAGAGAAATGAGAGACATTTTTTTTTTGAAGACCGAACTAGACTAGAAGCAGTTATTCAAAGTATTTAAATCTAAACTTCCAGAGGGCAGATCCTTTATTGCTATTAAACTTGGAACTTTCGACCAGAAGGCACTCTTGTGTGGTTTTAGCTTTGTGTGCAGGAGGGAAGTCTTGTTTTCAGATCGATCTTTCTCTAATAAAAATTGTATTGGATAACCCTTTACAAACACCTTCTTTTCCCACCTGGTTTACTATTGCACGAACAGCAATGAAGAAGATGAATCATTTTGAAAGAAAGATGACCATTCCAACTCAGAAGTGCAACAACTCCTCCAGCATGAACGAGAGCCTAGTGACAGTGGTATCTATATGCCCATGCTATAACTGGCGATCAATTTGAAGAAATCATCCATAACGACGACGCACCCTTTTAAGAGAAGAACAAAGATCAGTACTACAGGGGATAAACGCCCACTCATCAAAAATTATTATAATGCTATAAAATATTTCTAATTTAGAGTTGTTCATCGTAGGTTCATTGCTTAGGTTCTGTTGCGGAGTTCTGTTGAGGAGTTGTCTAACGTATTTAAAATTATGAAAAAGTTAGATAAAGTCTCCCAACTAAAGCACTGTGTTAAGGAGATCCGGTTTTATTCCTTAAACGAGCAACGTTTAAAATTTTGCTCCATAGTAGTTTTAGCACGAAACATACTTGTTAAAAGTTTCGTAACACAACACAATATTCTGAACAGAAGATAATAAATAAGGTGTCGTTCAATAAGTAAACGAAAAAATACGTATAGCTTTCGTAACATATTATTATTGATACGTACACAATCAATAATCAGCATTTTTCATTTATCTTACAAAATTGTGGCTTCTAATAATGGACACATACAAAAACAATACGTTTTAATTAAAAAATTGAATGCATTTCATTGATTACTTAAGGAATTTTAAGAGAGGACAAAAGCAAATACTTGCGTATTATTTCTTGACAGTTTTGTTTCAACCTAGAGCATTCGAACTTCAATGTACCTACTTATTTCATATTTCAAATAAGATCTATTGATCTGGGGTATAATAATTTACTCGAAACACTTACGGCATCGCATTCAATTTCACTTCGCATTTCCGTTGCTGATGCTGGCTGTGCATCAGTTGTTGCTGCTGTTGTATTCCCGGTTGTATCTGTTGTTGTTGTGGCAGTAACTGTTGTTGCTGTTGAATTGTCTGATGATTGACAGAAGATGATGAATTCGTGAGGGTGGGCGAAAGAGATGACGTAGTGTTCCACGCAGTACCGTTTGTATCAAAGTTGTGCAATGATGTTGACATGACGCCACCACCGTTTCCACCGCTCCCAACAATTCCACAACCAGCACCAATACCGCTGCCGCCACCACCTATGGCGACATGCATCACTGGTGGACACTGCGATACTGATAACGACATTGTCGATTGCTGCGTTGGAAGATGTTGTAGCTGCTGCTGTTGTTGTTGGCGCAGAGTTGGATGCATCATCAGTGTTTCTGCACACAAATTGCTACTCGAACCAGGATGCAGTTTGACTGCATGGCCGGCACCTGAGTTGACAACCGTTGCAGCAACGGCAGCTGCAGGACTCATGTGGCTCTGAAGCTGAGCAGCATTCAGTGACGTAGACATCAGATTATTGTTGGACGAGTTGGTTAACAGCTGCTGTGTCTGACAGACCGATGTTGATATCGCATGTGTCAGCGGTGCCAGAGTATGCTGTTGTTGCACCACCAAAGCCGGACCGGCAGCCACTCCAACAGAACCTTGATTTGGCGACTTGGGCGAATGATTGGCGGTTATAAGATTATGACTATTTAAAGCATGTGAGGAAACATGAATGTGTTGATTCTGTAAAATAAAAGACACATAAATATTATACGAAATGAAAAAATAAGCTGTTTTCATACCACGTTTGGTTGATGGGGAGGAATTGTCGGTGGTACAATATGGGGTTGGGATTGGCTTAGCTGCTGTTGTTGTAACAAAGCACTATTGACACTTATTCCACCCGCAATATAGCTGCCTCCAGTACCTGGTTGCGGTGCTGGACGTTTATTGTGCCTGATGGGCGCTGTTGGGGGCATTTGATGGCCAGTCGATTGTAGAAACCATGGATCACCGGCCGAATTGGCTACTACCGATGGCTGTGAGTATCCACGATGATGACCAACAACTGATGTCTGACCGGCAGTGGATTGCAAATTAAGGGCTTGTGTTGCTGTCGCGTGACTATTCATAATAGCGCCAGCTTTGGGACTTTCTATATCCTCTTTTTTCCCACAACTTGAATAAACTTTTTGTTGTTCGTCAGTGGCTGTGTCAGTTGATAGGGATTTTCGTAGAGCTGAATCCAAATTATTTGACAGATCAACTGCTAATGTTGTGCAGCGATCAATCAAATGACGTTGCACCGTCAATTTGGGATCTACATCCGCATCTAAAATTAAAAAGAAATAAAGTTAATATTGTGAGATATTTTCGATTGAATAATTTTTATTATAATACAGACTAAAAAAAAATCGGTTTAACAGTTTAGTGCAAAATTTTAAAATGTTCTATCCCAAAGAGATAAAATCCATTTGAGAGACTTCTACTACAAAGATCCGAGTTTTTTTATGCCCAATTCAAAAGGTTTAGAAAACTTGACCAGTGAACCCATCAAATTTTAGCCAGTAATCATTAAATAATAAATTTTCTCTATTACATTGTGGCTGTTTCAATATTATTCTACTTTAAATATTCGGTATTAAACCTTTATGAATTAAGAACTTGGCGTACTTTTAGATATCAGTACTTTTCACGGCTGACTTGTTACACAAAGGTTTTTGTATAGAAGAACTTGGCTCTTTTTTTTAAATTTATGTTTTTGGTCTGATCTGGTTTAAGCAAGTTTAAATCATTAGAGGATTTTAGTTTCAATATTCCATTTGTGCAGTCTTTGTATTTATGAAATGTAATGTATCTTTATTTACGAAAAGAGTGAACATTATTTTTTACCTTAAAATAATAGTGAAACAGATTATTTAAATGTTGGCTTTCGAATTCCAAGAATATATTCTAATATTTACCGTTAGTCACGAATTATTATTTCACTTTTACTAATCGAAATTCTTGAACACAAAACCACATTTCTCGAACTCAGGTCAATCATCCTTTCCATTTCTAAACTGGCCTCGGGGAGTTCGAAATGAAAAAAAAAAATCACGAAACAGGTAAAATAGTTTATAATTCCACTAATCGTCATTCTAAGCTTATTCAGTTTGAATTTGAAAACTTAATTTAGTCAGTGTCGGTTCGAATAAATTATAAAAAACCGAAAAATTTATAGATATGCACCACAAGTTTGTTTATTTTTATAGGCACAATTCTGAATACGTTTTTTTTTTGAATAAAAAAAATAAACAAAATGCATCTATGAAGTTTATTTTTGCACTTGTACAACCTAAATAATGTATGTATTTTTTTTACTACAATTTTTGTTCTATATTTACATTTCGTGTTTATCTTAAATAAATCATTTCAAGTGCACCCTCAAGAACGCGCCACAAAGCAGCAACGTAAATATACATACGTGAAAAGCAATTTGCATTAAATTTTTGCCCCCTCGATTCAATTATTTTTTATTTCATGATGTTCTGTTCGGAGCGTTCGTTCTGTTTACCAATCACATTCTTATATGACTTGATAGATATTTACAGGGTCCCTCTTTCCATTTCCACCTCATATGTCGAGTCGAGTTCTGCTGGTCGAGAAGTTGAGAGGATATAGGCACTGAGTTTGAAATAAAAAAATCCGAAAAAGCAACAACTACTTGCTTTGTGGAAAAAAAAAACTAAAATTCACTGCCAAGGTCGACAGCATTAAATGGAAAATATTTTGAACTTTGTTGTTCGACAATCGACGCAATGTTCGGAATGAGATACACGTAACACGTATCTTTATTTGTGTTAATGAAAATAAGTACCTTATTGTATATTATCAAGGCAAGGTATATCTTGTTGATTTGATACAAAAATTTGTTAGGTAAAATTGTTTATGTAAGTATTCTACTTTATTTTTTAGCGTATAATGTATGTGTGCTTTAGAATTTATGTACTAATGATAATAATTATGTTTTTTTTTTTTGTAAATAAATGAAGGCAAATTGAACAAAACAAGTTTGAAGGTCAACATTGATTCTAGCAAAATTCGTTTTTTTTAAATCGGTTCTTAAGCGATACAAGTGAAAGTTCTAAAGTAAGTACCCTAATCTGTATCAACTCATTTTTTCACACAAGTTCTAGGTAGGACGTAGTCCTGTCAATTTGTTACAGAGTATTTTTACGGACCCACTCGGGAAAGCTTACAAATTAAATTAAGAAAGGGGAAACCGTGCTGGGTAAATTATTTTATAATTGTGTTGTGCGAATAAAAAACGAATCTCTTTTTTTGACGGTACGTCCAAAATGAGGCTCGAGAGTGAACTGATGAGCATTCCTGATTCCTAGCGAAAGGAGCATCATGGGTGAACTGATTGACGTATGCAACTGGCTAATTCCAGTGAGCATTACTTGTGAAAGAAGTGATAAAACAAGGAAAGTCAAGAGTTGGGAACGATTCCATGAAAGTTCGGTTTCATATCAGTTTTAACTCTCTGTTCTGGATTCTATCCAATAAATGGAGATGTGAGTTGTAATCGAGTTTTTGACGTATAAACGCCTTATAAATTTTAGCCAGATCAGAAGGGGTGAACATTTTTTTTACACATTTAGTGATCTCTAGAATGTGGTCATTCCAATGAAGATTATTGTTTACACACATACCGAGTACTGAGAGTTTGTTGGCTTCTGCGATCCAAGTGTCATTCAGGGACAATGGTGTAAGGGGTACATTTTGCTTTAACGACAATGGACAGCATTGAGTTTTCGAAGCATTAAACTCCACACGATTTTGTATACTCCATTTAACAATGCTGTAAAGATGGGAGTTTCATGAGCCTATCATATGATAACGTTTGAAATTCCACTTCGTATGGAACGTGAATTTGAGAACGAGTATGAGGAGCTGAGGGTAGAGTCGTTGGCAAAACAATGAAGTGGATTAGAAGTTTCAGACAAGAAATCATTTATAAAAAATGAGAAAGAGAGTCGGAGACAAAACGATGATGAGGAAGTTCATTTAATCATATCGATGTTTGTCTGTGCGCTTTTGGAGCTAAATCTTAAACGGAAGGCGATTTCTTTTTTTTTAAATACGTAGGCAGAAAAACGTAACCGGTAGGTAGGTAGGTAGAAATGGCAACCACTGGTAATATAACCCTGTGGGCCATTAGCGCTGAAGTGCGCCATTACTCGTGTGAACATTTGGATTGAATTGATATGCCGAATTGTGGACAATCTCACGGAGTGACCCAGTTTGGGTTGACTTCGAAAAGAAGAAAGGATCTAGTAGGTTTTGAAGTCTTTTATTGTATGTTTGCTTTTGCAGAATCACCCGGAATTTGGATCACTCACTCAACCGGACCACCACACCATCTTTACTGTGCCAAGCTAGACCGCTTGTTGACTGGTGCTGGAACAGTAGCCAATCCGATTGAGTGATCATCCGGACGCCCGCACCGTAAACTTACGTCAAAGCCCTCAGTTCACTAGCTCTGGATTTAAAGAATCAAACGGATGGCACGGCACAGAGCCATTTTGTCGCATTGATAAAATAAATCCTGTTTTTGATCTTTATTTTCGAAAGTTACAGTTTCCCACTGGTCTCCACACCTATAACAGTAAGTGTTGTTAGGAATGCCTAGCTTCGCTGCATTCTCTCCTATAGGCCAGCGTTCGCTACAGTTAGCTACGATCCTGGCATATCACATCAACCATTCGGGATTTATTATAGGTGGGCCAAATCTGCCTATACTCGTATATACAGTATCAATTTTATCAATAGAACTATTCACGATAGATCTTAAATCAAATATATGCAATTCACAGTTCATCAAACCAAAATACAGATTTTTTGTATGGATATCATAATCGTTTTGACATTTAATGCTTCATAAAATCCATTACATTTACAACCTAATATTTTTTTATTTTAAATGAATTTGAATTGAAATTTATTTACTTAATCGGAATTCAAATAAAATAAAATAAAATAAAATAAAGTTTAACTTAATCGTTGGAGTATTTCAAAAAGAATAAAAATGCTGGAAATTCGTTGTGGCTCAAACTCGCTTGGAATTTTCTTGTTTTATCTGTATATGCATAGTATTATTTTTGTGTAGATTATATCACGCTTTTATAACAGTATTTTTAACGAAATTCACTTTGGAGAGGCAAAATTCGTTGCATATTTTACGAAATAAGTGCACTAACTACGTGTGCAAAATTTAAAACCCGACTTCAGTACTTAACATATGTACATACATTTTATGTACGTAATGTACTTAGGTATATGATGAAAACGACGACGCCAAGTTTAATCGGACGACGTAATCGTGGTGATATGCGGTCAAGTTTCAGTCTGTTTTTTTTTTTTATTAGTTAAGTTTTATTGCTGTGCATGCCAATGCACAATCGCTTTTATGAGTAATATAAAACAAAAAAAAAGTACATATTCATATAAGCTGGGATTTTGTGGGTGGGTGATGGAATATAAATTGCGACACTGGACTGATGGTCAGCTTGATTTAATGAGTAACCAATTGCGTGGATTTGGTTGGTGTAAGGTATCTTTTTTGAACGTCCTTCTGATGTATACATAAATAAGCTGAACCTTATCAAAAAAAAAATTAACGTTTTAAAGTATGCTCTAGTGATTTAAGTTTTGAAGTATTTTTATCTGTTATTAGAAAGAATAGATGTTATATGCATGATTCGCTGACAGTAACACGATCCATTGGGTTATTAAAAAAATATCATAGTCCATGTTAGATTGGGACTTTTCACTACGCCTACGCCATGAGGACATTCCAATTTTATTCATATAACGAAATCTGAGGTTTAATCCATGTTATCCAGTCAAACCCATCCTGCATAGTAGAAAGTCTACTATCAGAAAAACGAGAAGCACATTTTAGAATATTTGGGACACACATACATACTGTTGCGTACAGAGCTTTATACTCCTACAGCGCCATCTGTTGGGAATTACATATCTGCTTTATGAACGAACAAAAAAAGCTCTTTTCCATCGCATCTAAATTTCCTCTTATTCCAAACTACTAGAACATTCTATCTCCATATGAATTTCCCCTTATTCCAAGCAAATAGAATATTCTAGACAAGAACCTTCGAGAACAACTGGTTTGAGTATATAAGGGAGTATTCACGGTGAGCGGAACACAGTTTATTTTCGATTATGAAGGTGTGCAAAGCTGAACTATTGGATTGTGGAAAGTGTAATTAAAGAAGTGGATTTAAGTTGGAATAAAAGTATTAGAGTTGATTATAAATTGAGATTTATTGTTTTGATTTGAAAAGTGTAAATAAAGAAGAAATTCTAAAGGAGTAATAAGTTTTATTTAACGGACCTAGCAAAAATATTACAATACGTTTAAACAACATGACAAAGACTGTCTATGACTGTTCTTTAATGCGCCGAAAAATTTGAGCACGTTGCGCCCATTTAACAATCGGTGTGGTGGACCTTCACAGTCGACTTTTTAAAGTTTGGTGGCCTCTTTCAACAAGTCTCTCCACCTATCCCGGTCTCTAGCCGACGCCATCCAGTTGCGCACCCCAAGGCTTCGGGCGTCCTGGTCTACGCCATCTCTCCAGCGCAAGCATGGTCTACCACGCCGTCGTCTACCATAGAATGTACCACAAAGAACTTTCCGAGCAGGTTCCTCTTCGCTCATGCGAGCTAGGTGCCCTGCCCACCGGAGTCTACCGAGCTTAATTTTTGTCACGATATCTGCTTCTAGGTAGATTGCGTACAATTCATGATTGTACCGTCTCCGGAATCGTCCTTCCTCACATATGGGGCCAACAATTCTCCTTAAGAGTTTTCTCTCGAACGCAGCTAAGAGGTCGGAGTGCCTTTTGCTAAGCACCCAAGTCTCGGATCCATATGTGAGTACTCGCAGGACCATGGTCCTGTACAGCAGCAGTTTTGAAGTTATGGTGAGATTTCTGGATTTGAAAAGCTTTGACAGACTATAGTAGGCTCTGTTGGATTTGAGAAGCCGCCCGCGTATTTCTTCTTCTATATTGTTATCGGCTGCTACTATTGACCCAAGGTATTTAAAGGATTGCACCACTTCAAATTCGTGCTCCGCTACCTTGATTGTTTGACCAACTGTTCCTCTCGCATTCGACGCCACCATGTTCTTTGTTTTACCTTCACTAATGTGCAGCCCCAGATTTTGTGCCGCCTGTGCCATTCTGGTGAATCCATGTTTTATTTATCGGTTTCGAAACGGCACAAAAACTCGGTCGGATTTTTCTTGAGCATCACTTAACACTAGGGTGGCTCGATTTTTTTTTTTTTTTAAATTCAGTTTTCGAGCACTACCCAAAAGTTGTATTTATATGTCATGATGTCAGGTAAATTAAAGTTTTGGAAAAATATTGCGATCTTCTACTGCCCCAAGGTCATAGAATCTTTTCGTGAAACCAAAAACAACCTAGAAAAAAGAAAAATTTTCCGTACCAAAAAAGCAAATTTTTTGAAGTTCAGTGGTATTAAAATATATTATTGATGATAATAAAGAATATTTAAAGCAAAAACAAAAAAAAAATGAACTATAAAAAAAAGTTAAAACAAACATTTAAAAAAAGTGAAAGTTTAAAAAAATAGTAACAAAATTTTGAAATATTTTTTAGAATTAAAAAACGGCATTTTTTCGCGATTCCATTCTTGTTCTTATGAATCCATCAGGTCTCATCGGACTACAGACAGCAGCTGAAGCTTCAGTTACAACTTCAACGCAACACTCCGTCGCTTGAATATGACAAGGGTAATCCTTTATGCACGGTAAAATAATAGTTTTAATAAATTTAGGATTTTGAATGCAATCACTTATGACATCCAAACTAATGTTTCTTAATATTGGTGGATCACATAAAATACCAACAACATTCCAGTCGATTATGTGGCTGTAGTCCTCAGCATTAAAGTTGAACTTCGGCAAAACGAAAGACCGCACCGAATTTGAGGATGTTCCAAGCTGCTCTCGTGCTTTCTTAACTCTTCTTAAAGCTAAAACTCGAATTGTTTCTCTCTCATCTGCAATCATTGCTATCATAATATTTTCCGGATGGCCGAAGAAGCCATTTCTCTGAATAACAGGATCAACTATTGATTTTAAATTTTGAGGCAGGTATCTGGTCAACATTATAGTTTTGTGAAGGTGTCGAGCGCCATCAATACCGTAAGGTCTAGTTTTTATTTGAAACCACATTGGTGCATAGACTTCCATTATAAAATTGAGCAACAAAAGCATATTTTCGGATGGAGTCACAGTAGAAACATATAACCTTAATATTCGATTTCCAGTTGTAAGCCACCTTGAATGAACGATTTTTCCCGGATTTCTTTTTTTAAACCGTCACTACAAATTCCTGAACTGATAGCTTGACAAATTTCAAACAAGTATCGTGTTTGATATTTCTGGAAGGTTACATTGAATAGCTTGAAATCGCACTAACAACAAATTTTCACTATCTTTCAATTTGTTTCCCAAAGGTCCTGTGAAGCTTCCTGGTCCGGTTGTAGTTCCATCAAGATGCTCAAACATGTGTCGACGAATAAGTTAATTTGCATGTAACTGGCATATGAACCATTGAAATGGTGTTCTTAGGTCTAGTTCCAAACGACGGATAGCACCTCCCTTCGATCCTGTGTTTATAACTGTGCCATGACTTCCAATAACCACAACTTTTGATTTATCAATCCGTTTTTCATCAAAGAACTCCTTCAATTTCTTATTCACGGTTTCAGCTTTTCCATTTGGAAGGGAGAGATGACCTAAGTATTCGGATCCAGGCTCTTTCACTAAACTTATATGCTCTTCAACAATTGATTTTCGTCTGTTATCTATCATACTGAGTGTTTTGTCTTTTCTTCCGTCAAAATATATCCCAAACTGGAGCTCTTGAAATGACATTGATGGTGACAAAGATGATAACGATGCCTTCTCTTTCTCACGGGCACGTCTGATTTTGTGCCTATCTACAACATTGGTAAAATTGTCCTTTGAAATCATTCCAACATCTTGAAGAGTAGCTGAAATAATTGCAGCTCCTGCCCTGTCCGAAATTCCAAATCCCACCCACTTCTTACTGAAATTGCTTAGCCTACTAGCTTAAACGATAAAAGCCCGCTGCAAACTGAAATTGGTAAGTCTTCTTAATAAAAGGTTTATTTTTTGCATAAATTTCGATTTGTATTTTAAAATATTCTATTCAGTAGGTATAACGGAATAATGGATTTTAAAATGCATTTAGAGCAATATGTAATCCCATAGATTTTTCCAGGAGATTCGTTCCAAGGAGAGGGGCGGGGAGGGGGCAAAAAATAGATTCTAACAGAAAAAAATAAAAACCAGTCGGATTTTTCAAAAAGACATTGTTAAAAGCAAAAAATGTTGCAAATGTGGTATTTTCCTGAGCCAGAGGAGGGGGCAATTGACCCCCTTGCCCCTTGCCCCTTTCATGTGGGCGCCTTTGGATAAGCCTGCTGATTTTTAAACAAGGTTTTATATTTAACTTATGAAACATAAGCCATTTTTTAAACGATTTTATATAAATCTTTTTTTTAATTTATGGATCATATTTCGAAAATCTTTAAGGTCCTTGGGGCAGTATTTAAAATTGGAATTTTTTAAAAATATTTTGGATTCCTATTGAAGGATTCTTATTACAACTTTTGTATACCGCCCGAACACGATCAAACAAAAAAAAAAAATTTTCATACAATTTTTTTATCAATCGAGCCAGCCTACTAAACACCCATCTTCCAAAAAACTGTTTCATGTCCAAATATTTATATTAAATCAAAATCACAGATCCATGAGATAAGCCTCTTCAGGCCCTCGCACCTTTACTAGCCAATGGTCCATTATCAAACCGACCTCAACAGGGCGAGCAAGAGGTTCGGCAACACTTGTGCTGAAACAAACGCACCGAAATTGAGAAAACCAGTGGTGAAGAGTTCACATATTTGTCAAACATTTTAACCAAAATGTTTGTAGGCTTCTATATAAAATGGCTGCCATAATAAAGATTTTGGTAAATTTGTCTGAAAATTTGGTTGCGTTCTTTTGATAGATTCTTCTCGACAAACAAAATGATGAACTGAGGTGGCAACGCCATTTGTTTTAATTTTCAGGCTATAGCATTGATCATTTTTCCAATTGTTATGTTTCAACAGCTGTCAAGGTTACCAATGACATCCAGCTGTTAAAATATTCATGTCGTTTTTATTTGGCAATCCGGAATCTCTCTCCGATCCGGAATCCAAACTGAACACTTTTTTTTGATTGTGAAGTTTTTTGTGATTGTATATGTGAAACATCAAATGTGGACGCAGTAATGATCGAGAATATTGTTTGTTGAAAGATACACTTCGCACAATTAGGATACCAAAAATAATAGCTGTTGATATTGACGTTTAAGTATATGAATGTGTGAGTGCTTCTGGTTTCGATTCTGATTTCAAATCCAGAAGCAAATTTCTCTTCTTTTCAGAATCAGAACTGTCATTTTTTCCCAAGTGAACACTTTCAGAAGAGTCCAGAAGGCTTCCGGATTGCCAAATAAAAACGACATCAGTAATAGCGTTCTCGTTTGGTAATCTGGAAGGAACTCTCCGATCCGGAATGCCAAAAGAAAAAGTTGCACAATTTTTTTTGGATTCTGAAGTTTGCATATGGAAAATTTAAGTTGATTTTGTTTTTTATTATTTGTTAACATGGCGAATATTAATTTAGAAGATTTTGATCCTCTTTGCGAGGAATATTCCTCAATAGCTTCCGGAGTCTTACTTTCAGTAAACTTCTTTAGTATCTAATAATTAAATTCGACCACGAAATTATAATCAACATTTAAGGATGACGATGATGAAGAACATGAATAAACAAATCCAAAACATAAAATGACATTTCAGGATTTTGACGTTTAAAGTGTGCGCATTTGTGAGTACTTCAGGTTTTGATTCTTTCTTCATGTCCAGAATCAAATTTTTTTTCTTTTTAGAAGAAGAACTGTCATCTAGTGTCAAACGAACGATTCAAAAAGCAAATTAAAACGTAATAAGTTTTGCCATTTTATCCGGATGACCACAGACAAAGCCATGTGTTCTCTAATTGGGGTGCGGGAAATGTTGGCCGAAGATCCGGATTTTTGATGTCGGACGAGGTCGATTTTTGACTGAGCGAAAACAATCTACAAGTACTCGACATCATCAATTTATCCACAAAGAATGACAATTTGGTGGGGATTATGCCATGGCATCATTATCGGACATTATTTCTGATTATTATCATATAATAAAACGGCAAACATGTTTTTTGTGGTACACTTTTCTCCAAAAGTATTTAACCGATTTCGATAAATTTTATATGGTTGGAAAGCCACAGTTACGGAGATGTGCAGAATATACTTGAGACACGCATTTACACACTGTGGGTCATTTTTGTTTTTGCACTGTCGAACACTTTGCATATTACATAAAATAAAATTTAATTTAATAAATTTGCTTGAAAACACTGCCAATAATATAAATAATAAATAAATTGGCACTCGAATTTCGAGAGCTGGGTCGGCTAGTTTATTTAAAAATGGAAGCAGGCACCTTTAGCGTCAATTTTCGATATATTGATATATTCGGACTTTGGTTCCAACAAGACGGTGTCGCTACTTGCCACATCTCTGGATGTTGTGAAGGCGAAATTTGGCGACTGGGTCATCTCATGGCGAGTGTATATCTTTATACCCTAGTTTTTTTTTTGTATAATTTTTATAAGAACATCGCCTTAATAATTTATGGATAATTATATATTATACATTCGTAGGATATGACTAAAATAAATAGAAAACAAATATACAATTAAAACACTAATTTTCGTCCAATCATTTTCAACAAAGCCATAATTTTTTCTCGCTTCAAATAACCAGAAGTTTGATTATACAAGTATGTACTTTATTTTTAATTTCAACTTCCCACATCTATAAAGAGCACAATCAGGGAAAACAAACAAGTTCCATATAAACCCCACTCTCCTGAGAGGTTCTCTACTCCAATAAGAGGAATAGACTCTTTGGTCTTGTGTTACTACTTTATCATTATTTTTTGCCGCATCAATATCATTTTCCAAAAGTTATTTGCCAATGAAAAGTAACGTTCGATTAGATGTAAAATTGAATTTAAATGAGGAAAGTCCAAACCAAAACCATAAGTCCAGACCTAAGAGGCTTGGATATTTATGCAGAGATTTTACACTACTCGCGTGAGTTTTCTTTCTTTAATTTATATCCCAGTTAGTGTTGAAACGAGCATTGGCAATAATTGTAAGTTGAAAGTTGCAAAGTCACTTTCTCTGTCTGTTTTGGTTTGGTAAGAGGGCAGTCAGACAAGCGTGCATCGACCAAAATAGTAAGTTGGTTTTATGGCGGGCTGGTTGGTTATTTTTTTTTTGTTTTTATGACAAAAAAAATGTTTATTAATAAAATTTCTATTTGAATAAATAGCAATTGTAAATAAAGTGACAGTTTATTAATTCATAAATGTCTCTTGCCAGACTACATACAACTTGATCATCGTTAACACTTTTCATTTCTTTAGTAATCCATAGGAGTTCAATAGCCTTTTACTAATTTATTTTCTTTGTGCAATCATGACCTTTTTTTTCAAAAAAAAAAAAATAAAGAAAAAGTATGGCCACCCGAAAAACCGATATAAGATATATGGATGTGTAGATTACATAGGCATTATGGTATTACAATCGAATATTTCTTTCAAATTGGATTTCAATTTGAAAACAATATGGACGCACTTGGAATCCATTCATTCATTTATTTATTTATTCTTGCAACCATTTACATATTTGTTCATCCATAATGCATTCTAATCATTTCTTCTGTCTATTGATTGTGACATGGAAAAATATCTGAGCACAAATCATCTGTCAACTGTCAAATTCCTTCTCAAAAAAGTTGTATTATCGGTTTAGAACCATAATTGCAATCAACCAAAATTGGAGTCAACTTAAGGCCATCTATAATGAGATGATTGTCTGAATAACGCAATCGCATTCGACATTCGTGTAGTACGGCTAAATAAAGAATCTCTGAATTTAATAGTACGTCCGAAGTTGGAATCAAGTATAAAGAGATGGGCATTCCCTGAAACGCGAGTATTAAGGTTTAATTGTTTAAGGGGATGAATGCAACTGGTAATTTCACTAGAACACTCTTTATAAAAATAACGGTAAAAGAATGAAAGACAAGAAACATTGCAGCGGTGCTCGAGAGATTCAAATGTTTCTGGTTTTACTTCTATTACATATCACTTTTCGAGCCCTTTTGAATTCTATCCAAGAGACTCAAGTGGGTTATTGGAGCAGCTGCCCAAATATGGGAATTATACTGAAGCTTAGGACGAATATAGGCTTTATATATTACAGCCAGAACAAAATAGGTAAAAAATTTCTTGCAAGGTCAAATGAAACCTTAGCACTTAGAAGCAATTTTGGTGACGTCAAATATGTGCTCATTCCACACAAGGTGGTCTGTGATGCACATACCGAGAACTGAAAGCGACATGGGTGTGGACTCCACTTTATCGACAGGAGGCAGAGTTTTTGAAGAATAAAATTTTGGGCATTTTTTAGTTCCTCATTTGACAATGCTATCGAGATCAGAGTATGAGCTTATCATATACGCTGTCGTTTTTTACTTGCGACTTATAGGTACTAACGGGTGATTTTTTTGAGGTTAGGATTTTCATGCATTAGTATTTGACAGATCACGCGGGGTTTCAGACATGGTGTCAAAGAGAAAGATGCTCAGTATGCTTTGACATTTCATCATGAATAGACTTACTAACGAGCAACGCTTGCAAATCATTGAATTTTATTACCAAAATCAGTGTTCGGTTCGAAATGTGTTTCGCGCTTTACGTCCGATTTATGGTCTACATAATCGACCAAGTGAGCAAACAATTAATGCGATTGTGACCAAGTTTCGCACTCAGTTTACTTTATTGGACATTAAACCAACCACACGAATGCGTACAGTGCGTACAGAAGAGAATATTGCGTCTGTTTCTGAGAGTGTTGCTGAAGACCGTGAAATGTCGATTCGTCGCCGTTCGCAGCAATTGGGTTTGTGTTATTCGACCACATGGAAGATTTTACGCAAAGATCTTGGTGTAAAACCGTATAAAATACAGCTCGTGCAAGAACTGAAGCCGAACGATCTGCCACAACGTCGAATTTTCAGTGAATGGGCCCTAGAAAAGTTGGCAGAAAATCCGCTTTTTTATCGACAAATTTTGTTCAGCGATGAGGCTCATTTCTGGTTGAATGGCTACGTAAATAAGCAAAATTGCCGCATTTGGAGTGAAGAGCAACCAGAAGCCGTTCAAGAACTGCCCATGCATCCCGAAAAATGCACTGTTTGGTGTGGTTTGTACGCTGGTGGAATCATTGGACCGTATTTTTTCAAAGATGCTGTTGGACGCAACGTTACGGTGAATGGCGATCGCTATCGTTCAATGCTAACAAACTTTTTGTTGCCAAAAATGGAAGAACTGAACTTGGTTGACATGTGGTTTCAACAAGATGGCGCTACATGCCACACAGCTCGCGATTCTATGGCCATTTTGAGGGAAAACTTCGGAGAACAATTCATCTCAAGGAATGGACCGGTAAGTTGGCCACCAAGATCATGCGATTTGACGCCTTTAGACTATTTTTTGTGGGGCTACGTCAAGTCTAAAGTCTACACAAATAAGCCAGCAACTATTCCAGCTTTGGAAGACAACATTTCCGAAGAAATTCGGGCTATTCCGGCCGAAATGCTCGAAAAAGTTACCCAAAATTGGACTTTCCGAATGGACCACCTAAGACGCAGCCGCGGTCAACATTTAAATGAAATTATCTTCAAAAAGTAAATGTCATGGACCAATCTAACGTTTCAAATAAAGAATCGATGAGATTTTGCAAATTTTATGCGTTTTTTTTTTTTTTAAAAGTTCTCAAGCTCTTAAAAAATCACCCGTTATAAGGCAAGTTATGCATTCGTAAAAAAAATCGAACTCAAGATTTTGATCAAAGTTGACATTACGATGATAGCGAAGACCAAAAAAGTGGGTCTCACAATTCTGTCTGTTTGTCTGTCGCTTCGACTACAGCATAAATTGCTCGGCCAATTTTCTTCAAACTTGGTAGATATCGGTTTTAATTTTCCCCCCACACGTTTTTTTCTTTTTTTTTTTAAGACCGAAAATAACAGTACCTGCCATACGATTTTTTTTTTCGAAATTTTATAAATATTTATTTTTTTCTCAAAAACTGTCCCATAGAGAACGGAGTTAATGTTAAAATATTCATTGATGCCTTTGAAATATGTGGAGAATTGTTGCTTAAGATTGTGAATTTATCTTAAATAAGTGGTACGTTTCCAAATTGCTGTAAAGAGTCCCTTATTGTTCCTATTCCTAAAATAAAAAACTCAACAAAAGTGGAAGATTTCAGACCTGTCAATATGATGAAACTTGAAAGTAAAATTATTGAAAAAATTGTATACAATCAATTACAAATTTACTTAGAATCTTTTAATTTAATATCGTGTTATCAATCCGGTTTTAGAAAAAATCATAACTGCGAGTCCCTTCTTAATCTAGTTATCACTAAATGGAAAATTGACATTCATGACAATAAAGTTGTAGTGGCCGTATTTTTAGACTTAAAACGAGCTTTCGAAACAGTGGACAAATTAATTCTAATTGAAAAGCTAAAAATGTATGGTGTAAGAAATACAGAACTGCAATGGTTTAAGTCATATCTCGAAAATAGAACTCAAAAAACTAAATTAAACGATAATATTTCAAATCCTATCTCGGTGCTTTATGGTGTCCCACAAGGATCTTTACTGGGTGTGTTGCTGTTTTTGATTTATATCAACGATATGGAGAATGTGGTCCGTTTTTCAAAAATTGTGTTGTTTGCTGATGATGCCTTATTATTTATATCTGGTAGTAATATTGATGAGTGTATTGATAAAATTAATATGGATTTACAAAATTTGCAAGAATGGTTTGACAGTAACATGTTAAAATTGAATGTAAATAAAACTAAAGCAATGATTTTAAATGGTTGTACCAATAGAAACATTAATATTAACAATCAGAATATTGAAACAGTAAACGAAATAAAATATTTGGGTGTTGTAATTGACGAAAATTTAAACCTTGATGCTCATGTAAATTATATTTGTAAAAAGATATCTAAAAAAATTTACTTTTTGAGTAGAATTAGAAATAAAATGTCAACAAAGACATCAATTAATGTATATAATACTATGATAAAACCCCACTTTGAATATTGTTCAACTGTTTTGTTTATGTGTAATAATCAGATGATGAACAGATTGCAAAAACTTCAGAATAGAGCTATGAGAATTCTCTTAAAATGTAATGTATTAACTCCAATAAGAGAAATGGGCAAGAGTACGATAACTTAGGCGCCAAGAAATTATAACGGTTTTTTGTAGAACAGTTCAATACAAGCATTTTTTACTATGGGAGGGGGGGGTCTATCTCCCCCCGTTTGGGCGGGAGGGGCAATTTTATAAAAAAAGTACTAAAATGGAAACAAAAATATTAAAAAATAACGGTAATACTTACAATTAAGTATTATACCTTTTTTTAAAGCCAATACTCTGATCTATTAGATAATTTTTAAATCAAGTAGAATCTATGCACAGTTTTTGAAAAAACGAGTTTTAAACTCAAATTTTGGTGAAAAAAAACATAAAAAAAAAAGTTTAAAGTTTAATTTTTCAAAACTGCAAAGTTATATATTATTATTTTTCCTAAAATTCGTTGCTCTAATATATTCTTATTTAAAAACTGAAAACTAGATGATTTTATGTCGTCTAGTTTTTGAGAAAATTGAAAATAACGAAAACTACTTTTTTATGGGATATTTGTTTTTTTTGCTTGCTTACGCATTACAGCGTATAAACAGTGAGATATGTATGGGGGGGCATGCTGCCCCCCTGCAACCCCCCTGCCTGGGCACACTATAGGATTTGGGGTAGGTGCGAGGTTGGGTGTATGCAAGGTTTCTTTTGCATTTACAGAATCTGGATTTAAAGAAACTTTGAATTTACCCTATGGTCTATATCCAATGTCTACTAAATATATGTATGTACGTAGCCCAAAGTTGCACATTTATTTAATTTATATAATTCCTTAATTAATATGTATGTTCATTGTTTGTGTCTAACATTTTTAATGCTTATATGGTACAGGTTATTGTTTAACAAGGTCATTCGTTATTTAACCTTTGTAAGAGTGAAGTATTTTTTTCTTTGAATAAAGAATGACGACTAAGCATCCACTACTTCATCCTAAATTAAATAACTTTTCAATATTTCAAAAAAAATATTTCAAAAGCATCGCGTTCTTAGAAGAAATTGGTCTAATTCCAACTAAAGCGTCAACTCCCCTCAACTCCAACTCAAAAAGGTGACAAAAATTGTAAGAATACAATATTATTATTATTATTTATTCATCAACCAGAGCATATTATACTCTTACAGTTTAAGATACATAAGTAAATATATAGTTACAAATTTGTAGGTGGGTATATAAAATTCAAATTACATTTAAATGATTTACATAGTTAATCTTTTATTTTAATAAATAACGTTACTTAAATTTTGCTTAAAACTAATGATTTAAAAGTTTCTCTGGTGCAATCCATATAAAAGTTAATCTCAGAGCAATAAACCCATCTATCGGCACATTTTTCCATGGGCCTCAATATTGGCTAGAGATTCGGGAGGTGCTTGCTATAATTTTTTTTTTTTGTGATCAAAATACCGTGTTTACGGTTTTAATACATTGAACATTGAAAAATTGACTTGACTATTTTTAAGTAACACCTGACTTACTCACAAACTGACTGACTGAGACGCGAAATGCCATGCAATTCTACCTCCTCTGGTGCATTCTTGGTAACCCTAAATGATTTGCTGTACTTTACCTACAAATGAACCACATTAACATTAATCCTCAAAATGAAATCACCGTAGTTAAATACCAAAAATCAAAAATTTCATAAAAAGTAGTTTTAGTAATTTTCGATTTTCTCAAAAACTAGAAGGGACAAAACCATTCGGTTTTTTGTGTTCGATTCACAATTAATAGTAGCATTGACCACAAAAAGCCAATTAAGCACTTCATTTTACAATTTTGAAAAAAATTGGTCTAAACTTTTTTTTTTCATTTTTTTTAACAAAATTTTGAGTTTGGATGCAAATTTTTCAAAAACTATTGACATAAATAATTTAATTTAAATTTACGATTATAGAACAGACTTCTGGCTTTCAAAACCGGTATAGTATTTTATTGTAAGTGTTGCCGTTGTTTTTTAATATTTTTTTTTTTCAATTTATGTCATATTTTCTAAAATCGCCCCTACCTCCTAAACGGGGTGAGATAGACCCCCCCCTCCCATAGTAAAAAACGCTTGTATTTGACCCTTCTACAAAAATCCGTTATCAATTTTTGGCGCCTAAGTTATCGTACTCTCCCCGAGAAATGTTACTAAAGTTATCATGGATGAGTGTGAACCAAAGAATAATGTATAACGCTATACTATTTGTGTTTAAAATTAAGTTTAATATATTGCCAAATTATTTAAATGATTATATAGTTTATGTAAGAGAAGCACAACCTTTTGCGTTGCGTAACATTGGTGATTTTCGCTTGCCAATGTATAGAAACTCGAAAACAAAAACTATGGTTCTTCATAGAGGATTAAATATTTATAATAATTTACCGAATGAATTGAAAATTGAAAATAATTTAAGAAAATTCAAAAAACTTTTAATTGGTTATGTCAAGAATAGATTTATTTAATATATGTAGATAAAGAATGTATGTAATGAATTTTTTAAATGGCAAATTATTGCCAAATAAACGTAAATAAATAAATAAATAAAAAAGAATTTGAAAAAAAAAAATTAAAAATTTCATTTAGTTAAAACTAGGTAATGGTTGAAAAAAAATTTCCAAAAATTGTTGTTTTTGGTAGCCCCCCAGGTCCATTTTTTTTGCTTTCGATTTTCTCGAAAACGGTACAGCCGATTCAAATCATTTTTTTTATGCTAAAGCTCCTCCAAAGTTTGAATATTATTACATATTCAAATTTTAACTTTTTTTATTTTTTGGATTTAAAAAAAAAATCAAAATTTTTTTTTGGAAACTCAATATTTCGAAAATCCCAAGATCGATTTTTTTCAAACTTGACAAATAAAGTTTCTTAACCTAATCTACAAGATTTGAGAAAAAAAATTTGTTTTATCTAAAACTAACTGTACCTTCCATACAAATTTAAAAAAATGGTTTTCGAAAATCGTATTTTTCTCGAAAACGGTTCCGAGAATTTTGCTAAAATTTTTTTTCTTTTGATTAATTCTTACGATCGATAATTTAATAAAAAAAATTTGAAATCTAGATATTACTGACTGTACCTACCATAGAAGGATTTTTTTCGAATTTTGAATTTCTCATTATCGGCATAGCGGATTTGAATGAAATTTTTCATAAAGAAGCTCCTAAAAAGTTTAAAAAACATTGCATTTTTTTTTGGAAAATTCGATATCTCAAGAACGGCTTAATATTTTTTTTTTGGAAATTAGACTCTTATTCGTAAAATAATAAAAACTTAAGATTGGCGTACCAAAATTTTTTCTTAAAAATGTTTTAAAAATTTTGTACATAACAGCTTATGTTTTTAAGGAACCACTGCAACGACTTAAAATTTTTGTTCTTGCATACATTCATATTTGCATATAGCATTCTGTTTTTATCTCTTACTACTAAAAGAATTTAAAAAATTCATTTTATCCTTATGAACAGTTTTCTTTAATAACATCCGTTTTTAAAATTCCTAGTTTATTACATAGGAGCAAGTTCGTGCGACCGAGTCGTGCATTTTATTTGAATAAGAGCATCGCAGGTATTTCTTCACCTCTCACCCAATATGTCAAAAAGATGAAAGACGAAACAACTGGTGCCAAATTTTATTGCAGGTTCATTCAATGTTTTGCCCCGGAAAATGCATTTTCAACGAAATATTCCCAATACGTCAAAATCTTATTCGTCCCTTATCTGTCAGACCACATAATGCAAAATTTTGAATTATATTTTCTATTTATAAATCAAAATACAGATTCTCTATCCATTTGTCAAGCCATTAACTGGCTAATGACTGCCATGCAAATGGATTGAACATTTTATTTTTGTCTGCTTATATTTATACTTTGACAATTTTGATTACAAGATGATAATGCTGTCAATCGGTTTATAAATGTCAAAAAGAGGGTTTGAGATACAGTACAGAAACTTCAAAAAAATAGTCAGAGGATTTAATTCAGTGTGAACATCATCTATAGCAGACAAATGTCACCAAGAGCCTGATTACACGAATCTTGTTTCAGTTGTTTGATCTTTTTGACATATTTAGCGTGAAATGAAGAAGTGTAGTGGAATGAAGTTGCATGACAAGCATATTTGAGAATGTGAACGCATGTTTGTCAAGCATGAAGCAAATTGTAAGAAAATATATCAAAATAAGTTTTATGAGCAATAACGGTAGTTTAGGTGGATTTTATAATATTAATAAAAGTTTTCTGCGGAATGGGAATATACTATCTAAAATTTCATCTATGCTCTAAAATTTCATCTATGCTCTGAGTTGGTCAAAATTCTAATGAACAATGTGAACGATACTGTTTTTGATAAATCAAATATTCATCACATCGTGCTTGCAAGCAAGTTTGAGAATGTGAACGCTTTTTTTAATTACCAAATTCCCAAAATTTAATAAGGTCCTCTTTTATATATGTAAAGGGTTTTCCAATAGGGACTTGACAACTTTGAATTTAATTTGGGAACGCACCCTTTCACTAATCATCGAACTGTCATTGTCAATTTATTCAGTTCAGTAAACTCATCATTTTCATCATGGTAAAGTACACGAATGAGCAACGTCTGCAAATTATAAAAATTTTCTACTCAAATTCGGAGTCGGTGACCGCAACTTTAAGAGCCAATTTCATCGCAAAATCATCTTCAGTGACGAAGCTCATTTTTGGCTCAATGGGTTCGTCAATAAGCAAAATATGCGTTATTGGTCGGGTGAAAATCCACATTTGCTTCATGAATCACCACTTCATCCACAAAAAAATAACTGTTTGGTGCGGTTTGCATGCCGGCGGCGTTATTGGGCTATATTTGTTCGTCGACGATAACGATCGTCACGTTACTGTGAATGACCAGCGTTATCGCGCCATGATTACCGATTATTTTTGGTCCGAAATGAAAGATATGGACTTGGACGACATGTGGTTTCAACAGGATGGTGCCACAAGCCACACAGCACACTTTATAATTATTGATTTATTGAAGAATAGGTTTGATGAGCGTGTTATCTCAAGAAATGGGCCAGTCTGTTGGCCGCCTCGTTCGTGCGATTTAACACCTCTAGACTATTTTCTTTGGGGCTACGTTAAGCCATTGGTTTATGTCAACAAGCCGACGAGACGTTGGAAGAGCTCAGAGCCAACATTGAAGGTGAAATAGCGGCCGTTTCGTTCGTATTTTTAAGTATTTTTGTACACATAAAAGTTATTCAGCCCTATCGAGGTATCCGTTCGGAAGAAGTTCAGAAACGATAGTCCGTTCCGATCGGAACTAAGATTTCTTTCGAGGTATCCACTTCAGAACAAACAAAAATGAAGCATACAATCACATTCATTCTATTCCATTTTTCTTAAAATAATCCGCAACTATTTTCTGTCGGAGAATTTTCGAAGAATTTTAACGCACAACTGTCAAAAATTCTTTTCTGAATGTACTTAATCGCAATGCGTTGATGAGCGTCACATTTTATCGGAAGATTTTCCGATATGTCAATCGGACAGCGTTTCTCCGGAGAAATTTCGAACAAATCGGAAAATAATTTTCTCCGAACGGATACCTCGATAGGGCTGATTATAATTGGGCCTTAAGAAAAAAAAACTCCTAACAACAATCTGTTTACTGCTTTGTGTTCGTTTACATTAGTATGTATACTTTACATGCTGGGAATTATGTTTTTTTTTATACAATTTTCATTAGTTTACACTAAAATCCTCAGTTACTCTTTTTACTTAAACTCGCGTGGTTGTATCCAAATGAATTTCGGAAACAATAAACTACGAATCAAAACAAAAAACCAGAAAAACATTCGCCTTCTTTGGAATTTAAATTTGATACAAATTGTAGATAAGTTCATAATTAAAAAAAATTAAAAAAAAATTGTCTTGTTTACGTTTCTCTCGGTATGTATACTCGTGTGTAATACATACATATAAATGGTATGATTGTTTTTGTATTTTAAAATCTCTCCATGTATGGAATTTTTATTATTGTTTATTATTTAGTTTCAGTTAAAAGCTAAAGTGGGTACGTCTGCTGCGGCTGCCCTGCCTTCAATAAGCTCTTCGAAAAGATATTCAATGTCAATTATTGTCAAGTAATATACATACAGTTCATACATATGTACATCGTATCGTATATTTAGTAATATAGAATACTTCCCACAGTTTTTTTTTTGCCTGGGCTGTGCAACGACTTGTCAGTGAGTAATGTGAGCACTCGCTTTCCTAGTTTACGATGGGGATGGTGAGTCATTTGAAAACCACCAGAGTTATATTCAAATGAGATAATTTGAGAAGTTGTATGTTTTTTGTTTACCTTAATAAATACCACACTTCATCGGTTTGAGGTGAATCCACCTTGTCAAAGCTAAAAAAAATGTACTTTTTCAAGAAGATCTAACAGATAATCAAAAGAAAGTAATAGGGAATAATTTGTGTTTGTGAAGGCTATTTTTTTGTTTGGAAATTTATAACTTCAATATGAAACAAATCAAATACATTATGTACAAATAATATATTATTTAAAAAATATTTGTATTATATTGGTACCGTGTATTAATGGCGAATTTTCGAATTTTTTTCCAATTTGAAAGCGTCGGTTTGACATAAATTTAATCGTGTTTTTTTTCTTTTAGATTACTATAAATTATAAATGAATAAAATAATATTAAAAATATATACAATATTAATATAATAATAAAATAAAATAAAAAAAACGTATGTAATTTATAAATATGTATGTACCTACAGTTACTCACAAAATTGAGCGTTAACCAACAGAAAACTAGTATTTTAATTCTTAAAATGATGTCATTATTTCATGGGGTAATTCGATATTTTTTTTATTAGTTTTTAATTTTACTTTACGCAAACAAAATTAGTTAAAAAAAAAAAAACGAAACGAAACGAACACAAAATAAAAACACTAAAACACTCGTTATTCCACCTCACAAAATTGAGCGTACACCCTTTTAGCAAACTTAGTGATTTTTAGAGATTTTGTTAAAATGGCATAAAAGAGAAAGCAAACGGACATTTCTTCAAGAAAACTCATTGTTAATTTGCATTGCAAAGGAGAATCTTTACTTGAAATAGATGAAATCGTCGGCCGATCCCATTCAACTGTCAAAAAAAAAAAAAATAAAAAACAAATATCAATTCGAAGGTACGATTCTTAATAGTGCAGGAAGGGGTCGAAAAAAAATACTTTCTCAATACAATGATGTTCCAAAATAAGCGTCGGAAATAGCCAAACTTATTAAAAAACCGTTCGACACGTCCTTCGAAAAAATATTCTTAATGGTAAACTTGCTCGCAAAAAACCATTCATTTCGGTGATCAATCAGCGTAAAAACGTTTGGAGTTCGCTACAAGGCATGTTAAAAAACCACAAACAATTTGCAAGCGTGTTTTGTTTACCGATGAAAACAATATATTAATAACCGCATTGGTCTCTCTGATGCAACGTGTAATCGGCCGACGCCACCCAGTTGCGCACCTCAAGGCTTCGGGCGTCCTGGTCTACGCCATCTCTCCAGCGCAAGCATGGTCTACCACACTGTCGTCTACCATAGATTGTACCACAAAGAACTTTCCGAGCAGGTTCCTCTTCGCTCATGCGAGCTAGGTGCCCTGCCCACAGGAGTCTACCGAGCTTAATTTTTGTCACGATATCTGCTTCTAGGTAGATTGCATACAGTTCATGACCGTACCGTCTCCGGAATCGTCCTTCCTCACATATGGGGCCAACAATTCTCCTTAGAACTTTTCTCTCGAACGCAGCTAAGAGGTCGGAGTGCCTTTTGCTAAGCACCCAAGTCTCGGATCCATATGTGAGTACTGGCAGGACCATGGTCCTGTACAGCAGCAGTTTTTTCTTCTATATTGTTATCGGCTGCTACTATTGACCCAAGGTATTTAAAGGATTGCACCACTTCAAATTCGTGCTCCGCTACCTTGATTGTTTGACCAACTGTTCCTCTCGCATTCGACGCCACCGTGTTCTTTGTTTTACCTTCACTAATGTGCAGTCCCAGATTTTGTGCCGCCTGCTCGATCTGGATGAAGGAATCGTGTACAGCTTGTTCGGTTCTCCCGATGATGTCGATGGCGTCTGCGTAAGCCAGTAACTGGCTGGACCTGTTGACGATGGTCCCTCATGTTGCCGTGCCAGAGTCACGGATTGCTTTCTCCAACGCCAGGTTGAAGAGGAGGCAGGCCAAACCGTCCCCTTGTCGGAGTCCATTAAAGGTGTTGATTGGTCTGGATAGCAATCCGGCTATTTTTACTTGGCTTGTTACGTTGGTCATGGTCAACCTACATAGTCGTGTCAATTTATTTGGGATGCCGAATTCTCTCATGGCTTTGTAAAGTTCTACCCTGGCTATGCTATCATAGGCGGCCTTAAAGTCTATAAACAGATGGTATGTTGGGATGTTAAATTTTAGACATTTTTCCATTGCCTGCCTAAGGCCTGGAATGAAACCACACTGATATTGTCCGATGACGGTTTTAGCGTATGGGGTTATCCGGTCTTGTAGGATAGAGGAGAGTATCTTATAGGCGGTACTCAACAACGTGATACCTCTATAATTGCTGCACGTTGTGACATCTCCCTTCTTATGTATGGGGCATATTAAACCTTTTCGCCAGTCTACTGGCATTTCTTCCTGCTCCCATACCTGTACTATAATATCATGAATTGCTTGACGTAAGGCTGGCCCGCCGTGATGGAATAATTTGGCTGGTATGCCATCGGCTCCCGGAGCTTTGTTCTGTTTAAGCCGGCCTATAGCCTTCTCAACCTCTTCTATGCTTGATGGCGGCAACATAGCGTATTCTTCTTGAAGTAGTGGAGCCTCCACTTCTGTAGTGAGCTGACCATTTAGCAATTCATTAAAGTACACTTCCCATCGCTCCAGTATGCTTTCAGGATCGGTGATCAGATTTCCCTCTCCGTCCTTGCAGTATGTGCGCAGCGTGGTGTGTACTGCGTCATGTTTCGGACGGATTGGTAGAACTTCCGCGCCTGGTGCGAACCTCGCTCTCGGCTGTTTTCTATTTCACAGATTAGGTTCTTCTCCAAGGCTGATTTTTTTTTTGTCTATGAAGCCGTTTTTCTGTTCTTCTGAGCTCTTTATATGTATTCCTCATCGCGTGCCCGCGTTCTATGAGATTGTTGCATTGCTCGGTACGCAACATTCTTACGTTCAGTCGCTAGCTTGCATTCATCATCAAACCAGTCGTTCCGATTTTTTCGACCGCTGCCTAAGATGGAGTTGGCAGTTCTGATGACAGTGTTTTTAAGACGTGTCCACTTCTCATTTACGCTTAGCATACTGGCTCCAGGACTTATTCTCCCTAAATCAGGTGTTTCTAGGGCGAGTCCTAACGCATTACCAAAGGTGTTACTGGTGTTTTCATTGCGCAGGGCAGCCGTGTTGATTCGAACCTGATCGGCGGATGCAATGCGTCTTCGCAAGGCAATCCGCCCTCGGAAAACCATACCAACAAGATAGTGATCCGAGTCGATATTTTCACCTCGGTACGTTCGTACCGTCATCAAGTTCGAGTAGTGGCGACGGTCTATCAACACGTGGTCTATTTGGTTACGAGTGACTCCATCAGGTGATACCCAGGTGGCTTTGTAGATATCTTTACGCGGGAACCTGGTACTCGCAACGACCATGTTTTTCGATGCTGCCAATTCTAAGACTCGAAGTCCATTGTCATTAGTGTTCTCATGCAAACTATGGGCGCCTGCGTAATGCGTGAATACCGGCTCCCGACCTATTTTTGCGTTCAAATCCCCAAGGATGATTTTAACATCATACCTTGGACAGGCATTGAGGGCCCTCTCGACTTGTTCGTAGTAAGTCTCTTTTTCTTCGTCTGAGGACTTCTCCGTAGGTCCGTGAACGTTATTGAGGCTGATGTTCGTAAATTTGCCTCGCACGCGAAGGGTGCATAGCCTTTCGCTTATAGCGTTAAAGCCGATGATGGTAGACTTCATTTTTTCGCTGACTAGGAAGCCTACCCCGAGCACATGGTGTTTTGTATGACAGCTGTAATATACGTCATATTCTTTTAAGATATTCCTTTTTAAGAAATCTAATATGACTATATAGTAATCATCCTGTCGAGTAAAAGAAACTTGGCGATCCAATACTAAGTACTCCTAGATTTTTTTTAAACTTTTCCCAATGTAATAGTATTACCTATGGGATAGCCTTTTTAAAACTTTGACATTTAGATACATTCAAAAAAAAGAAAATTGCTTTCGCACCATAAAGCTAGTTTAAGTAAAACGTCTTGAAGAAAGTGACAATCGTTTAGGGATTTAATTATTTTAAAAATTTTTACATCATCAGCGTATAACAGGTTCCTGGAAAACTGAAAAATTTCTGGAATATAATTGATGAATAAATTAAAGAATAAAGGGCGGATGTGGCTTCCTTCGGGTACGCCCGAGATAACACTTTGCATTTGGAAACAAATCTGTCTCTCTTTACATATTGGCTTCGATCAATTAGGTATATATGGAATTAAATCCGAGCTTCTACAATTTATAAATAAGGATTTTGTGGTTTAACCTATCAAAGGCTTTTGCAAGGACTGTTAATATTATATCAGTCCGAAACCCCCATCGGAAGATGTGGATCTTTCTGAAACAAATCTATGTTGTGAGACAGAAATGATTTTTTTTTTGTGAAATCAAATTATTGTTAACTTTTTTATACCGTTTATATGCCCTATTTTTATATATTTTTGAGATAAGACAATCTGTTATTGAACCATGCTGGGTTTGAATTCTGTTTACTAATTTTTTTCGGAAAAAAGCTGTCAGATGCGTGCTTGAAATACAATTATTTAAAAGCGTCATATATCCTCGGCATTGAGTTTAAATACACATTCATTGCATCAAAGTTTTAATGCTTGTAATCATACGATCTTACATTTATATTTATGGTTTGAATATTATAACTAAAAACTTACAATCCATGAATAGACGAATATGATGTTGTGAATTTTGTACTACAGGATAATCAACCTTATCAATTATTTTTACTTCTAAATGACTATCAACGAAGACAAGGTCCAAAATACGATTTAATAAATTCGGCTTATTGTTCAGTTGCAATAAATTACACTGGCTATAGAAATCAATTACTGAAATTTCAATTTCTGTTTTTATATAGGAAAGAATCCAACAAATTTTCATCAGCATTAAGGTTTCAATTTACATAACCAATATTGAAATCACCTAAACAAATTAAATGAACAGATGGATTGACAATTATTTTCTCATTGTAAATTTTATATTTCTAAGGGATTTCCTAGAGGAATATAACTGGCAGCGATATACTCGTAGTATATAAATTTACATTTTTTCTTAGATTAACCTTTACAATACAAATAGTTTCATTTTCATAATTCAATTTTGTTTGAAAATAAATTTGAACTAATGGCAGTAATAAATCCACCACCCCGAAAATGATCGGTTTTCAACGAACATCTAGCATATTGTTTGCAATTGAATAGTTCTGGTATTAGGTGACTATCATTAAGCCAGGTTTAAACTAATATACAATTATATGATAATCATTAGAAGCAATATATAAAAACAAGTCATTTAATTTAGTTCTTAATGATCGTGAAATGTCACGCTTTGACTGGAGCTGCTGCTTTTCGCAATTTTAAAATTTCATACTTATACTTACTTGGAGAACTGGGCCTAGTGACTTGCACATACCAACCAACTACTACTGTATTCTTTTTGTAATTCGCCAGAAATAAAGGGGATCTTTAATTTTCTGCCCAATCGGAACGGCTAAGATAAGTGGCATTCCGTCATGAAAAGGGACAGAAACCATCAATAAAATATTTACAGTGGAATCAGCTGGACTCGGATTCGAACATATTATGTAGATCTCCAGCGAAATATTTCAATAAACTTACTATAGAAGAAATACTATACTAATGCATCACATTTTTTTACAAGCTCAAGGGTTTATTGAGAGAGCTTTATAATGTTTAGCACAACACGAGCGATGAGTAAATTTGTTGTAAGAAGTTTGTAGTGCTTAAATTGTATCCTACTGTCGTCCAGTGTTCTAGTGAAATAGCATTATACTCTCTTTAAACAATTCAAACGTAATACTCGCGCTTCAGGTAATGCCTATCACATCACCCTTGAGCCTTCGGACCTACTGTTAGATTCAGAGATTCTTTATTTAGCCGCACTACACGAATGTGGAATGCTTTACCCGGCCCAATATTTCCCTCCCGTTACTATATTCAGACATTCACAACCAATTTGCATCGGTATCTACCTGTAAATCCCCTCCAACTTTCCTAAACGCTCGCACTGTGCTCAAACATTTTAAGGGTAGCCAAAATCTCTAGTGCGTGTAAAATATAAAAAATAAAAAAAGTGTTGAAAACATACGAGTACTTCGAATAGAAATAATAATGCCATATATGTACATATGTACATATATTGTATAAATGTAGTTGAGAATAAAAGTAAGGCTCGTTTCACACTTATTTGTTAGGCCACGTTTTCAAAATACATTGCGTCCTACAAGTGTGAAAAGTGCTTAATAGACTTGATAGCCCAGAACGATCCCTCGCTAAGAATCGACTTCACGGTTCTTAATAGAGTTTTTTTAATTTCAAAGGACTGGGTAATTCTTTTCGGATGAGATCTCTTAATACAAACTCGATGTTAACTGCGCGTGTATGAAGAGTACCCACGATATATATGTAGATATACATACATACGGCAGCTGCATGAATGAAACCGAATAAATGTGAAACGAGCTTTAGGAATTAGTTGAGGACTATTCACAAGGAACAACCGGCAAATGAACAAACATTCGTCCATTTTGACATTTCTTTCACATAACATTTGATGACAAATCACAAAAAAAAAAAAATGCACGACTGGATCGCACGAACTTGCTCTTATGTAAAAGTACTTTGGAATTTTAAATACATTTTATAAATATAAAACATGGATTTAATGAGATAAAAATGTTCAAATGTATGGAATTGCCGTCTGATTAATCTTTTTTATATTAAAGTAATTTTTTATATAACAAATTTCCTTAACATTTTCGAGCACAAAAGTATTTAGTAGTATAGATTTTAGAAATAGTTTCAAAAAATAATCGTTCACACGTTTTCAAGATATTGCTTTTTCAAAAAATAAATTGGATTTTTTTTTCCAAAAAACAAAGAAAATATTTTTTCGAATATTTTTATATACAATATTATTTTATTTTGATTTTGTTAAAATCGTTAGAGCCGTTGATAAGAAATTCGAAAATCAAAAAAAACGGTTCTATGACAGGTACCGCTAATATCATTTTGCCCCAATTTTTTTTTACCAAAATATAGTTCATGTTCATAATATCACACCTAATTTTTTTTATCAAAATCGTTAGAGCGGTTTTCGAGATAAATAAGATTATGCATTAGGGGTGTATGGGGGGTAACGTTAGTTTTGGAGCTAAGAACAAAATTCAATTTCTCCTCTAGAGAATCACCGAAAAAAGAGAATTTCAGTATCTGAACATGAATTTCAATTATTTTTCCACCATTTTGTTTAGTTTTTGTGAAGAATTTAATTTTAAAAATGTCTTCAATCATATGGGTTCTTTTATTCGGCGATCGTTGGACCAACGACGAATAAATGAACGTTCATCCATTTTGACATTTCGTTACTTAGCGTTTTTTATTCGCCAAGAATGTTTAAAACAAAAAAAAACTAACAATAATTTTGAGGTTAGTCGTGCACGAACAATATTCATTCCTTGCTATGCTGATAGTATGTTGAACGCGAACAGAGCTTGACAGTTCCTAACAATTCGTAACAACCAATTTATTTTCTCAATGTTCTCTTATTTTAGCAATTAAATTAAATTAATTAAAAATTAATTTCTACAGCCTGTTCTAGTTTTTCTGAAGAAGTTAGGATTATCAAAGGGCACAGTAGTGCCCAGCCAAGTTCTGGCACTACACCCTTTTTACAGGAACAAACTCATTCGACTTTTGACCCCTCCCTATCTTCAGTACCAATGAAATCAGAAACTTGAAATTCCGAATATTTGCTAAGCTAGTCAGGCACAAGAGCCTCACCAAATTTCAATTTCTAGCATAAGCGGTTCCTGAGATATAAGGCCTCAAAAATCACAAAAACCGTAACTGACTCACCCACTGACTGACTGACTGACAGATCATCAAAATTATGGAGCACTTCCCGACATCGTAGAATCTTGTAATTTTGCACAACGGTAGATTTTGTCATGCAAGTAGAGGAAAAAATCGAAAATTTGAGGTTTTCCATTCAGGAGGCGTGGTATCCGCCCACTTTCTCCGAATTGGTGTTGGTTGAATGAGCAGTTCCGACTGCTGTAAAACGATGAAATTTGGTAAAGTAAAAGGTAAAGAAAAAAATATAAAATTTGAAGTTTTCCATTCAGGGGTGTGGTATCCGCCCACTTCCTCAGAACTGATGTAAATTATATGGCACACTTCCGATTGCAGTAGAACAATGAAATTTGGTAGAACGGGAGGGCTCAACTTGCATACGAGTATAATGGACCAAAAATAAAAATTGAGGTTTTCCATTCAAGGGGCGTGGTATCCACCCACTTTATAAGAAAATGTTTAATTTATATGGAGCACTTCTGATTGCTGTAATTAAGGTAGGTATGTTAGTGTTAGGTATCTTGCCAGTACAAGAAGAAATAATTGAAGCGCAAATCAAAACAATCAATAACAAAAAGAAATAGGAAGCTATAAAGTAAGTTGATTTTAGTAGGTAGAGTACAATCTTCTACCTTTCCGTATCTTTCGAGATTTTGACATGGCAAAATATTAAAATATTTGCAAAAAGACCAAAAACATAAATGTTAAAAAAAGAGCCAAGTTCTTCTATACAAAAACCTTTGTGTAACAAGTCAGCCGTGAAAAGTACTGAGATCTAAAAGTACGCCAAGTTCTTAATTAATGAAGGTTTAATACCGAATATTTAAAGTAGAATAATATTGAAACAGCTACAATGTAATAAAGAAATTTTATTATTTAATGATTACTGGCTAAAATTTGATGGGTTCACTGGTCAAGTTTTTTAAACCTTTTGAATTGGGCATAAAAAAACTCGGATCTTGGTAGTAGGAGTCTCTCAAATGGATTTTATGTCTTTGGGATAGAACATTTTAAAATTTTGCACTACTGTTAGATCTCAGTACTTTTCACGGCTGACTTGTTATTCAAAGGTTTTTGTATAGAAGAACTTGGCTCTTTTTTTAATATTTAATACAAGAGGTACTCTTGTAGTAGCTAGTAAACCCCTAAATAACTTTGTTCCAACGGGTGAGAATCGAACCCAAGACTTATTGCATAACAGTCCAACCCACTAACCATTAGGCCAAGGGGTGCCTTTTGTAAAACTGACATCGCTAATGAATTTTCCTTAAAAATTTTTAGTATTGAATCACAAATATAATTCAGGACTATCCATCACACAAAGAAGTGTTATGTATCGCTATCTATCATAAATAAGTGAATCTCGGTCTACACATTCAATCTTTCTATCAAGCACACAATCTTTTCTTAATGATTTCATTTATACGAGTACCTACATATGCACAATGCACACATGCACATATAAATTTAATTGAACAAAAAAAATAGTTCTCTCTAACAAAGGCATAGCTTTATCTTAAAATCGCTGCATTATTAATTAGTCTTTATCATGAAACAATGCCTCCATTGTCTTAACCCATAGAAGCTGCTCTGGCTATCCCATCTCCAGTGTTTGACGATGAGAGATCTAGTTCATTTGCAATACAATTACGTTCTTTAATCAGAAAGTAATCTTATTTGCAAATTTCCTCCTCAGACCAATGAACTTTTTTTCTTCTGTATTATTTGCTTCTTTTTTTTTACCGGAAAAGTACACCAACGTACGTGAGAACGTCTGACTTCCTCGTTAGGTTTTGGACGCGCCTTTATATTATTGCGGAGCCACACAGAAATCACCCGAGAAACCGAAGAATATAAGAGGGAAGCAAAATAGAAAATTGAACTTATTTTCCTGGCTTCATATTTCATCTTTCCATGAGTAATCCATTTCCTATGAAGTGTAAAGTAGATTAACGGAAATCATAAGTATTGATTGCATTTAGAGAAAAAAAAATATTTTCCCGAACCATGGATGGTACGAGTATATTAGTTTTCAGCAGACGCACAGTGTCCTAAATAAAAATGCAGATAGGAAAAAATAATAAACAACAATATTTATAAAGCAAAACTTCGTAAAGAGGCTAAAAAAAACTAAACAGTATTTAGACTTTTTACAATTTTTTAAAATAATTATTTCTTTTAACCTGAGTACCGAACTGGTAACTAGTAACTCGTTGTTTGTTTTCATGTTATTCTCGTAACGAATGCGATATTCTGAAGTTGTTATTTTGAAGTCGTTACTCGTTATTCTTAGCTCGGTACTGGTAATTCGCAATAACGAGCAATGAAATGAGAAACAAATAAAAAAATAAACCTTACTTATTACTTATAATTCGTTATTCTTTTTTTCATTATTTATGAATAATAAAAAAATTACGAATATCGAGAAAAATTTAAGAGGAATGAAATGAGTAACAAATTTTATTAAATTACTTGCTTACTTACTTAAGGTGCGCTACAGTCTGGGGTAGACCAACGCCACTCGATCCATAGTTATACTCTGTCCAACAAAAATTGTCAGCACAGGGAAGATAGGACGTTTGTCTCTCATTCTGGTTGCATTGCCATGCATAAGTGTGTCGCCTTTTAAAGCTCTCACAGGGATTCCGTAATCCGTAGTTTACATTCATGTCTATTACAGAATTCGCAGAATTTTACTCCCGGTGAGTTGACTTGATTCGCATCCGCTGTAAAACTCAATTATGAAATTCGTCGGATGAACTACATTGTCGATTCCTAAAATTACCTTATCATTTATGAACTTTCGTATCGACACTGTCAGCTACAAACATTTACTGGCTGAACACAATGGAGACGGAGCTGCAACTGGAGCTGCAACTGGAATAGCTGTCAAAATATTCAATACACGTAAATTCAATGTTACGAACACAACACAACGCAACTGCAGTCGGTGCTGCAGTCGGTGCTGCAGTCGGTGCTGCAGTCGGTGCTGCAAGAGTTGGCGAACTTTTAACTTTTTCGTGCAGCATTTTTGACATTTCAAATTTTATATATCTGTCTGTGATTTTAAGTGTTGTTTTGTTGTATTGTGATTTCGTGGTTAAATTTTAATTAAAATAATGGACGAAAATCTTCAATTTCAGTGTCCATTTTATAGTTTCAATTACTTAAAATATTTACAATTTGCCAAAGATTCAACACCTGACCCAACAAATGACAACAAAACAATGAAAGCTGTACAGCCTCATTGTGGGCACATAAAAAAAAGTACGTACGACACTTTTTGACAGCTCTTCCAGTTGCAGCTGCAGCTCCAGTTGCAGCATTCTATTGTGTTCAGCCAGTTATTCAATTGGCCCAGGCTGTGATAATAGTATCGCTTTCGATCAACGAAATCAAGCATCGTTGAGAGTGGTTAGTACGAAGATGGGGGACGGTTCAAAACCAACCGTGTGCTCCTTTTTTTTTTTTTTTTTAATTTCTTGCTCTCTGGTTGCGTTGCTATTTGTGCGATTTCTATTAAAATTTGTTAAACAAACACTTTAGCATTCAGTATGATAAGCTTTTGACTTACATTTTTGTACTCTCCATTGTTTATTTTCGTCTAATCAAAAATTCACTTCAGATTCGTCTCGAAATTGGTGCGAATGTAAAATGATAGAAATTGTATGGAGTGCGAATGGATTGCGAGTTCTGTAATACCATATAAGTTGAACAAAATGTCAGTGGTGCAGGGATTGTTACCGACATTCGTTCAACTTTCATTCGTCGGATTCAGTAATAGCAAAAGTTTGGAAATGAATTGAAACTGTCACTTTAGCTCATTCGCCGAATTCTGTAATAGGGGTGATTATAAATCGCCGCAAATGAGAGTAAACAACGCGTAGGGCTACCGTCTGCCGATTCAAAACGACTGAAAACAATATTCAATTTACCTTTTCCCACAACACCAAGCGGTAAAATAATAGGCGCGTTTTTTTAAGTTGAAAAGCAATACGACAACACTCAACCTACTCATCTTCTTAAAATGTGTTCTCAAGCTTCAAATCCCAAAAGCTCCTTAATAAAAACCACTGAAAAAGATCCTTGCTTGCAATTGAGAATGATAATGGTAACTCTGTTTTGATGTAGATAAAAAGCGCACGATCGTATTGAGTGACACTTGACACTCTTGACAGTATCTCATCAGCAGTGGGATACGACGGTCGTGTTGGGGTGTACAACTTTTTGCAAAGAATTACAACAACAATTCCTTAAGAAAATTCAGTGGCTTGCTCTTATTTTAGTGGAATTTTTCCTAACGCATTGTAGTGAGGGTGCATCAGGCGCCACTGCTTTAGAAAAAGCTCTCCCATAAGGCCTGTACTGACAATTTTTGTTGGACAGAGTATAGCTGTCTTCAGTTTCGCACGTCAAGTTGGTTGAGGTCCTCTCCCACTGGTGTGCACCACCTGAGTCGCGGTCTTCCTGTACTACGCCGCCGCCGCCGTCCCTCGGCGTTGGACTTCTTCCGGATCGGAGCATTTGGGTCCATTCGGTATAGGTCGTCCATCTCAGTCGTTGGACTTTAAATCGTTTTGACTAGTTTTGACTAGGTCTCTTTTCCTCCACTCCCCTTCTAAGCAGACGGGACCAAAAATCACTTGGAGAATTTTCCGCTCGAAGCATCCTAAAGCGTTCTCATCCACTTTCGATAAGGTCCATGTCTCTGCAACATACACAAGGACCGGGATGATGAGAGCTTTATAGATTCACACTTAAGTTGCTCGACAGAGGACTTTGCTATTCAATTGCCTTCTTTGTCCAAAGAAGCAGCGATTGGAAAGTTATTCTTTGTTTCATTTCAGAACTGGTGTTATTTTCTGAATAAGTAGCGGAGGCTAGGTAGACAAAGTCTTTAACTACCTCAAAATAATAGCTGTCTATGGTGATGTTTTGTCCAAGATGTTTGTGTTGTGCGTCCTTTCTTGATAACAGCATATACTTGGTCTTGTCCTAAATGACCGCTAAGCCCGTCTTCTTGGCTTTCATTCCAATGCTCACAGGCAAGCTACTGACATTACGCTTTGTTCTTCCAAATAATATGTCAATGTTGTCGGCGTATCCGAGTAATTGGACAGACTTTTGAAAGATTGAGCCTCTAGTGTTGACGCATGAGTTTTGCACTATTCTTTCAAGGACAAAGTTGAAGAAATCGCACAATAGAGCACTGCCTTGCCTTAAAAACTTTTCGACATCAAATGCATCGGTGAGATCTTTTCCGACCTTGATGGAGCAGCGTGCGTTCTCCATCGTCATCCTGCATTAACGGACAAGTTTGTCAGAAATGAAAAAAACCAGCCATTGCTCTATATAGTTCCTTCCTAGATGCTATGAAACGCTGCTTTGAAATCGATAAAAAGGTGGCAGGTGTCAATTTGAAGTTCCAGAGTTTTTTCCAAGATCCGTCCTAATGTAAATATGTGATCAGTGGTGGACTTTCCTGGTCTAAAGCTGCACTGATATGGACCTATCAGGCTGTTGACGAAAGGCTTCAGACGTTCACATATACGGCAGAGAGGATCTTGTATGCGATGTTCAAGATACTCATGCTTCTGAAGTTGGTGCAGTTCAGAGGGTCTCCCTTCTTGAGGAGCGGACAGATATGCTAAAGATCCATTCATCGTGCATGCTTTCTTGTTTTGCAGATAAGCTGGTGCATACTCCCAAGCAAGTCATCATAGATATAGCTATTTTTACTTCGTCTAGGTCGGGTGGGCAGTATTGATGATCTGCGTCGCCTAAGTCGAATGGTATTATCTCTATAGCCATTATAATATTCGGAGAAATGTTCTTTCCATATTCTCAACAAATGGTATTTAGAAGTTTATTAGCTTATTGCAAGTAGATTTCGGATTAAATATAAATGAATTACAAATAAAATGTAACGAGTTTAGATTAAATGTACAACAAATAACAAATATCTAACGAATGAGGAATACACGGTACTGGTTATTTTTAATTCGCTACTAATAATTCGATATTGTTTACTCAATACTTGGATTAACGAATGCAATAATGGATGAACAAATAACAAATACGTTACTCGGTATTTTTAATTCATTACTCAAAAAAACTTTTTAATACGAAGTTTGAAGAAAAATTGGTTACGGATTTAACCCGGTTAGTCAACTAACACTCATGTAGTGGAAATCGCGGCACATTTGTTTGCGTTTTTATTAAAATCTCGAACGCAACTTGTTTTTCGAAGCTATAATATGCTCTACAGTACCTACATTGTACCTAGTCCTGCCATAAGTTCTGTCCCTGACAAAAACACGTTTTATTTAAAAAATAAAAAAGCAATCAAAATTCTTTTTACGCCATTTATTAAGTATTAAATTTCCAATATAAATATATAAGAAATTATTCAAAATGCCGCCCCTTACCCTTCAACACTTTCTTAAACGATCCGGCCACTCGTCTACGCCGCACGCGCGACTTCCAGTGGAAACGAAGCAGCTTTGAGAGACTCAATATTTCGGTGAGGCTTACAGCTATGGTATGATATGATATGGAAGAAAAAAACAAAAATAAACACCCATAAAAGTCAAATGAATTTTTTCCGCCGACAGTAATGAATAATTCGGGCAATTAATTCCGAGTGAAAAAAATAAAATGCACGACTGGGTTGCACGAACTTACTCGTATGTAAAAGACTAAGAATTTCAAAAATTAATATTATTAGAGAAAAACTGTTCATAAGCATAAAATTCATTTTTTAAATGACTAAAACAACTCCTTTAGTAGTTGGAGCTAAAAACAGGATGCCATGTGATTCAAGCAAATATTAGTTTATGCAAAAATAAAAATTATAAGTCGTAGTGGTTTCTTAAAAAATAAGCTTTTATATACAAAATTGTTTAAAAAAAATTTTGGTACGCCAAGAAAGTTTGTATTATTGCACGACTAAAAAATAAATTTCCGAAACAAATATTGAGCAGTTTTTGAGATATCGATTTTTTTAAACAAAATTGTTTTTTTTTTTTTTTTTTTCAAAATTCGAAAAATATTTTTTTTTTAAGTTTTGAAATGCAATGTTTTTCAAGCAGCTTCTCTATAAAAACTTTCAGTAAAATCCGTTATGCCTATAATGAGAAATATTCAAAATTTGAAAAAATGGTTCTTTGGTAGGTATGTACACTTGTAGAGTCTGTCATATCTTGAATGAATGAATGAATAAATTGGGGTATAAAAACACTGCGACCTAAAGATCTATTATGTCCCCCATCTAGAACTGGATGAGGTTGGCTCATCTTTACAGTGCTTCCTCCAAATTTGTTCCTTTGAGGAATCGAAGTACGAGTATTTTAAGGGATGATAATTCACTCTTTTATGTGGTGCTTGCCCAGATATCTATGCCTTTGATGCACGAGTGCATCACATTTCCCCAGTATGTGGTCAGGTGTCTCTTCGTGAGTGTTGCAGAGGATGTTGAGGTGTCTTCTCAACCTACAGTGGCCTGTGAGAAGCCCCGTGATTTTTCTGAGGTTGTTCCTACTTAAGTTAATGCAGGTTAGAAAACGCTCTCGGTTGTAGTCCACGAGTAGGAGTTTTGCCTGTCTTAGCTTAGGGAGTTCTTTCCAGATTTTTGATCTTTTTGTCTCCTCTTCTGTTTTGATTTTGTTTTTGATAGGAGAAAATCCTATTCCGCAGTAGGGCTCTGGTCCTGTAAGGGGTGTCGATGCACCTATTTTTGCTAAGGAGTCTGCCTCTTCGTTGCCCTGGACACCAACGTGGCCTAGTACCCAATAAAGTGTGACAGTGTTATTCTCGCCCAGTTTATTAAGCTTTATCACGCATTTCCAAACAAGTTTGGAACTAATGGCGTAGGAGCTTAGTGCTTTTAGTGCAGCCTGACTGTCTGACATGATGGCAATGTTTTGGTTTTTATATTTCCTTTCGAGGTTTCTTTCAGCACATATGCCTATGGCATTTACTTCTGCCTGGAATATGCTAGTGGACTGTCCCATCGGTAAGGAGAGTCTAGTTCTAGGTCCAAAAACTCCAGCACCAGTGCCTTCAGCTGTTCTCGATCCATCAGTGTACCATTTGATGGTATTTTCTGTAAGACTGTTGTTTATTGTTTTGCCTAGCCAGTCTTTTTTACAACTTAACTCCGTTTTGAAATGTTTTTCGAAGTTATATCTTTTGTTCATACCATCTCTTGGGATGTCAAGAAGGTTTGTTACTGCGGACCGGATTATCGAGTCTTTTTCCCTGTTTCCAATAATTTTACCCGTCTCAGTACCCTCCTTGGCAAACCTCATTATGGCTCCCTTAGCAGCATTTTCATTGGCCACGTGTAGTGGCGTCAAATGAAGGATGGTTTCCATCGCTGCTGTAGGGCAAGTTCTCATTGCTCCTGTTATGCATATACATGCAAGCTTTTGCAATTTTTCTAGTGATTTCCTAGTTGTGTTTAGTTCGGTTCTTTTATGCTATGCAATCGCCCCATAGGTAATGATGGGTCTTACCATCATGGTGTACATTAGGGTGTGTCAAAGTGCTCAACTATGGTATTTTCAAATGTAATAGCTTTTAAAAGTTGCATTGCTTATCAAAATTAAATCCTGCGTTTACAATTTTCATTTTAAATAATATCTTTGGCTCCCTCAAAATAGGATGGAATCCAAAAAAAAATTGATTTTTCGAGATTTTTGAAATATGTGTTGTTACAATACAAAAAAATTATATAAAATATTTTTAGGCTTTCAAGTCAAAAATAATTGCAAGAAAACACTTTTAAACTTATATTTGCTTAAATTGAACACTTGATAAAGAAGCTATGAAATAATAAAAGAAGAAAGAAAAATCATTTTTTTTATGTAAAATCGTTTTTTTTTACAAAAAAAAATTCTTAAAAATCAACGAAACCACCTACAATATCGTGGTATATCTTTTTGTAAAAACAAAAACTCTTTCTGTATTTTGTTAAGTTTTTTTTTAGTATACGTAAAAAAAAAATTAAAATTTTTTTTTTCAACTTCAACCCATTTGAGCGAGCCAAAGACGAACGATATCTTATTTTTTTTTACATGTTCTTAAACCTCAGACCATAATACAACTTTTGAGCACTATTTCATTTAAAAATAAGAGTACTTTTTTGCGGCCATACAAAAGTGACACACCATAGTGTACATCCATCTTATGATGTTTGGTTCGATTTACCTGCAAGTCTCTTGCATATCATAAGGGCCTTTGTGGCTTTCCCGACAGTTATTTCGACATGCTTGTTCCAGAGGAGTTTGCTATCTAGTGTAACTCCTAAATATTTGACCTCCCTCTGGGTGTCGATTACTTCTCCCGCCAACCGAATGGGTTTCATGCGAGGTAGAAGTCTTTTACTGGTAAATGGTAACATCGTTGTTTTGGTACGGTTGATGTTAAGTCTCACAGATATACACCATTTCCTAGTTATAGACAGCCCTCTTTGGACTATATCACGAAGAGTTTCTTCGTAATTCCCTAGTGCCGTTATAACGATGTCATCAGCAAAGCCAATACATCGAATCCCTTGGGAGGTTAGACTTTCTACTAATTCATCAACTACAAGACTCCATAGCAAGGGTGATAATACCCCTCCCTGCCTACAGCCTCACGTTGTGATGACTTTCTGGACGTTTAGTGCTGCGTATGCTTCCGCCGTTATTGTACTAATCATTTTACTTATCCATCTAACTATATTGTCATATCTTAATTTCAATTTTTTTTATTACATTATAGAAAATTTGATCAAAATTCTCGGAGTCGTTTTTAAGAAAAATACGATTTTCGAAAACCATTTTTTAACATTTGTATGGTGGGTACCGTTATTTTAAGGTGAATAATTTTTTTCTTCACATCTTGTAGATTGTATTAAAAAAAAAAAAAACTTTATTTTCTCAAGTTTAAAAAAAAATCGAGCATGGGGTTTTCAAAATATGTATTGAGTTTTGAAAAAAAAAATTGAAATTTGAAAATTTAAATACACAATAATATTCAAACTTTTGGGAAGCCTTAGCATGCAAAAAATGATCAAAATCGGTTTTACAGTTTTTGAGAAAATCAAAAACAAAAAAAGGTTCCGAGGGGGTATCAAAAATAAATATTTTTTGTATTTTTTTTAACCATTACCTAGCTTTAACTTAATATTATAATTTTAATTTTTTTTTTTAATGTTTGGGACGGTTTTTGATAAAAATAAATATTTCTAAGATTTCGAAAAGGAATCGTATGGCAGGTACCGTTATTTTTGGTCTTGAAAAAATAAAGAAAAAAAAACGGGTGGGGGAAAAAATTAAAAAATATATCTACCAAGTTTAACGAAAATCGGCCGAGCCGTTTAGGCTGTAGTCGAATAGACAGACAGAATTTCGTGACTAACTTTTTCCGTCTTCGCTATCATCGTAATGTCAACTTTGATCAAAATCTCGAGTTCGATTTTTTTACGAATGCATAACTTGCCTTATAATACCTATAATTCGCAAGTAAAAAGAGTGGAGACTTCTCCAAATTATTTGTAGCAATTATAAATTCTGCGTGCTGCTGAACGAAAAGCAACATTTTTTTTCTTATTTTATCATTTTTGTAGAGATTTTTCTGCCACGCATCAAAAGCCTTGAAGTCTTGTCACCTGTCAGTTTTCATAAAACATAAGCCTGATTTTTTTAATTTTCCTCGAAATATCAACCATCTATTTTTTAATACTGGATTCTTTCCATATTGGATTTGCGATTGCACTACTTTTATTCATGTATTTGAAGTTTTAATATTTAATCCTTCAATAATCGATGAATTTAAAGTTTCAGCCATTCTGCTTCGACATCTCATTTGAAATGTTGTACAAGTGGTAATACACGCCAAAAAATTACAAATGAAGATATGCACTAAAAAATCTGCTGAAGACTTTCGATTACCACTGTATAGGAGAGTACATACGCAAACCATATGTTCTTCAACTATTCAACCAATTATCGACTGATGTTAAAAATTTGTTAAATTTAAATCTATACAAAACTAATATCAACTTCGTATTAAAAGACAATGTTCTTTAACTATTGTACAAATAGAATTGAGAGTTTTTTAAAAACTAAAAAAACATTTAAAATAAAATAAGTAGCAATATGCTTTAATTAGGAAATATAAGGCTACCCAGCTTTAAATGTCACCTACATGGATTCGATACGCTCTACAGGGGAAATTGCAAAAGATAATTAAATAAAAAAAAACAATACTCACTTCTACCATTTGTGGTGGTGGGTGAAACCTTCTCATTGGTTTTCTCAATGGATGACGACTGTGAAGAAGAAGACAACGACGAGGTTGCTCTACTTGGCGCACCAGATATAGATCGTTGTAGTTGCTTCTCCTCTTGATGATGATGATAATCTCCTTTCTTTGGAACATCAACCAATTCACAATCAAATAATGCAGCAGTAAAAAGATCCGGATTCTTAGGAACTGATAGCACTGCAACTTTCTTTTTTAGTTGCGATTGTTGCTGTTGTTGTTTGTTCTGGCAAGACTGTTGTTTATCCCAGGTCGTTGTCTCACTATAAAAGCAATAACTCTCAAGAAGTTTTTTTGATGGAAATGATTTTCGTTTTAATTCAATGCAACGGTTGGCCTTTTTCAAATCATCGTTGGCTGCACCACTGTTACTGCAACCATTTTTACTTTCACTCCCACACGCCAACGTAGTATCGGTGCAGCAGTCTTTCGCAATAAAAAGTTCATGGCATAACTTATGATGACTACGTTGCTTGTTGTTGTTGTTTCTTTGGTTACTATGACTCAGTGACTTGTTCCTGCCAGCTGATGTTGCACTAGACTGTTGCAGTAATAGCTTCTGCTCTTTGCTTGTCAGACTGCTGGTACTGCGGCAAATTCGAAGTGAGTTCCTAGAACACACAGATGTTGGAGATGATTTTGACACGATCTGCTTGCACAAGTAAACGTCACCAGCACTGAGATCATAACGATTTTTCTTTAATTTTGAAGACACGTGTATTGAGGGGGTTTTTGTTAGAAGTTGTTCATCTTTTCCAGTTGCACTGGAAACCGACGAGGTATTTAATTTTTGGGATTTAATAGGAATTGGAGATTTTGGAGATAATTTTGAATTCGATTGTATGAACACGCCATCACAAGTTATTTTGATTGTTGTCACCATTATTTTTTTTTGGGTTATCATTGGCTGAATTCGATGTTTGTGCAGCTGATGTTTAAAGTTGTTTTTGTCTCGAGTATCATTTCAAATGTTTAAATTTTTTCTATTTTTAAATTTCTCAATGTATATTTTTTCTCAGCCTTCTGAGATTAAACAAGTTAAAGTGTGTACAAAAATAAAATATTCCCTAGTACAAAATTCTTGTTGTCGTTGTTGAATGGTGCGAGGAACAAGTTTTTTATAGTTAAAAGTAAAATAAATATGGTATTTTAGGCAAAATTATCAAAGAAAAAAAAAAACACGTTGGCATAGTAACGATTTAGAAATGAGCATTCGTATTCAAAATTTTATTGATCAATCTCAAATAGAGTTAGAAATTGGTGATTTTATGTTCAATTACAATACCCTTAGTAGAACCCCTTGGCATAATGGTTAGCGCGTTGAACTGTCATGCGGAAAGTCTTGAGTTCGATTCTTAGCCGCTGCAAGAAAGTTTTTTTTCAGGGGTGCCTCTTGCGAGGAATTGAGAAATTCTCCAAGAGTATGTCTTGTCAAGGAAAGTGCTGCTCATTAGCCGTTCAGAATCGGCAGAAAATTGTGGGTCCCCCCCGTTCCTGGTAACACGCATACAGGAATGGTTGAGAGTTGTAAGGCACTATTTCCAGGTTCACTTCGAGCTTTTGCACCACCAAATTTATTTTTATTTATTTTAACTAAACTTAATTATTTTTGAGTCGATTTAAAGTTCGTAAATATCAGAAGCGGTCAACCATCAGATGATTAGGGGGAATAACATGTAGTGGAAGTGTGTTTATAGCCTCTCCGCGGCGGCCGCTAGAAACAAGCCTTTTAAAAAGGTTTGGCTAATATGATCAGGCTGGTTCCTCAGGTTGGCGACAGGTTAATTCCATGTCCCATAAAACTAAAATACAAATTACGAGACCGACAACTAGCCTCGGAAACGGACTGATCTCACGACGACAACCCATGTAACGAAAACGGAAAAACGATTTACGAATTTTCTTATGGAGCGTACGATCGCTCTATAGAGCTCGAGCTGCTCAGCAGCTAGCCGATGCTTTGTCAAAATATAAAGCTGATATAACAGCTCTTCAATAAATCAAATGGACAGGGAATGGTGTTTTATAGAAGAAAGAATATGACGTATACTACAGCTGTCATACAAAACACCATGTTCTCGGGGTAGGCTTCCTTGTCAGCGAAAAAATGAAGTCTACCATCATCGGCTTTAACCGAAAGGCTATGCACCCTTCGCGTGTGAGGCAAATTTACGAACATCAGCCTCATTAACGTTCACGGACCTACGGAGGAGTCCTCAGACGAAGAAAAAGAGACTTACTACGAACAAGTCGAGAGGGCCCTCAATGCCTGTCCAAGGTATGATGTTAGAATCATCCTTGGGGATTTGACCGCAAAAATAGGTCGGGAGCCGGTATTCAGGCATTACGCAGGCGCCCATAGTTTGCATGAGAACACTAATGACAATGGACTTCGAGTCTTAGAATTGGCAGCATCGAAAAACATTGCCGTTGCGAGTACGAGGTTCCCGCGTAAAGATATCTACAAAGCCACCTGGGTATCACCTGATGGAGTCACTCGTAACCAAATAGACCACGTGTTGTTAGACCGTCGCCACTACTCGAACTTGATGACGGTACGAACGTACCGAGGTGCCAATATCGACTCGGATCACTATCTTGTTGGTATAGTTTTCCGAGGGCGGACTGCCTTGCGAAGACGTATTGCATCCGCTGATCAGGTTCGAATGAACACGGCTGCCCTGCGCAATGAAAACACCAGCAACATATTTGGTAATGCGTAAGGACTCGCCCTAGAATCACTTGACTTAGGGAGAGTAAGTCCTGGAGCCAGTATGCTGGGCGTAAATGAGAAGTGGACACGCCTTAAGAATACTGTCATTAGTACTGCCAACTCCATCTTAGGCAGCAGTCGTAAAAATCGGAACGACTGATTTGATGATGAATGCAAGCTAGCGACTGAACGTAAGAATGTTGCGTACCGAGCAATGCAATAATCTCATAGAACGCGGGCACGCGAAGAGGAATATAAAGAGCTCAGTAGAATAGAAAAACGGCTACACAGACAAAAAAAAACAGCCTGGGCGAAGAAGCTAATCTGTGAAATAGAAAATAGCCGAGAGCGAGGTCCGCACCAGGCGCGGAAGTTCTACCAATCCGTCCGAAACATTACGCAGTACACACCACGCTGCACATACTGCAAGGACGGAGAGGGAAATCTGATCACCGATCCTGAAAGCATACTGGAGCGATGGGAAGTGTACTTTAATGAATTGCTAAATGGTCAGCTCACTGCAGAAGTGGAGGCTCCACTACTTCAAGAAGAATACCCTTTGTTGCCGCCACCAAGCATAGAAGAGGTTGAGAAGGCTATAGGCCGGATTAAACAGAACAAAGCCCCGGGAGCCGATGGCATACCAGCCGAATTATTTCATCACGGCGGGCCAGCCTTACGTCAAGCAATTCATGATATTATAGTACAGGTATGGGAGCAGGAAGAAATGCCAGAAGACTGGCGAAAAGGTTAATATGCCCCATACATAAGAAGGGAGATGTCACAACGTGCAGCAATTATAGAGGTATCACGTTGTTGAGTACCGCCTATAAGATACTCTCCTCTATCCTACAAGACCGGATAACGCCATACGCTAAAACCGTCATCGGACAATATCAGTGTGGTTTCATTCCAGGCAAATCAACAACTGATCAGATCTTTACCCTTAGACAGGCGATGGAAAAATGTCTAGAATTTAACATCCCAACATACCATCTGTTTATAGACTTTAAGGCCGCCTATGATAGCACAGCCAGGGTAGAACTTTACAAAGCCATGAGAGAATTCGGCATCCCAAATAAATTGACACGACTATGTAGGTTGACCATGACCAACGTAACAAGCCAAGTAAAAATAGCCGAATTTCTATCAGGATCTTTAATGGACTCCGACAAGGGGAAGGTTTGGCCTGCCTCCTCTTCAACCTGGCGTTGGAAAAAGCAATCCGTGACTCTGACACGGCAACATGAGGGACCATCGTCAAAAGGTCCAGCCAGTTACTGGCTTACGCAGACGACATCGACATCATCGGAAGAACCGAACAAGTTGTACACGATTCCTTCATCCAGATCGAGCAGGCGGCACAAAATCTGGGGCTGCACATTAGTGAAGGTAAAACAAAGAACGTGTCGAATGCGAGAGGAACAGTTGGTCAAACAATCAAGGTAGCTGAGCACGAATTTGAAGTCGCGCAATCCTTTAAATACCTTGGGTCAGTAGTAGCAGCCGATAATGATATAGAAGAAGAAATACGCGGGCGACTTCTCAAATCCAACAGAGCCTACTATAGTCTGTCAAAGCTTTTCAAATCCAGAAATCTCACCATAACTTCAAAACTACTGCTGCACAGGACCATGGTCCTGCCAGTACTAACATATGGATCCGAGACCTGGGTGCTTAGCAAAAGGGCAGGGCACCTAGCTCGCATGAGCGAAGAGGAAGCTGCTCGGAAAGTTGTTTGTGATACATTCTTGCGCTGGATGGCGTAGCCCAGGACGCCCGAAGGCTTGGGGTGCGCAACTGGTTGTCGAGCGGATGATGATGATGAAATATCAGAAGGAAAATCAGGATGATTTTATAGTGAGGTGTTCAAGGCATTATAGAAATCCTTCAATTGGTTAAAAGATTCACAAAAATGATTTCTTTAGATGAAAAAATGTTTAATGTTACAGAGAATACCATGTGAACTCATCCCAGGTATGTCACCGGAATAATCTCTGACTGTAGTAATTTTTCTGAATTGTAGAAGGCTTTGTGTGAAATAGACATTAAGGGCACAAAGAACGATAGAAATCCCAACTTTGGTAGATTGCCTCAATACAATGGCATAAGGCCATTTTTATGATACAAAATCTCCCTTTTAGAAAAAAATACAGATGTGAATTCAGCTTCGGAAAAGAGTATTTGAGGCACAGCTAAGGTCATAATGCGTTAAGCATTATTAACCCAAAGTTGGGGGCATATTGAATATGAAATTATAATGGGTGATTTTTTTGCTATTTTCTTTTTGGCAACACTGGTTTTGACAGCTCACGTACGTTTCGTGTTTTGTGTCACTGTCAAACATCTTCAGCTTGGTCTTTAATTTAACGATGAATCGTCTTACAAACGAACAACGCTTGCAAATTATAGAATTATAGATTATAAAAGATTTGTCCCATTGAGCCATTTGCGCTCTCAACTATAGGAGAAGTCATAACATGTGTGGTAAATTTGATTTTGCAGCAAACTGCACTGCAAGCAGATTTGCTTTTTCTTGCGAGCTGACGAAGGAAGTGTTATTGAAAACGAGTGTGGTTTTAATATTTTTACAAAAGACCTAAAGTTTTTACTTCCTTTTGAATTGTTGTGATAAGTTTGGAGATTATAAGATTTATCCAACCCTATTCCAGCCCAAACTTCAGGAACCTTTTATACACCTATTATAGTCTGGCCTTATGGTAGACGTGATTTGGTGCTGTGGTTGAAATAATAGTAGTACACCTTGTGGTAATAAAAAATAGAACCTTAAACTAATATTTAATTGTATGGCCCTTGTTGGAAATAACATCAGCACAATGACGTTGCATGGAAATGATCAAATTTTCACACCTTTCTATGGATATCGACCTCCACGATTCCTGTAAAGCTTCCAAAAGGGCATTATTAATAGTTGATTTACAGCTAGCAGTGAAGGTCCCCACAACGCCAGATTCCTCCAACAAGAGAAGGAATTCATACGATACATGCTGGAACACTTAGGCCTTAGCGAAATACGTTGGATGGGCTTTGGCAAGTTCAAGTCACCATCGCGTAACACTGTACTGCTCTACTCCGGAAAAGCTCCAGGAAGCACACGTGAGCTGGGATTGGGCTGCTGCTAACAAAAACAGCTGTCAGTAGTCTGATTTCATGGGAGCCTCTTGGAGAAAGGCACGATTCCGGACAAGAGCACGTCCCGTCACCATTATATAGTGTTACGCCCCAACGGAGCTCGCATCCGATGAGGAGAAAGAATGCTTCTACAGTCGGCTAGGAGCCGCTTACAACAACACACCGCGCGGAGATATTAAAATGTTTACAGGAGATTTGAATGCTAAAGTTGGCAGCAACAACGATGGACTCAAACATGTGATGGGAAACCATGGAGTTGGGAATTGCAATGATAACGGTGAGCGGTTCATTGACTTCTGCAATACTAACGAACTCGTCATTGGCGGCACCATGTTTGAGCACAAGACGTGCCACAAAATCAGTTGGGTTTCGACAGACGGGCAAGCATCTTCGAATCAAATTGATCACTTCGCGATTAGCCGTCGCTTTAGAAGCAGTCTCCTGGATGTTCGAAATAAAAAAGGAGCCGATATGGGGACTTGCTCGAGACCATCACCTTATGGTAGCTACTGTAAGACTTCGTACAGCTGCAGTTCAGAGATCCAACGGCATAACCCGCTTACCCATGTTCAACGTCGACAGACTAAAGGACCTCTCAACACGCCAACAATAATTGAGAGACCACCTTTCACACGGAATGATGACAATCAGCAGCACGGAACCTGAATCCATTGAAAACCACTGGAATGCTGTGAAAAATGTTCTTATATCAGGTGCTGAAAGAATAGTCGGCCGAGCGAGGGGAAACAATAACGCTTGGCTTTCTGAGGAAACCTGGATACGGATTGGCGAACGGCAAAAACTCAAAGTCCGTATTGCAGCTGCAAATGGTGTAGAAAAAAGAGAGCTAGAATCCCTGTATCGCATGAGAAAAAAAGAGGTTCACCGCAGTGTAAGACGTGACAAGCGTAATCACATCAATGCTTTGGTCCAACAAGCAGAAGATGCTGCTAACAGATGCGACAGTAGAACCGTCTTCAGCATTACAAAGGAACTGGCTGGTGCTCGATATATGGGACCAACACCATTAAATGAAAAACATACTCAAATCATAATGCTGGTTCCTGCATGATAAATGTTCTGTATTCTGTTTGTTCTGTGTTTGGTGGCCATCTTACATATTTTCGAGATCCCTTGCCACCATATGATATTAGTCTATTCTGACCAAAGAATATTTCTCTAACTAGATGCAGCCCAGTCAAGGTGTTTTTCAGCGAATATCATTCTTTTGTGCACATTTTTTTCGTCGGCAAAAATACCTTTCGTGGACTGTGGGCTTTACATGCGTCAACGTCAAAAATAAAGGGATTCATTTTGGAAATCCGTTTTATCAACTTCGCCGGTAACTTCTACAAGCAAGTTTCCGCCATTGGAAAGTACATAACGTAAGGGCGTTTCTTATAGTTGTTGGTGAACACCCAACTAAACTGTGGATGTCTGAGTAAGTTTTGTGAAAGCTTTTCTACCTGTCCTAGTCTCTTTCTGAATGGATGGAAAACGACGAAGGTCATTTAATTCTGATCTCGATAGCATTGTCAAATGGGGAGCCATAAACCGCGTAGAATTTAATTCTTCAAAACTCAATGCTGTCTTTTGCCGTTAGAGCGCAACCCAGCCTCCATGCCGCTATCCATTAGCGGCACTTTCATTGAGGAAACCAAACAGCTCTCAGTTCTCAGTATGTGCATCACAGACCACCTTGTGTGGAATAACCACATATTCTGTGTCGCCAAAAACGCTGCTAAGGGTTAAGGTTTCCTACGACGTTGCAAGTTATTTTGTACTCCTTCTGATCTGGCTGTAATCTATAATGCTTATGTTTGTCCAAAGCTCAAGGTGATGGAAGTATGATGAAAACATTTAAATCTCTCGAGCAGCGTCGCAATGTTTCTTGTCTTTCATTATTTTACAGTTATTTTTATAAACAGTTTCTAGTGAAATAGCCAGTTGCATTCCTCCCTCTAAACAATTCAACCGTAATACTCGCGCTTCAAGGAATGCCCATCAATTTGAACTTGAGCCCAACTTCGGATGTACGGTTGAATTTAGAGATTTCTTTAGTCCACGAATGTGGAATGCTTTCCCCGACTCTATATGTATTTCCCCCCAATTATAATATTCAGACATTCAAATCGGTATCTCGTCGTCGTTCTATGAAAACTCCCTAAGTCCATTTTTTGTGTGTTTGAGATATTTGCATTTAAACTTGGAAATTAATATAAGAAAATCCAATAATTATCAGAATAGCAAGATCTCAGGCTTCAATTGTAGAATGAGCTTGGCGTAGCCATTGTTCAATAAATTTTTTTGCAAATGGTTTATCCGAAATGAATTAAATAAGAATTGAATCACATTTTTTTTTTAAATGGACTTAGGGAGTTTTCATAGAACGACGACGATCTCCTTTTAAATCCTCTACAAATTTCCTAAGACGCTCGCACTTTGCTCAAACATTTTAAGGGTAGTTGTAAAAAATATTTAAACAGTACAAATCGTACTTGGTGGCCAACCTTGTTCCATAAAATATTTTTATTAAATCTTGAAACTTTTTCTTTTCAAATGGAATAAAATATCTTATCTAATCTGAAACGTTCATTAAATTATTTCTTAAGGAAAGAACATATGAAATTTCTTCTTAATTTAAATTCTAATCAAACAGTTCTTATCGCAAGACTTGTCTCATTGCTTTAATAATTTCAATGAAGCAATATGACGTTCATCCATTCAACACAATAACAACACAAAATTAAACTATTAAATAGACAGGAAATTTAATTTGTTTCTGGTTGTTAAACAATTGCACAATTAACCCGAATTTAGATCACATGTTTTTACAAATTAGTAATTTACTCATAGTTTACATCGTATGTTATTCATTTGCTTAGAACTTTGAATTTGTATAATCACACTGAATGATTTACATTTTTTTTTATTTCCATAGAATAAGATCGAAAAACAATAATTCAAACCGAATCGAACCGGGAACAGGAGACACTATAGCAGTGCGCACTATGAATACAACTGAAACTTTGGCTTGACAAAAAAAACATCAGTTCAATGTCACTGAATTGATTTGAATTGAACGAAGAGTAGGTATAATTAAAATGCACTTTAACGAGCTTCATAGAATATGATTAATCACTTCCAACACAAATTAATAAAACACCACGCCAAACGTGAGCTTCGTTAATTTGTTTTGTTTTGATTTGTATTTTTTTTTTGCAATGAAAACTTTCTCGTTTTCAATGTTTTTTTTTTTTCTTTTTTTTTATTTAATGACAAGTTTCTATGCTTCATTCACAAAAACAACTAAATATTCAGAGTAACATTATTATAAATTCATTTATGGAAGAATCGTAAACATGACAACGCGTCCTACCGTATTAGCCGCCGATTAATGGACTAAGATACGTTTACTTCTTTTCCAAACAACGCTTTAGTTTTTTTTTCTGTATTTAATTTACTTATGTTTAGAAGAAACAGATAGAGCTGTACGACATTTTCAAATAAAGCGTAATAACAGACTGAATCCTCCATAGAGATGTTGTTCTTTGGAGATTAAAAGTGTGTACAGCAGCAGTAAGTAATTGTTGTTAGGTTCGGAAAACCACTTTTCCTCTTCTTCTTATAACCAATTCCATTTTGGTGGTGAGATTCATGAACATAGGTGCGACGTATGGTTACCACTTCTTTAAATACAATTTCATTTTTAAGAGCTCATTCTGAATTAAAGTTTTGGTAAAATTTTATATTTGACAATTGACGTCAACATGTTGATAATCAGTCACGACAACTACACACCCATTACCCTTATTTGTATAAGCCTGATTGTTAAACAGAGGACTAAAATAGCAACGAACATTAATTATCTGCCCGAATGACTGGCTGAATGAGTAAAGTAAAGTCTTAAGCGAGATTTACATTGTTCAAATGCATGACAGGCCAGTGTAAGTGTATTAGTAAATTCTGATTGAAGTTGCAAATACATATGTACAAGCATGAGTCTTAAATCCTTTATTTTTACATCGATGGTGTGGTGAGAAGACGTTCTATTTAAATATTGCACTTTGTGGGTTTTTTTCGGTAAAATTGTGTTTTAAAGAATTTCTTTGAGATTTTTTTAATCTTATCCCATGTCGATTTCATCATACAATTTTTGTTTACTATTTTTTAATTTCATCTGTGCTTATGTTGTGCTGTATTCTCATGTCTTCAACGTATACTATACGTGAACCAATGCATGATCAATCATCAATCTTGCATATGCACTGTTTCAATGCAGCACGCTTGATTACAGGAAATGCAAAAGATTTTGATTTTGCTTCAAGCATAATTATAGCCAATCAAAACAGCAAAATTTTTCAAAATATATCCTTTGGTTTTTAGAAAAAATTAACCTACGAAACACGAATCAAGTAGCTTTTAAAAATCAAATCAATCACATTACTATCCATTCACGAATTTATAACTCCAGATATAGCTGAAAAAAATCATGCCCCATTGTTATTACTTGGAGTGGGTTTTTAAAAATGCTTTCGACCGACTAGGAATACATGTCATTCTACAACGATAACTGACTTAGAAAATTGGGCCAAACATTTTTAACTATGTTAAAGGGGTTTGGTACGATATCCCGCTTTTTATAATCCCGTTTTTTTAAAATCCAGTTTTTATAATCCCGTTTTTTATAATCCTGTTTCTTATAATCCCGCTTTTTTTAAATCTCGCTTTATATAATCCCGCTTTTTAAAATCCCGTCTCTTATAATCCCGTTTTTTATAATCCCCTTTCTTATTACGACGTGTAAGCAGTGAGTAAGTATGTAACCTCCCTGCTTGGGCACACTATAGGATTTGCGGTAGGTGCGAGGTTGGGTGTATGCAAAGTTTCTTTAACATTTAAAGTATCTGGAAAATAACCAACATAAAATCAATAAGTTTTAGCTACGTATTCTAAAAAACGGGATTAGCGGGATTTTAAAAAGCGGGATTATAATAGATACGGATTTTGAACAAGCGGGATTTTATAAGACGGGATTTTAAAAAAGCAGTATTTTAGCAGACGGGATTTTAAAACTTTTTTTTCGGGATTTTTGAAAAGCGGGATTTCAAAAAGTGGGATTCCGATACGCTCTCATGTTAACGCTTTCCTTTCAAATAGAAAATTTCACGTTAAACTCAGCAACACTTATTCTAAAGTATATGGCCTTAAGAACGGAATTCCCGGAATTTATTGTTGCCTTTAATGAAATCTGTCAAAAAAAATTATTCTCTTAATGCTGATGATCTTATCATTTCTACAAAATGTAAAGATTTAATTTTAGTAGGATCTGAGTTCCTAACCATTTTTAATGGTTTTATAAATGGGGGCAAAATAAGTGGAACAAACATTTCTTTTGAGAAAAGTAAAATTATAAATATTTGTAAGAAAAATAGTTGCTCGAAAAAATTACCATTATGTATAAATAGTATAGGAGTCATATTTGACTCAAAATTTAACTTAAAGGATCATTGCTTATAGGTAAGTTATAAAAACCTTTCTACCAGATTTAATATGATTAAATATCTCTCTTGCAATGGTAGTCTTAACTCACTTATAAATATTGTAAAATCTATTATAATGTCAAAAATTGATTATGGCTTAGATATTTATGGAAAAACATCTAAATCATCAATGCTACTTATATCTCCATCATATCATAAAGCAGTTCGACTTTCAGAATAAAACCTTCAATCATCTCTAAAAATCAACCACCAATTTGTCAATTTTTTAATCAACAATACATACTCAAAATAAAACACCTCACCTCTAAATGCAGGAATCTGTTTGCAAAAGATAAAATAGTATTTTAAATTGTTAGATTTGAGCAGGTGTCAATGTTATACCTGTCAAAATATTTGGTAAGGTTTGCTATCTATCCGGACGATCATAGACGACGCCGTCAGTTCGCTAATTGGGTGCTGAAAATATTGGCGAGAATCCACATTTTGGCCAAAAAAAAATCATCTTCTCAAACGATGGCTATTCTTAGCTGAGCGACTTTATCAGTACATATATGCAAAATTGCCGAACAGAATCAACAAATGTTCGACCAAGCATCAATGTATCCACAAAGATTGACTGTTTGGTGCCGTTAATGCGGCATGGCACCATCGGCTCTTATTTCCTTATTTACTGACATTGGTCTCGGGTATACATAACATATAGCGATGTTAATTAACTTTCTGTGACCAGAATTCCACAACATCGATATATCCAAGCTGGGGTTCCAACAAGACAGTGCTAATGAGATACAAGCGATGCAAAGGTCGAAGTTGTGAAGGAGAAATTTGGCGACTCATGGCTAGCGTTTATCAATTGGTCACAGCGATTATTAGTGCGACTAACACCGCTGAATTATTTTCTCTGGGATTACGTAAAGTTCTTAATCTACAACCTCATATTTAACTACCGCGTCCCAGGAGATAGCATGCAATAAAATATAGCAAATGTTGAAATGCGGATTAGCCACCCGTGGTGATCTGCAACAAAGTCACTTGCCAAAATGTTAACCTAATATGGTCACACGCCAATTCCTATGAAACTGAGGTATTAATCAAGAAGAAGTTTTATGTGTTCGGTAATTTCAATGCTAAAGTCGGAAAGTAAGGTATCTTCAGTGAATAAGATGGTAAACATGGTCTTTACGAAACGACAACACGTGACGGCTTCAAACTTAAAGAATTTGCACGAGCTCGTTATAAGGTGATAAGTTGCACTTGTTTTCCAATGCTAAAAATCCACAAAATAAGCTGACGATCTCCAGACAGTCAAACCAGCAACCAAATTTATTATGTCCAAGTCGACGATACTTATATTTTACTCGTACATGTACGAACATCTCCTATCCCGAAGGAGAAGTTTAACGTTGCATGACTTATCATACCTACATTTACCAGGGTCGACAGAGAGTACCTGAGTAAGAAGCTCCTCTCGGCGCAGTTACCAACTACAAAGATAACGACTTTCAATTGAAAAATGTGACAGAAGATCTAATTACATATATGATGAAGCAAAGAACAACAACAGTCAGAGAAGATTATCAAGCTTAGAGATGAGAAGGGAAGAAGACCCTGCGTAGAAAGAAGCGAGCAGCCTCCCAGCTATAGAAACAATACCCGGAGGTTTTCTAGAAAAAATAAAAGCCAAGCAACTGGCTAGAACAAAGCCGCTTTGTAAAAGCGAATGTAACCTTGTCACCGAAGCTCCCCCATGCTAACCGATGGGTAATAAGCTAACTCTTGAAATAGGGAGGTGATGTTTTAGTAGGGTGCGTGCACCAAATTATCAACCAAGTATGGTTGGTTGAAGAAATCATGTCTGATGACTGGACTATTGACTTCATTTAACCCATCTGTCCCAAGTAATGTGTGTGCTTTTTAAGGTATTCTGTAGTCAATAATTGACAAGTACCAGTGTGGCTTCGCGGCCATCAGATCAACCATAACCATTTGGCTCATTTGAACTATTAAAAACATGCACTGGGTTCCAGCAAGGAGGTGCGTTATCATATGATTTGTTCAATATTCTTCTGATGCAGATAGTAGTCTGAGCAGGCTTTAACACCGAGGGCACTATTTTCAAACAAATTTGCAAATTATTGGGGAAACCGGACGATATTGACATCATCACCCGTTTCTAATAGAGTTCATTAACAAAGCCCTTCAAAGCTATAGCAGAACAGCCGAAACTTGTTGGTCTCGAAATAAACGACGGCAAGACCAAGTATCTACATTATATCACTAACAAAAATTTTGCGGTAGTTAAGGACTTAAGCTACTTCGGAGTAAACACTTACTCCACGAATGAAACCTTGTTCAAAATCCGAGGGAAATCTCTGCTAGTTCGGTTTGACGAATTAAATGAGTTTAAAGAACTAAAAAGTTTATACTAATAATACTGCATAACTGTACCGAGTGTTGGGATAAAACCGCCAACTCTTTTCCAGTTTCTGAGTGAGTGAGTGATCAGTCATATTTTCTTTTTTAATTTATAGATTATGGATTATTGAGATGATGCTACAGGAATTTTTGTATAGCAACCTCTATTAAACACTGGAGTATATTATATCCGTCCAACAGGAATTTTGGAGCACATTTCTGATAATCTCTTTTCTCTTCTGAGAGTAGGACAGATGCTCGAAGACCTTACCACCTACTTAAGACGTTAAATGTCGTAGTTCTAATGCATAAAACGATTGCCAATATAATGTCCCTACGCGAAAAAGGAATATAAAGTGAATTCAACCCAGAGATACCCAGAGATATCGTATACGTCCTTTAAGACTGTCCCGTCAATGAATGCAAACGTCAATGACGACCATTAGAAAAAAATGTTGAAGAAATTTTTCATCGCAAAACTATTTCGAAAAAGAGTTCTTTTAAAGATTGTGCGGTATCAATAACAGTTGGCAAAGTTCACTCGTAACCAGGAATGTTAAAGCGAAATTGCAGTAAGCTTACCTAATTTCGTTGGCCTTCAAGGCCATACCAGACTACAACTTATTGTTTCTTTTGGGTTTATTGCCAACAGGAGGTTTACAAATCAAAACCAACAAATTTAAATGAATTTAAAGCAATTTATATAGTTCCCACTGCATCTGTACCGACAATCATGAACAGGGTGATTTTATTTTTTACAGGAAAAAAATCATTCTTTTTTATCAACTTGACATTAAGTTTGATAACTTACAGCCATATTAATAAAAAACGCTTATTCCACCTATATTCCACGGTTTAACTAAACCATGAAATAGGAGTTAAGTCCTGGCTTAAATATTTACATTAATAAAACGAAATGTTCGCGGAATAGTTAAGTGACGTTTATCAAAAATCCTTTGCAAAAATCTACTACGACAAGTAAACTATCTCATATTTACATATATTCTGTGACTGCCTAAATTGATTGTCAATTGCTTATGTCTAATTGTGTATGTGAATTGTTGTTTGTTTTGTAAATTATATAGAAAAATCAATTATAAACAATATCACAAAAAAACGAAAAAAATATAGTAACCCTTTTATTCATTATTATTAATTGATTATTTTAGAACCTACTTCGAGCATTGTGTACGGAGGCAATTACAATTATCGAAAACAAATGTGTTGACACCAACACAAATATAAAAAAAAGACTGTTGGACATAAATAACGATGATAAAAAAAAACGAATTTGACATTTCTATTTCTTAGTCCAGGACTTAACGATAAACCTCCACTAAACTATCTTTATTAATATGGGTGTTAGAGTTTATTTATTAACCTAAAAAAAACTCTATTTTGTAAATTTGTTAATTTTTATAATTGGCAACCATATTTGCAAGTTTCTTTTTATTTTTGTTTTGTTCGGACGTTTTGCAAAAAGTTTACCAGAATTTATTGTTTTGTTAATTTATTTTATTTTGTGTAAAAACAAAAAACACAAGGGGTTGATTAGATACTAATTTGTTTTGATAAACAAAGCGCTGTAAGTGATGTCACTAGACTTTGACTGATGACACATCATTAAGACCTGATTATGGGTACATTGCTCTGCAGGCTACTCGTTGGTCACGGACATGTATTATAAATAGGCTTCGGATTCTCATGCACTTAAAATCTGAAAATATGCGCTTAAAAATGCAAAATATGCATTTAAAATATGCACTTAAAACCGATTCAACTTAATTTCTATTCAATATAAAAACACATTTTCTTCATCTTTAAAAATAAGTTAATTTTTTTATTTTTTTTTTTTTAAATAAAATAATATGTTAAAACGAAGTCTTATATTCATTTTTCTATAAGAGCGGATTCCAAACATATGATTTTGCGGGATTTTGAAAAAGGTGGAGTAGATTTTATTTTGTGGTATAAGATTTATATTTTGGGATAAGTTCAGTTGATCTACTGCAATTGCAGGAAAGTGGCACCGCTGCGAGAAACGTCAATTCGTGGCTTCAAGAAACAACGGCTCAACGAAGTACCTACCTATATTCGTATATGAGCATGAGTGCATCAGTCAACATTTTTCAGATTATATGTAGTGGTTTATGTGTAGTCGCAACCGAAAACAGTTGGCTGTTGTACATGAAACGTGTTAAGATTTATGCGTGAAACAGATTAAACCAGCAACAGAACCAGCGCTGTCAACAGCAAACAGCACGCTGGCCAGCAAATACTTTTCAAACACATTAAACCAGCATCGTGTTTTGACATTTATACGTCTTATTGTTGTTGCATTTTTTGTTATTGTAACCAGCAACAGCAAATTTTGGATTTTGACCAAACGACGCTGTTGACGTTGCTGGTGCTGGTCTATTTTGTGTTGAACGATTAAAATACATTTGTTCTAAAACAATGGCTTCCGCTGTTGCTGGTGCTGGTTCAATCTGTTTCGCACTTTAAGCTTTACCACATTATACCCACATACTTTCGTTTTTGATAGATGATCGTTTAAATTTTGATCTTATTTATACAGTTTCAAACACACAGACTTAATTTTTTTTTCATTTCAAGAATCTAATCAAGTTCATATATATGCACCTTTGTTTATAAATATAATGCTTTATATTGTGGTGTTTGAATATGGTTCAAGATTGTGAAATGAATAAAAAAAATAGATAAAAGTCTTAAAGTTCGTTTCCACTGACATAAAATTTACATTTTTTTTACTGCCTAGTTTAGTTTTTGAACAATATAGGTAGGTACTTTAAAAATATAAATTTATTATTAAAAATATGCAAAATTATGCAAAATATGCATTTATAGTAAAATATGCACAAAAAAATGCAAAATATGCATTTATAGTAAAATATGCAAAAATATGCACTAACGGTTAAATGCCATTTTAAAGGAAATTTCTTGATTCGTACACATAATTAGTTGCCTTACTTCCAAGGTGTTCCTAAAAAAATATGCATTTGCATGGAAATCCGAACCCTAATTATAAATAATAAAATATTACAAATCGTCTCTGTTACCTCTAAACTTAGCCAAAGTCATTATTTAAATGTCATATTGAATTTTGATAAATTGTTGTAGTTTTTTTTCAATAAAACTTATGGCAGCTGCTTTTTTTGTTATTATATACATATTTGTAATTGATAAGAGTTTAACAACTCAAAGCCGATCTTAATTAAAGGTACCTGAATCGAAAAAGAAGTAACTTTTGTGCAATGTTAAGAAAATCGGTTCCTTGATTTTCCTCAAAATTTGTCCCTACAAAGTTTTAAAATTTTCTCAAAACAACCCGATATTTATCAAATCCTGCTCTTACCTTCCCTTTGTGAACGTCGGGTGCCTATAGTATTTGAGCTGGAGATGGGTTTTTATTTCCGGTGGAAGTTGTTTGCGGTCAGCAAACGTGAAAGCAGAAATGTTGCCAATAAGGAAGGCCCTTCCCCAATAAAATCAATGATGAAGTCAGACTGAACTTCAAACTGAACACATAGTTAGGGGTACTACGACATATTTGTGAGCAGTTTATCTGACTCCTTATCCTCGAAATCATATTAGGGTCCTTTCAGTTGAGGGTCGTGTGGCGATAGGTAACATTCTCGCCACTTAAGGCTGTTTAGTTACGAATTAACAACAAGGGTATAGACAAGACATATGAACCATTCCCTTATTATAACATTAAAATTGTTTTCAAAGACATCTTCAATGGCAAAGTCGGGAAGTAACACCTGCCACAGAGATTGATTGGCTTTCTGCGAGGGAAGGGGTTTCCAAACATGGTCAACTTCTCAACATTCACAAGGGAAAATGTATATCTCCCAATTTGAATGATAGATAGATATCCAGATCAAATCCAAAACAACGAAATTCAACGTCAGACGGCAACAATTATTTCGAGTCCCTAATAACCTTTTAAGAAGTTTTATGCCGTCAGCATTAAATAGAAACTTGGGAAAAATTGCTATAAACCCATTCTATACAGTCAGTGTCAGTTGTGACGTATTAGACTTTACACCCTTGCCATGCGGGGGCATAAGAACCTGTGCTGCACAAAGGGACCAGACCTACTACGAACAGAAAAGAACTCACACCCGCTTCTAAGAAAGAAAAAAATAGCCAGATAAGGAGGAATGAAATTCAGAAGTTTTACGAAAGCTTAAAATAACCTTTTAAGGTTACAAGTACTAAGCTGAATCTCGAAAAAATGATTAAAGGATCATCGTGATAGAATAGCAGTTGGTGGTCACAATATATAAACATAATTTTTGCGATGATAAATCGTATTCCCCTCTTATGCAGGTTGTACCTAGACAAGATAGACCAACAATACCACCCGATCTCAACGAAAAACTTTACTTAAGTCTCGTAAAGCTGTTGGAGCTCTGACGGATTTAGTCATGACTTGATTTGGAATGTGCTCGAGCTCATCTACAATACATCGTCACTAGAAAGGATGCCCTATGAACGGATGTCAGCACTGAATACCCAATCCTCAACAAACGAGACTCTGGTAAAATTTGCTAACTAAAGGAGCTGTGTACTCCCCTACAAATAACAAAATAGTTTTAAATGGAAAAACTTTTTACACAAAACAAAAAGGATGGTTCTTTTGTGGAAACCGAGATGGAATTGAGGTTCTACATGACATTGGTGACATAGGAGTGACGAATGAAAACTTTTCACAAGCAAAAACAAGTAAATCAAGACAGCTGCAGCATTTCATTGAAACGTCAACGGCAAATTCAGCTGTCAACGTTTATGGGATATTAGCAGCGCCACCTTCAAATTTAGCACAACAACCAAGAGTAAAGTTAGTAAAAAATTAAGTAATGAAGAAATAGAATTTAGTTATATTCGTAATCCTTCTCTGCTGGTTAAATTATCATTGAATTTTAGATTTGTAAAACAAAAACATGTTTTTTTTTTTATTTTCGACTATTTATAACATACTAGTATCGCTTGTGGTTGAAATTCGACCATTAACCGCACTTTTTCCCAGTAAAATACTTACATTTATTGGAGGCCAAAATTGATTACACAAAAATAATCGCAAATGGAAATTGAACAATATCGCTATCAACAAAATGAGGAGCACAAGGTTTGAGCATAAGCATTCATATCATAAGGCGTTTTTCTTTTTTAATTCAGTATAGAGCTCTGAACAGAGTCCGAGCATGTCGAGCATGTTTCGAACATCCTCTGAACCAAGCGTGCTCTGGGCGCTCTGAGTATTTTTTGAAACACACCTGAACACTTATCTGTCGACATTTTTTTTTTTAATTTCAATCTGTCAAATGCCTGTGTTAAGCATTGTACTCTGTCTGCTCAGTTATTTTATTCTGAGCTTATAGAGCGCACTCTGAACACGCTCAGAACATGTCGAAAAAAGAAACACATTTACGAAGCTCTGAACGCTCTGAACTAAAAAAGAAACACAATTTATTTTTTCGCAACTCAGGCTCTGTTCTGAACTAAAAAAGAAAAACCCCTATTGTGAAAAGGCATAACGAAATGAAATCGTTCGATTCACATTTCTCTCTACATGTGTTTTAACAATTTTGAGTACCGCTATGTCTCACATACACGAGAAAACACGATATTAAGAAGCGTTAGCCGACGCGTACAGTAGTGCGACAAAGCAATGCGATGCAAGAAGCGATGCCACAAGCGATTTGAGATGCGAGAATTAGTGCGCACAGTAAATGCTATTTTTTGCGGTTGTGTTGTTAATTTCTTTATAACTATTGTCACCAAAATTATCAAAAAGTTGCACCACACAACACGAGCACTGAAATAACAAAATTTTACTCGTTTGATTTTTTTCTTGAAATCTCAAAACAAACAATATGAGCTTTCTAGCACAAAGTCGCTTGAAAAAGTGATCAGAACAGTTTGTGTGCGAAATACTTGCGATAGGCATGCGAGAAATTTGCAACACTCGCATCAAATATATCTTCACTGTGCGCACGTATATAAGAATCAATGTAAATATTTTTCACACACGTAAACGCTTCTCGCGTCGCATCGCTTTGTCGCACTACTGTACGCATAGCCTTATGGTTAAGAAGACACAGAAGAAAGAGAGAGAGAACTTTGTTGAGTTATTATTTTAGACATTCTGTATGCACAATCCATGATTTCTATTTCTATTTTCTATTTTCACATGCAAATAGTCGACGGATTCACATAATCTCTTCTGATGGCACTTCTACTTAATATTAGCTTTCAAATGGTATATTTTTTATTGTCGGGCGTTCAGTTTAAGTATATTAAAAAGGAACTACAAAAAAAATGTCAACGTATTAATATATATGTATATACACATTTGGAATGCTTGCTTTGTTAGTAGATTTATTCGTTCAGAGATTTGAGACAGACGCAGCACAAAGGATAAAATCTGGAATAGAAATGGTCACTTTTTCCTAGAAATGTGTCAAGCATTCCATTTGTACATCCTTGAAGATGATAGAAAAGGCAAGTTTACTTTTATCGGAAGTTATGGAAGATCGGTCATATATGTATGTGTATTTGTGCAGTACTGGGCCAATGGAATATAATCATATCTTGCTTTCTACTAAGAACCCAAATTTTCCCGGATCACTTGGCCATTTCTGTGGTCTTCGACTTTGATATAAGGACTGATCAGTTATTTAATGCAGTTGTCAAACTTGCGGATTCAAGCAATATGAGGAAGTTGAAAAACTTCTTCGCTTTTGCCTAAAAAACACTTCTTACTAAGTTCTAACTCTGAAGACAGTTTTTTTAAACCATTTTAATTTTGCACTTCAACAACAATTTGACTAGCTATTTAAAGTGCTTAGATATCCTGCACATATAGACTTGGAATAGGTTAACCATAGCGAGACAGGCATAAACATCTTCAAAAACGCAAGGAATGCGTATAGTTTAGTTAAAAATCATTATTAATAGATTGATCTAATTTGAACTTTACTACAATCTGGAAAGTAAAAATTATTTGCATGTTTATCAAAAACAAAGAACATTCTTAACGAAGATAATTGGGATGTATGTACTTCATAAATACAAGGTGGCGCAAAATTAATCACCCTATTGGAACGCTTTATAATTTTTGCAAATGACGTCGTACCTCAATCATATTTGACATTTGTGAACTAGACAGCTGCAGTATGCAAACAGACAAGCAATGTAGCGCTATACTCCGCAAGAGCGTTGAATAATTGCGTCGATTTTTTTTTTGACCAATTATCCGCCGGAGGTATTAACGCAGCGTGAATTTTGAAGTCGATTTCCTAATCGTCACCAACTGGAAAACATACTGGACTCCACAGAAGACCATAAAATAATCAACTTTATATTCATAATGCCGGCAGAAACATATAAATATTTATTCCTACGAAACTCATCTTAAAATTAAGGGGGATTTCTAAATAACTTCTTTCATTGTAGTCTGGAAACTATTTTCATTTGCGATTTTCAATTCCCTTGAGCGCGTGTAGATTATAAAAAAAAAAAAAAAAAAGTTGCACTAGACTTTAAATAATAATGTAATTATTTAAACATGATACCATTGACCTGTGTCTACTTTCTTTAAGGTGCAAAGAAATGTATATAAACAAACAAACAATCAATAATAGTTGTTCGCCTATTTATAAATTAACCATCATTATTAGTCTATCCAAATGTTAATTAAACAACACTTTGTTTGTCTGTCATTGCAGCAGTTGTTGTTGAATTTACAAAGCGAAACAAGAAAAAAAAAGTCTAAAATTTTTTTCCATATAACATGCAACTTGACTTCACGTTTCACCATCCAAGCAAACACGTCAACAAATTGAAGATGGTTTCAAAATTTCACAGAAATTCCATCCAAAGAAGTGCAATATGCCAAAGAAAACAAAGGAGAGAGAAGCCGTAAGAAAAACTTGAAGGTACCTACTTCAATGATAGTTGTTTATTTGGCTTTGTAGTTTTGTATGATTCTGCTCTTCATAGTTGCCATATTGTACGACTTTATTTGAAAGTTGGTTCTTCTATAGCCCAAGAAAGTATAAAGATGATATTATGATCTCTAAGGCAATGCCATCACGCTCCTTCTGTTGAGGTTAAAATTGATAAAAGAAAACTTCAGCTAAATACTTGAAAATTGTACTCTCCATTAAACTTAAAATTAAAGAGATAAGAGATAGCTTCATAATGACAATAAATACTCTGGGATGGTTAACCACTCATAAGGGACAATACCCATGAAAACTAAAATATTCTAATTGGTGTCATAGTCATAGTATGGCCTATTGGGAACCACTTTAACTTGTTTTTCCATGCAATCGTTTTGACTCAATTTGATCTTTTCGTTATTGTGATCTAACACAGTCACCATTGGCAAACACCTTATTTATTATGAAGAGAAGCGTGTTAAACCACAATTTTACCCTTGTAAAAATCTCCGTCAGGTTGAGATATGTATGTTTAGTTTTGACTAAACCATCGGCTCAGCACGCACGAAGCATCGAATACTCCCTCCATCATAAATAAGATACTGTGATTGCCTTCCTTGATACATCTGCAATCGCGTCTGAACTGTCATCTCTGAATGTAGAAGCTTCACTTGAAGAATGGATCAATCAAATGCTAACTAGAAGGACTATAAATTCATATCAAGGCGGGTTTTCTGCAAGATGTGTCAGTTGAGAGACGCCCCAAGGCGGTGTCCTATTTTCTCTTCTTTGGAGCTTGGTAGCAAATTAGCTGTTGAGATATCTAGAAGCAGAGAGTTACAGAGTGATTGTCTATGCGGATGACATTGGTATTGACGTATCAGGAAAGCATCCTAATACCCTAAAAGATCTCTTACAATATGCTTTAAACAAGCTTGAACCGGTCGGTGTGAACTGGGTGTTAACCATCACAAAATATATACATATATCCTTTTCCATTAAAGGTATACAAACGACTACTAACATTTCCCGCGAAGCAAAATACTTTGGTCTTATTTCAGACCAGAAGTTAAGATGGAAAACTAACATTTAAGAAAGATTTAAAAAGGCCACAGTTTTCATGCAAAAAAGTCACTGGGAATATATGGGGCTCCAATCACGCATTACTCACTGGCTATACAACTCGGTAATAAGACCGTTTTGAACTGACGGCGTGGCAGTATGGTGGACAGCTCTAGATAAAAACACTAATTGTTTAATACTAAGCAGGGTCATTCCGCTGCACTAGACATTCTGTTCCATCTAACATCCCTAGATATATTCGTCAATCAAACGGCTGCAAACACAGCTATTCGCCTAAAAGACTCCTCGCAGTGAATCAATAATAAAATTTGCCACTTCATCATTCCGAACTTATTCGGTTGACTTTTAAGTATCATCGATTACACCATCCCTCAGATTCGATTTGATACATACTTTGGGAGGAATGGCATTCCTGGAAGATACTTCAATCCATTTTTACACCGGTTGATAAAAAACTAATGACGGGGTTGGCGTAGCAGTTTAACATTCACCAGTCCTTGGTGCGGGACTACAGGGACATTTCAAGAAATTAATTGCCAGATAAGTCAAAAATAGGTATTCCCATCGCTACGTGTAAACTTATGCTAAGCAAAATGCTACACATAGAACAAACCTTAGGTGAAACTATATCACCACCTGCATGGCGACAAAACAGATTTGGTCAATGCTAGATCTGAAGCCCTCCAAAGTTTTAATATCTTTAAGGGCAACGAGTTTTGGCATTTATTCTAACGAAGTAAAATCTATTGACCATGCAGATGCTGTATGGACGAAGAAGAGGAGGAATCGATCCCTCACCCTCACCTCTGTACATGTCCTGCTTTATGCCAAAGACGTAGACTCCATCTGGTTTGGTAAAATTATCTTAGTAATCTCGAAAATATAGATATAGGGAATCTCATTCGCTTCATAAGTAGCTCTATTTTTTTTTTTAACAATGAGGGAGGGAGGTATCACACATATTGGACCAACTCATGGTCAAGTGTGTCAGCTCTCCTGATGACAGCCACGTCAATTTAACACAACCTACCTTATCTTATGAAAAAATTCATATGTCGGTATGTGCACCACAGGGCTACTTCTTTTGGAATTACATATTTGATGTAGCCAAAAATGCTGCTTTTAGGTTATGTTCTTCGACGGGGCAGAAATTTGTTTCCCCCTGTGATCTGCTTGTAATTTATAAAGCCTTCATTCGACCAAACCTCTTCAATATGCACAATATACAGTTTTAAAAATGTTTCATGTCACTCATAATTTTATAGTTATTTTCATGAGCAGTGTTGTATTGAAATAGCTACATAGTTACATTCTTCCCCCAAAACAATTCAACCAAAATATTCCTGCTTCGGAATTACTGTTACTTTCTTTAGTCGCATGCAGAACTTCAAAGCCTTTTCTATTTTCCTAATGCTCACACTGTGTTTAACAGTTAAAGGGTATTAAAAATCCCTTCAGTACGCCAACATTTTAAAAATAAATATTTTTTAATCTCTCTATTTGTGGGAGCTGTCAAAAATCATAAAAACTCTTAAAAAAAGGGAATGATATGAAATTGAGTTTGACTATTGGTATAATGAAGGCTGGATTAAAAAAAAAAAAACAATTAAAACAAGTTTATTACAGTGGATTTAATTTATTTTAAATACTTTTTTAAAATATATATACGGCAACCCTGTTCCTGTCGCAGCGCTCGTAGTACGTGACTAACAATCGAAAGTGGGCACTAGGCAGTTTTAGTAGTCCAAACTAACCAACAACTTACCATACAAGATACAACCAACCAAAAATTCGGCAGAATTTTGGTTTCGTATTTAACTATTACAGGTCGTTATAACAATTCTATTGTCTTGCACACGTTTTTTGTTTTCTATTTATTTCCGGCAAACATTTTTTCTTATTGCGGAAATTTTGTGCAACTTCCCAACTCATTTGTTTGCCTGTGAGAAGAAAGAATCTTCTTTTTTTGTATTCATAGAAAAAAAAAGTAAGTATGTATGTAGTAGTTATACGCAAAAAGAAATCTAGACCATCAAGGACGGAACAAAAAGGAAGCTGGAAGCAAATAACAAATATAATATATACTATACACATTTCTATGTCCTATCCTACCAACCACACACAAGTGAGTAGAATGGTTAAGAAAAGAATAGGATCGGAATGTATGTACAAAAGAATGAATATAAATAAATACAAAAAAATACAGAAAAACAGGACTTGCTCAACAATATTTCCGAGTTTATTTTTCGCATGTGTGCCGTCGTGTGGTGTGTGATGGCAAAAATTCTGAACACCCTTTTTTTTCGTCTGCTAGACAAGTAAAACGATGATGGCTTTGAGGAATGTGGCAGCGATGAATCAACTTTTAGAGTTTTTGACGTGTGCTAATAATAGATTTTATAGCTGCTGCAATATTGCCAAGTCCAAAAATTTAATGGAAGGTAACTTGGAAGATGAAATGGAAATATATATTAGTATAAGCTTATTAAAGATCCGTTTTGAAAAGAAAACATACAGATAGTATTTTATTTGGAAAGATGACTGGAAAAACAAAATTCCCCTTAACATCAAGTCATCAGCTGATATGAACACATTTAGAAGGAAGCAAGTAGTGCCCCTGTAGTACTGGGTTCGATTCAGAGTCAGAACAAAAAAAGTTTTGTTCAGAGGTACTGCCTCTTGCGAGGAAATAACAAATCTAAAAGAGTATCTCTTGTCATGAAAAATTGCTTGGAATATGTATTAGTCGTTCGGACTCGATCAAATATGGAATGGTTGAGAGCTGTAAGTCACTAGGCTAGGCACTGATTTTCTACGAGATTTTTCACATCAAATTAATTATTGTATTACTAAACCAAGCTGAGTTTAATTGCTCTGGGATTTGTTCCATCTTAGTTTTAATGTTTGACGAATATTTAATAGAAGAATTTTTAATTTACGGCTTTTTATGAGTAAAGACCTTATTACGGTTCTCGAATTGAATCTTCGTTTGAAGTCGAATTCAGCTAACCTTTATGTTTAAACCTTCTTTAATTAAATACTTCATTGCAAAGAATTATTCACCACTATGAACTACACTACGATCAACTTAACATTAAGATTTGAAGTAAGTTTAATGTTTGACATTTATGACATATGAGAAAATCTATCGATGAATGCAGTTTCTCTAATTCTCCTGACCTTTTATTAGGTTCGTTCGTTCCAACTTTACCCAGGGTTGACCCAGGTTTTCTTGACAACCCTCAGAGTTGTCAAAAAACACCCAAGGGCTATCATTTGTTTTGTTTACAATTAAAAGCAAGAAAAAAATAATTCTATGCTCTGATAAAACTTTAAATTTGTTATAAATTAGTTTTAAAAATGGCCAAAGGAATTTTGCGTTGTTGCTGGATATTTCATCTGAAGAGTACAACAAACATTTAATTGCAAACACAAGCAATAACAGGCAACATGCGAATCCAAAAACGACAACAAAAGAAATAGATATGAAATCTCATGTGACTTTTGACAGTTTGGTCGTTACCTCAACTCGCCACAGCAAAATACCTAGATCTACTTCAGGACGAGTTCAGGGCGACCGCAGGTCTCAAAAAACACAGAATTTGCCCATCAGGCTGACTTCAGGTTTTTCAAAATACGATTAAGGGCGACCCTAGGGTAACTTCAGGGCTCAACGAACAAACTTATTCTTTTTTTACATTGTTAGATATTATAAAACCGTTCGAACGACTGTTTCACAAAAACGTCGTAGAATCCTTCTAATTGTTTAATAGGGCAATTTTATAATACAGGAGACATTTTATTTAGTTAGTAAGTAAGTAATTCATTTATTTACATTAATTTACAACAATTTTATACAATATTTAGAATTTGAAAGCTATGACTATGCCACTTCAATGTAAAGTAAAGATGACATATTCACCAAATAATAAAACAACAGCGTTTTGTAATGGTAAGAAAACTAAATAAAAAATAAGTTTTCAGCTTGTCTATATTTCCTCTTGTGTTCATCAGTAGGCAGAGATATGCGGATTAAAATTATGCATTTGAAAAAGAAAACACAATTGATCCCTTTACTTGGCTTTGGTGCAGGTTTTTCCATTTATTAACCATAAACCGTAAATAAACAATTATGCATACACAAGTGTTCGTTTCATCCCTAACAACAATTGCTACACGTTATCGTTGAGATTTAGAACAAGTAAATCTAGTAGTCACCCTCCGATGAATATATATGGATGTTCTATACATTGAATGACATGGATGTTCTGTACATTGTAGGTATGTACATATATTTGTATTGTGAATGCAAATTTAAAAGATATGAAAGAGAATAGATGCGGTGACCACTCCTGCACATGTTTACTTAAATCCTTCTTTAATGAGGGACACCCTTCAATTTTAAAAAAGTTCAATTAACAATTACAGATCATTAACCAAATAAGACAAGCGTGGAATAATATCGTTATTTTATTTATTATATGTCTTCATTTTATGTACGAGTATTCTCAATATTAATTCAAAACGTGAATCAATCAATGCCTAGCATGAGTGTCCAACGCACTAGCATTTATACCAAGGATTACTACTATTAGCAAGATCCAGGGGTGGAATCGGCTAAGGTGATTTGTTTATTATTATTTTTTGTGTTATCATTTTGACTATAGCTTTCTCTATCATATCAATAAAGAAATATAGAGAAAGCGATTGTCAAAACGACCATCAATTAATTGAATGATCACTTTATTCTTACGCGATACGGGCCCAGATTGCAAAAAAATTTAATAACTTTTACGATAACTTGTGACAGTGAAACAAAATGAATTTGCGAAGATTTTCGAGTTTTTGCGAGCATTTCATGCATTTTAAATTCAATTTTTGAGACATATTTGTAATTTTTTTCCGTGACTTTTTTTATTTGCGACTTTAATGTATTGGCCGAGATGATGCGACAAACTAGCGAATGGATCAATTTGATGAGCTGGTTGGTTGAATCTAAATTGAAGTAAGTTAATTCGAAAAAAGCAGGAATATTCTTTGTCACAAGATTTCTTTAACGTTGTGTTTGAAGGCATTTGACAAAAAAGTAAAATGTTAATGTGTGAACCATCAACACAACAGCTGATACAATAATTTCAGTCAATGACATTACCGAAAAATAAGGTATTTTACCCGAGTGCTATAAAATTAAAATAAATTGAAAACCTTACGCCGTTCAAGACTGTTGTCTAACTCTTCCTATTTGGTGAAGGCGATTTTTGTAAACCAAGATTTATTTTATTTATTTATTTACGTATAATTCATATAAAAAACATAATTTAGCTCTAAGCTATAAATGGAAATTCATATTTACATGTTTTACTTAAAAATAAAGTGTTTTTCATAGAAATATAAATGAAACAGTAAAGATAGGAACATTCTGTAGTTAAAAAACTAGTGTCGAAAGTACCGAGTTAGAAAAAGTCATATAAAATGATTTATTTACTTTGAAGTAATGTTGTGTGGTTAAGGGTTAAAATGAAAAGAATCTGTGAAAAGGAAAAGAAAAACAGGAAAAAAAATTAGACTAAGATTAAGATTAACCAAATAACCATTTTTTAACCTCTCGAACAAAAGGTTGGATATTATCTATATTTCTTATCTGCATGGGTAGTTTGTTAAAAAATCGAGGTGCAAGGACTGTAAAAAAGCTTAAGAATCTGTAAGTATTGTGGTTTGGTATTAAAGCAAGTCTTCTTACATAATTTCGAAGACCATGCTCTATTGAGCCCTGATTAAGAAGATTGCCGCTCCTAAAGAAACAAATTTTTAAGACCTTGTAAAAGTAAAGATGCTTAATTGGAAGTATATTTTAAGCAATAAAAAGTGAAAAACTATGCTCTTGTTGTCTCTTTTTTTTCAAGATTATTCTAAGAATATGTTTTTGCGATACTAATAAAGGTTGAATGCTGCAGTTATAAGTTCCACCCTAGCAAATAAGTCCATTCTGAAGCTTTGATTGGACAAGGCCATAATAAAAAGTTTCTAATACCTTTTTGGAACATTATTTTTTTAAATGGTAGAATACATAAGTGGTTTTTAGAAGATAATTTTTAATTAGATTAGTGTGAGGATTGTAGTTTAATTTGCTATCGATTAACAGACCAAGATATTTGAATTCTTGAACTTATTGAATATCAATACATTGAGATGAACAAACAAGATCGCAATTAAAAGTATAACCGCCAACATTTGAGTTACATGTGTATTGGAGCTAAAAAGTATTTTATTACAAGTATAACTATGAAAGGTAAAAATTCGAAAATTGAAGTCAACCAGGGGCTGGTTAAAAAACAAGAACAAGTTTATGAATTTTAAACCAGTACCTCAGTTTTTCAAGGTCATGGTTTACATCCGCTACTAGATCGAGACAGGATGGGGCCGAATACACACAAGCGGTGTCATCTGCAAACCCAATAGTTTTGCTTCTTAAAGGTTGAGAAAAAAGAGAATTTACATAAATTTAAAACAGAAGGGGTCCAAGAACTGAATCTTGAGGCACTCCTGTATTAATATCAAGACATTCACTAAATACACCTCCTATTCTCACTCTTTTACTTTTTCCTATAAGATAGGAAGCAAACCATTTTAGTATGAATCCTCTAAACCCAGCTTTTCTCAATTTAATTAAAAGAATTCTATAGTCCACAGTATCAAAAGCCATTGTTATATCAATAAATAATGATGCAGTAATTTTTTTAGTGTTTAGATTATCATGTACCTCAGAACAGAAACTTAAAAGAGCATCTTCCGTACATTTTTTTGCTCCAAAGCCGTACTGACTCGGACTTAAAAATGAATGTTTTTCGAGGAACCTTACAATACTTGTTTTTAACAACTTTTCAAAGTAGAAAGCAGAGAAATAGGCTTATAGTTATTGATTGCCTCAGGGTCACCTTTTTTGGAGATATGTATGACTTTTCAATAATTTTGGAACTCTGCTATTGCAATGGGATTTTCAACACCTTCAAGTTTAAGATTATGTAATTTATTCATATTAAGAATTCCATGGTAATCGGAAGTTAGTTAAGGTCCATTTGCTGGAACGAAACATAAGTAGCTTAAGTTCAATATAAGCTTTTATGTGACAGTTTACGTAGAGGAAAAAGTGGAACATAAGCGCTTAGGTTGAACATAAATATTTAAGTTTCGTTTCAGCAAATGGCCCTAAGAATCCCAAAAAAATATCGTGGAATCTGATAAAGATTGCCATTGCCAAAGATTGTGTGTCAGTTTTTTCTACTAAATCGTAATTATATGTAGTTTGATAACAATTTTATTCTTTACATTTCGCATGCTCAATGGAATACTGACCTAAATCGAAAAAACGATTTTTGGGAAATTGCAAAAAAAGATCTTGCTATGAGGATTTGTCCTACTTGTTGACGGATAAAATTAAAACTAATTCATGAATTAATTATGAATACTGGTATTCTTAAAGTATGATAAACTATTTATGAAATCGGAGGCTTAAAAAAGCCTGTATCTGTACGTAACTCAATTTTTACCTATCTCCTAATGGGTCAGTATTCCATTAAGCATGCGATTTGTTAAGTCGAATATGGTCGGCTTTTTTAGCTTTTTTGACCTTATTACGGAAAGATACTTCTCTCAACTTGATATACTATTAACAGCTTAAATCAAAAAAAAATCGAAACAATTTCTGAGGCTATTGATTATTTTATTGATTATTCCAAGCAATCAAATAAGTATCGTTTTACATTACCCCTTCAACTGAAAAGTATTCCTGTACTAATTGCTTCAGTATTTCTGATTCATATTAATGCCACTTCTGCTCCCCCACCTTAATTAACCTTTATGAGAAAAATTAAAAAATGCAATCAGTAACTCATTCATGTTTTTTTTTTTTTGTTGAATATGTACCATTTTTTTTTTTTGTTTTTTTTTTTTTAAGTCTGTTGTCTGTTTACGTCTGGTGTCAAATACCTCTGAGACTGTATTTGATTTCTAAAAACTGTATATTTTATGATTTGTTCAACTAAAATTTTAAAATTAAAATGGCTTTAATAAGAATGTATATGTACTCACTAGAAATACTTAAATGTAGGGGATTATAATTCTGCGGCAATATTTTTTTGGAGGTGAAAAAATAATTAGAAACGATGAAAAAAAAAAACAATTATTGTTTTTCTTTCCTAAATTTTGGCCATATTAACGAGTCAATACAAAACGCAAGTGCATAAAATATAAACACAACTATTAGTAGTCTCTTCTTCTTTTTTAATGACGGAAAATGAAAAAAAAATATTAAATTTTGAGTTCTTCAAAAAAAATAATTAGAAACGACTTCAATTTTGTTAATGAAATCGCAAGATGAAAGAGAGAAAAAGAAAAACAACTCCAAGAGAAGATCATCTCATAGTCCGACAGAGTAGGGTCAATCCTTTTGCCACCAGTCAAGCAATTCGTGATGCCATTTCATCCCAATTAAGCCATGAAATAACACCACGGACTAGGCGGAATCGTCTTCTCGAAAGTGGCTTGAGGGGATGTATTGCTCGTCAAAAACCATGCCTTTCAAAAACAAAAACCTTAAACGTCGTTTGGGGTTTGCGCAAGAACATTTAGAAAAACCGCTCGCATTTTGAAAAAATTATGGAGTGATGAATCCAAAGTAAACATATTTGTATGAGATGAAAAATGTTATGTGCGACGTCCATTTAACCAGGAGCTAACTCCCAAGTACCCAATTAAGACAATCAAGCATGGGCGGAAATTTGATGGTTTGGGGAGCGTTTTCCTGGCAAGGTATGGGTCCTATAGTGCGAATTGAAGGACGCATGGATCAATCGCATTATAAAAATATACTGGAAAATGTGATGGAGCCGTATGCGTTTGAAAATTTGCTGTTTCTTACATTTTTTAACAGGACAACGGTCCAAAACACACTTCACGTCTAGTGAAGTGTTGGTTTGAAAAAGAAAAAATTAAAGTTTTGGATTAACGAGCTCAAAGTCCGGACCTCAATCCAATAGAAAATTTATGGAGGGATGTAAAAAGAGCTTTAAATAAGACAAAATCCTAAACTGCATCTGAGCTTTTAAAAAACATTAGGGAAGCATGGAAAAAAATTCAAGTGGAAAAATGTCAGGACCTGGTAGCCAGCCTTCCAAGGCGTTGTGCAGCCGTGATTAAAAATAAGGGTTACCCGACCAAGTATTAATGTTTCAAGTTGAAAAATCTGGTAAATTTGCTTTGGATTATGCTATAAACAAAAATGCTAACTACAATATGTTTCTAATTATTTTTCCAGCTGAAAATACATTTTCTTGTAATTAATATCACATATAGCTTTTATTTGTAAAAAAAAAATAATTTTTTTTATGTTATAATGAAGTTAAGGAACCACAAAATGAAACAAAAAAATATTTTTACCAATCCCTCAAAAGAATGTATAGACACAACCTGTTTTAAATAATAAAAAATTTATTTCTAATTATTTTTCCACCACTGTATAAGGGAAATTTTTTATTATTGAAAGACCTTTATTATAAATCATATCAGATCTGGATTCTTCAACACTATACAAGAAGCATAATATTAAAAAGTTAAATTTACTAAAAAAATAATTGAGACTTCCTTCGTTCGCTTTTTTGAATTACTAAACTCTTTTCTTCAGGATTTTCCTCTTAATTATTTTTTTTAGCAACAGACATTTTTATATATAAAATAAATGTCTCATGGTTTATTGGTGGGTAACACGTTGTTCAAAATATACATAGGTTACTTCCATTACCACAGACCAGGCAGAATCTTAAAATATTGAGATAAGTATCCTATAAGGATTAAGTAACACCACAACACAATCATACAATTCGACTTCGACCTAATTTACTCAAAATTACACATCTCATACTCTTTTTAGGGTAAATATGTTTCTATGTATGTACGAGTACATACTTACTACAATATTACTACAAAAAGAATTCTCGATTAAAAACCAACCCAGCGATATTAACAAATCCTTCAAGAGAGAACACTAAGACTTTACTACGCACATTCCAGCTTATAATACATTTTGATATCTTCTGCAGTTACAACATATCCTAGTCATTCTTCTTCATTCTACCCTCTAAACATTCCGCCCAAGGACATGCCCTGAGAATAACAATAAATCGCAGCAAAAATGATTAGAGAGAATGACAGAAGTGGAAAAAACGACACTCCCCTTTCTGCAGAAGCAGAAAAAGAAGGACCTTGATACCAGTTTCTTCTGATGTTTTTTTTGCTTGTTAAGTTCAATTTTCTCAAGAATTTGATCTCTCCTGTTTAAGGCCCTACAAAATAAATAAAGGTTGTAAGAAAAGGGCGAGATATTGAAACCCAGGAAAAAGTTACGACAGCCTTAGCGACAAAAGAAGTGTCGATGAAAACGAATTGTGGAACTAATCTCACTTATTTTCTGTTCTTTTTCTTCTGCCGTTGATGCATCTTTTTCTTGGTTGTTGGTTTGTTGGCCTGGCTGCCACTAAAAGAAGAAGGCGACACAAGAAATTCCCTAATAAGAAGAAAATGCGTAAAATGAAGACGAGCACCTCGCTGCCCTGCCGTTTCGACTTAAAAATTATCGTCACCTCCACCACAACCACCACCACATTTAGCCGCAACGATTGAGACAGCAAAATCAACGACGGATGCGGTGGCGACACAGCCAGCCACAGTACACAGCCATGACCCAAAAATATAACATTAAAAAAGAAAATGCAAAGCTGCGAGACATCTACTAATAAATTTCATATTTCCTAAGACCTCGTCCGTCCGCCCGGACATGAATTTTGATTTTAACAATAAATCCAAATCGTATTTGAAATGAATGTTGCAGAAAAGAGAGCTTTCCTTCATGCGCCACCGATTTTGTTTCAGATTTTTTAATATTTTTTTTTTTTCGCATTTCCTTCGGGGTTTTCTGGTTTTTGTTGAGAGTTTTCTCCCGTTTCGAATGGATGGCGATGGTTCGAAGGAAAAAAGGTGCGCCCCATGAATTTGGTATTAATTAATGAACACTTTTCTGTTTAGCTGTGTGCTGGAAGTCTTTGCGAAAAGGACTTACCTTGAGTTGGTTTTATGCAATAATATCCAAATGCGTCGCAGTTGTTGTTCCAGTATTCCTGGTTATTTGATTACAAAAATTTTCCGAATGCGAAATTAATTATATTCACGATTTTCTTCAGAATATACGCATAAATTTTAATATAAAAGCGCACAGAGGGGCAGGTTATCGTTGATTTCTTTTTTGGACAGAAGAAAAATTACTCGAAGAACACTAAAACACTCACTTATTTCGTTTTATTTAACAAATAAAGGAACAAATAAACACTTTTCTAACATCACTGATTTAATAATAACATTTATAAATTATATTTTATAGAATTTCAACAATTTATATTATGTTTTTTGCTCTCAAACAAGAAATATTTAATTTTTTTCGATTGCAGGGAAAGAATACACCTTACACTTTACACATTACTTGCCGCCATTTTGACAAAGTAAAGTAGATTTTTTTTTTATTTTCAAATACAAATATATGTTGTGTCAGTTTTCGTTTAAGTGTGTGTTTGATTTGTGCGATTGTGTTTGAAAGTGAAGGAATTTATGGGATATTTTGAAGTGTGTTTGTTTTGAGTTTTTAGAGTTTTTCATACTGGGATATTTTATAATATAGATGTGTTTGTATTGAAATTCAAATTGTTCAGAAAACTAAATTTGTGAAAAGTTTTGGCAACGATTTACATACGAAATTTTGTTAATTATGGTAACTTTTCTAGAAATGTTCTTAATACAAGTATCACTCATACCCAATAGAGGTGGTATTTTATAATCTACTGGAAGCTTTGTTTTTGGTTAGATTTTAAAGTTTTTTTTTTCAATATTTTTAAATTACGTTCCTTATTTACGCTATACTAGGTGCGTTTTATTATTCACAAATCTATCTGGATCCGGATCTGGATTAAGTTTTAACATGTATTACAAAAACAATTTGGGATCCTGTTTTCTATCGGGATCTATTTCAAAGATCAAAAAAATAGTTATTAAACTGGCGGGTAGATGGCTTTTTATGGTAAGGCAGTGTAAGCTATAGTGTAAAGAAAAAAGACAACACATAAGGGGTATTCCCGATTTGGTGCAACGAGCCTAGTAAAAATGCGAAATTTTATTATTTTTTAGTAGACCGTGAACGCACTTTTTCTCACCTGTTTGCAACACTCAAGTAAATGTCAAAATGAGTTTGGCATTTGTTTTTTGTTTTGAAAATTAAATTTTTATAAGAATTGAAGTTTGCTCAAGTTTGTTAAGGATGCAGAAAAAAAGCAGAAAAAGAAAATATCACAGAATTTTTAATAGAAGATGCTGCAGATAAAATTATGTGGATCAAAGGTATCAAATAAAATTCAGGGGGAAAATCATAAAAAAGCTACATACATAGATGCATGTATATTTTATTTTCAGAAAATGGGTTTTCCCTCCGGCGGCGCTTCTTTTTTTCTTTTACGTCCATTTAATTTAGGTCCATTGAGCTGTCAAAAATGCTACTGCAAATCTTACACCGTTGTATTTTACTGTTGCAATAGGTTTCGGGTATAGCTAAAGTGCGACGCTATTGCAAAATTGCACTCCGTATATTTTGTTGTTGTAGTGTTGTAAGATTTTACACTTTTGCATTTTTACAATGATACTAGACCTGTTGCATTAGATCGTGAATACCCCTATAATTTAAAATTTACAAACCCAAGGATAAAAAGAGACCGGCTTATAACACTTCTGTCACTAAGATCCGTATCGTTTTATTTTCAAAGGAAGATCCAGATCCGGATCCAGATAGATTTGTGAATAATAAAACCACCTATTATTCACAAAGCTCTACGCTATAGGAAAATTCAAATTGTTCTTAGTCCACCATTTGAAGCCAGGTGTACTTTGATAAATCTTAAACCATTCAAAATAAGCCGTAAATATTTGTCCGTTTTTTTGCCCGTGTTGTTTTTTATTCACATTTACAATGTTCACAATTGCTTTTTTAGCTTAATTGATATATTCCCTGTGCAACGATTGAGACCTAGAGAAAGGTGATTTCTTCGACTTAAATATGAGAATAATGTTTGTAAATATATGATTTTGAGTATTATGTAATTAATGTACGATTAAAATATGCCTTATTAATAATGTTTTTATTTTAAACTTATTACATATTTGTTATCTTGTATACTATTTCATATTCATATATGTATATCTAAGAGAAATAATGTATGATATGATGGATACCTTATAAATATAGAACTTCTGATGCAAAAAGAATTCTGTTTTTGGTTTCCAACACAGGGAACATTATATTAATGCATCATATTGCAAAAAACAAAAATAAAAAAAAGATGTGCCCTAATTAAAGAAACAACAAAATAAAAACCAGACCTTACAAAACCACAGTATTGCCCAAACAATATGTTACAGTTACAATAAGGGTAGGCGCGCACATTCAATTTTTAGTTTCACAACTGCTTGGTTCGAGCAAATAAAAAGTTTGTGTTTTGACACAAACTAAACGATTACCTAAAATGGGTTCGCTATTTTGTGTAACATATAATTATATGCACCTGCGCGGACATTCAACCAATTTGTTCATCTGTTTTCTATAAGCAACCAAACAGTTGTGCAACTAAAAATTGAATGTGCGTGCCTAGCCTTATGCTTGTGCACAAACTAACTATTGTGCACTATTGATGAGTTAGCATACTCATATTCTGCAATAATACATATTTCGACATAGCCCCGTACACCTAGGTGAACCGGTTTAATGAACATCTTAGCAGACAAATATTGGTTCGATGGATTTGTGCTTTCCGCCGCTATAATACTAGATTTCCGCAAAATTTGAATAAAATAAACTAAATAGATAAAAATATTTTGATGTTAGGTGCGTTTTATTATTCGCAAATCTATCTGAATCCGGATCTGGATTAAGTTTTAACATGTATTACAAAACAATTTGGGATCCTGTTTTATTCTATCGGGATCTATTTCAAAGATCCAAAAATCAGTTATTACACTGGCGAGTAGATGGATTTTTATGGTAAGGTAGTGTAAGCTATAGTGTAAAGAAAAAAGTTAAGAAATAATCGAAAATTTATATACCCAAGGATAAAAAGAGACGGACTTATAACACTACTGCTGTCACTAAGATCCGTATCGTTTTATTTTCAAGGGAAGATCCAGATCCGGATCCAGATAGATTTGTGAATAATAAAACGCACCTGTTATTTGTTTTATTTAAAAATTAATTTACACAACTTTTTTATTTAATTTATTTTATTTTTTTCAAATTTTGTCAAAACCACACAACTGGGAGACGAAACACCAAAAATGGACTAGATTTTCACCTGCCTTTTGAAGATGCACTTTGTGGAAATCAATTCCATAGTTAATTCGTTTGTCCAATTTTTGTCATTATCGCCATCCATCGTCAAGAAAAGAATACAATACAATGAGTTCCAAATATCGAAATGAATACAAAAAACAATGCTTGGAGCAATTTCTCAACTCGCATCCGCACACAATCTTCATCATATCCAATACAATTCACGCCATCAGAATATTAACAAGAAGCTTAGCAACTGATGAAAAGATAATTTGCAGCACATTATTGTGAAATAGTTGTTCAATGCGATGTTTAACACGAGTACTTTGATTGTTCTTTCTTCTTTGTGGTTTTCTATATTTCTCGGGATGTTTTATTTCTATTTGGCGTTCGCTCACTGGACTTTGTTATTATTGATTATGATTTCTATATTTGCATTCTATACAATAAAGTATGTTTATGTTGACAAACCGCTACTAGAGATTTATTTTAAACCTTCCTTTGAAGAAATCAAAACTTATATGGTAAATAACTGGATTTGGAGAAGATTTAGGGCAAATTTTACAAAATCTCGATTTAGCGGTCGGTGAAAACGTAGTAGATTTAATTTTGTAGGTAAATCTCTGACATTTGCACAAGATTAAAGGTAAATCTATTTTGATGGCAGTCAAGTAATTAGTGGAAATATAACATAACATTTCTAACATGCCAGCTCCACATGTTATAAATCCGGTACATCATTGAAAAAAAGATTGTTGATTGGATTTTAATGGTGATGTTGAGCATCAAATATGACCAGTTGAGGAAGAATATATTAGCCGTGTATTTTTGGAAAAGTTATCCGTAGTACCGTAGGATTTTATATGAATAACAAATACAACATCCGCAGTGGATCACTGCCGATTCTCGAATAAACGTCAAATCTCTATCCGCAGCAGAATTTCACTTCTCCTTTTATCGGCAGTGATCCTACGGTGAATGTTGTATTTGTTATTCATATAAAATCCTACTGTACTACGGATAACTTTTCCAAAAAAACACGGCTATTGAAAACGTGATGTACACATGTTATAAATGTCAGTTTTCAGATATCCTAGACTACTCAGCGGGATATTTTTGGTTAAACAAACGAACGCTTACAATTTTTCTCCTTTCCTCATAGTGTGCACACATCCTTAAGAAATCTATACGAAATCCCAATTAGGATTTTTCTACAAAAACAGCTGATTTTGACATTTGACATAACCACAAAAACAAGCCCTTCTTTCTGTTCCATGCGAAATTTACACAAATCTCTATAGTATTGGAAAAATATAAAAATTGTGCGCATCCGACATACCAAAAAACTACAAATATTTAATTGTATGAACCCCCTGCCTGATTCTGTCGAACAACGGGGTGAAGCAATGCGTTTAGGAGCTATACTCTACGTTTACAAAGGTGAATGGGGTCTTCCATCAATTGACTTCGAATGTCTAAGGGCGCTGGTAAGAAAAAAAATAATAATACCGACCGGAACAATATTGCATCACAGCTCTAATCTCTTGCGTATTTATTTTCATTCCGAACAAAAGTGCCTAATAAAATTTACAAGATGTCCAGTCAAAATTGAAACAAACAGCAATCCACTGAGGTCAGGAGGTGGCAAACTGCCCTATCTACAAATTGGAAATCAAAAAATTGTCGGATACCGGCAAATCAAGGAATTGCTTGACAAAGAGGTTCAATAACATTTTGCCAATGCAGCCTATAAATAGAATGAATTAAATAGTTTGCTTTATATTTTACTTTGGAAACAGGGCTATCCAATTGATGTAAAATTGACTTCAAAACAGAAATTCCTATCTGTTTCATACACTAATTATGTGTTCAACAATCTGCATGCCTATTTTAATTACTTTATGTTTGGCGAAGCAAACAATATTGATTGTACACGAACTTTGTACGCTAAGAGGACACCCTTTCCGTTTAACTTCTATTTCCCAGGGAAATATCAAAAAGAAGCACATAACATTGTAAGCATTTTGGGAGGATTCGATTTTAATGATAAAGTGGACGTCCATGAAACCGATTTCGTGAGTATATAATTGATCCAAATGTGCATATTTATGTAACTTAAGCTGTTGTGTATAAATAGTTCTTGACACTTTACACCATTTATATGTTCATATTAAAGATTGCTAACCAACGATAGATACATATCGCATGCTTAATGGAATACTGACCTAACTCGAAAAGACGATTATTGGGAAGTTGCAAGAAAAGATCTTCCTATGAAGATTTGTCCTACTTGTTGACGGATAAAATTAAAACTAATCCATGAATTAATCATGAATGCTGGTATTCTTAAAGTATGATAAACTATTCATGAGATCTGAGACTTGCAAAAGCCTGTATTTGTACGTAACTCAATTTTGACCTATCTCCTAATGGGTCAGTATCAGTATTCCATTAAGCATGCGATATCTATCAGTAGTTTTAAAACTATAAAAAATAAATTTATAAATAATTTGTGAACATTGCTTTTCAGCGTAATATCGCTCTTAACTCAGTAGAACTGAAAACACAACCGATACACAACACTTGGTTCGTAACATACGAAAACGTGCGAAAGAAAGGTATTTGTTGCACATATATGTTGCCTCATAAGATTGTGTTTTACCTCAGAATATGCGTTTTGAATGATCCGCTGTGTTCATTCATCAACATTGATAAATACGATTTTTTGTTATAAACCCTTACATTTATTTTTTGGGAACTATTGTATCAACTCTAATTAGTTAAAAATCACAGACTAATTTAGTATGAACATTTTATGACACCCCCATAATTTTTCAACCGAAATTTATTCATAAGCCTTAAAGTTGCGATGATTATAATTCAAGTTGCAAGATCCCAAAGGTGTTGATGTTTTTTTTTATTAAGATCTTAATTTTGTTTTAAATTAAAAATTCTATATACAGTGGCTCTCAGCTAAAATGATGAACTCAATTTTTAATTTAAAGTTGTATTATATAAGAAAATAGTAAATTTTTTAAAGAAAACTGTTTATTATTAATTTTTTTAAAGTTCACGTAATATCTTATAAAGAAAAACTTAAGATTTTTAAAAAATAAGAATGAGTTTTAAGAATTAAAGCAATTTCAAAATCATTCTTTAATATTGTGTTAGATATCCATTTTGATTAAGCATCGACTTCAGCCTTTTTGGTATTGATCTTACCAGGTTTTTAGTATAAACGATATGTTTTTCCCCACTCCACTAAAAGCCCTTTTTTAAGACTTTCCTTGAACCTCCTATCTGAGACGTGAATGTTAAATTAACTCTCATCAGTAAAAATAAATGTACCAAAACGTTTCATCCATATTTATATGCTCACGAGGAAATCTAATTCTTCAAAACTATGCTTTTGTACTAAAAAACAGTTTTTTTACGGGCACTTCTTCTATGAAAATCGGACTCTATCATTTATTTAAATATTTTCGGCCTCTATTTTCAGTGCACTTAAGCTAAGATCTTCCTTCACTTTTCTTAAAATCCATCGACAGTCGCTGTCAGAAAATATTTTGTTTGGAGCTTCATTCCTTTGCTGGCGACTCGATTTTCACGTACATAACTCTCAATGATGCGCTGAACTGTCAAAGAGCTTTTTTTTACCATTTCAGCAATTTTCCTTCTTCGAAGTATTTAATAATTAACTCGCGAGTTTTAACCGTCGTACGCGAACCAATGTTTTAAAAAAGAAAATTGAAATCACGTCATAATTGGGTGAACTGATTTTAACAAATGATGTTTATTTCGATTTTATGCCTCAAACAAAAAACAATGGTTTGCTTTATACCGTTTAATCTGACTGCATCATTTGAGCTGAGATGCAATATGGTGAGAGTGTAACGGCTTATCATCTCTGGAATTAAGAGGCCTCCGCCTAAAACGTTGAGAAAAACGTCAAATTAGGCAAATGGCTGCAAGAATTGTGAAGTCAATACAAGACGTATTGGAAAAAAATAAATTGCATATGGGTAATTCTTTTACAAACCGTACGAAATCGAACAAAAAATGACCGACCGATTTCCGATTTGGCTGAAATTTTTTTTACGTGTTCTTTAGCGAAAAAGAAAAGACACCTGTCCGAGGAATTTAATTTTTTTTTGTTTTACCGAAAATAGAGAGGGTTGAAAATTTCAGATTTCGGTGATTTTTGGTTTGAAGACTGATTTTCAAAAATTCATAACTCCGGTTCATTTTAAGCGGTTCATTTAAATCATAAGTCACTAACTATCTTATGAATTAGATTTTTTTTAAATCACAAATCATCTACAAACTTATGACTTATGGTTTTTTTAATTCAAAAATTCGCAACCCTGCGTGCTAATAATAGTTTTTCTTCTTGTTTGTACTCTATATTTGTTGAATAGCAACATGTTATGCTTGGTAGAGCTTCTGTAGCCCAGTCGAATAACTCTCTTGGAGTGCGGAATTGAAATCTTAATATGAGGCTATGAGTGCAATAGTGGCGTAACCCACTTTTTTTCAAAACTGAGTTTTTCATACAAATGGGTCTCTCAATATATCTATTTTAATACAAAAATAGTTTTATGCAGCTATTTACACTCAAAACTAGATGGCACTCAAAAAGGTGTTATTGCATTTTATAATTTGATCATAGTTTGAGTGCAATAGTATTGTAACCTTCATACTTCTCTTAGAAACTGTTTAGATTGTGACTGCTCACTCTACGCTCACCATAAAATTTATTTTGTGAATGAAAGAGATGAAGGGAACAGTGTTCCTCACCTCTCTCGTCCACAAGCTCATAGTGGTAGTGAGCGGTCGCAAACTTAAACGACTCGTATTCTCCCATGCACTCGACTTATTAATGCAAAACAATAAGAAAGACTTAATTGAACTGCTTCAATTTATACCACCAATCCATCACTTTTTTTATAATAATTTAAAAACGTCAACAAGTGTTCCAATCGAAATATTTGACGATTTATCAGACGAGGAGTAAAATCATTAAAAAACAAGTCAAAATGTACATATAATTTTTTGTTGTTAAAATATGAACTATTAGAGAAATAAAAAAAAATATAATAAGTTTAGCGTAACCTTTCTTTTTTCTTTATTTTTACAGAAAACCATGAATGCAATAGTGGCGTAACCCACTTTTTTCTCCAAAATGAAGTTGAATTTAAAAAAAAAAGCTTGCCCCCCAAAATATGCCTTTTTTCAAACTCTTCCACGTTTTCAGATAAATCAAAAATATCAAAGGAAAAATACAAAAAATGTTTAAAGAAAACCTGTTTCTTAAATCTCTCGTAGCTTTAAAGTGAATTTTATGGGTTACGCCACTATTGCACTGACAGCCTCATATATAACTTGTTTTTTGAAATAATGTTGTTTTTTTATTTATTTTACCCCAATTTTTTATGAAACATTATTTATTGATAAACAATATTGTTCAATTGAAAATTTAAAACATACTGTTCATACTATTTGCAATATAATGCAGAGAATAACAGTATAAGGCGAGAATACGAGGTTTACTCTGCTACTGGCGCGCAGACGCGCTCGTCTTTTTAATTTTTTTGCAATAATAATCGTTTCTCCATTAATAAAAAAAGCATTTTCGATGGAAAATTGGACGTAGAATACGATGGTCTTACTTTAAACACGCTAAGTGGTGAGTTTCGTTGTTAAAAATTGATTCAAACATTTCAATTGTTTATAACAATAAGAAATTGTTCAAACATTTTTTTTTAATCTATTTTTTTCCTAAAATTCAATCTTTTACCTTCAAAATGAAAAAAAAAATTGTGTCTCTAGCTTAAAATGAACCGTAGTTATGAATTTTTGAAAATCAGTCTTCAGGCCAAAAATCACCGAAATCTGAAATTTTCAACCCCCTCTATTTTCGAAAAAAACAAAAAAAAAATTAAATTCCTCGGGTGTCTTTTCTTTTTCGATAAAGAACACGTAAAAAAAATTTCAGCCAAATCGGAAATGGGTTGGTCAGAAAGGTGTTCGATTTGTAAAAGAATTACCCATATGAAAGAATTACATTTTAGCTTGAAAATCGTCGAGACACTTTTATAATTTTTTTTTATATTTTTCTTATTTAATATTTTTCTTATTTAATATTCCTGTTGCCTCTTTCGTTAAATTTCACAAAACTGTTCTGGAGTTATAAGGCTTGTGAGTAATTGAAGTGGAAAACTCATTTTATATTTAAGTCATTTTACAGGTTAAGAACAGAATTTGAAAATCGTCTAAGTGGATTTTTAACTTTGGGCTCTATTTTTGAATAATTATCTATTGAAAAACATCAAAATTGCTCATTTTCTAATACATTTTCGAATGTGTAGTTATAAATGTCTTCTGAAATTGTTTAAATAAATAGTCAAACAGTAACTTATTATTGCAAAATAACACATTTTATAAAAAAGTCTTTTTTTTTACTTCATCAGTTTGCCGCAATAAAGTTTTTTTTTTCGAAGATATAGTTAGTTTTTGTTGGAACTGAAGCTAAAAAAAAGTATAACGAACATGAAAGGCGAGTGGGCGTTTGTGTTTGAGAGGTTCAGTAAAGAAGTGAGTAGAAGGACAAGAATGACGATGCATGAAAATATTTGAGGGCTATAGTAAATAGGGATTGACAAGCGATGAGTGTGTATCTCGTGTGGAATGAAGCAAAACAGTAGATAACTTGTTGAATTGTTGTTTTTGTGTGTTAATAGGCAGAAAAGTAACTATACACTATGGCTGGTAAGCGAAACGCATTGAAGGTCCGAATATGAAGTTCGGTATGTTTGGTATGATAGGAAATCGGTTTTGTATCTTATTTTGTATTGCTTGAATATTCTTACAACTTAAAAAAATAAACACGATCAATAATTGACTTTGAGCCCACTCTAGAACAAACATCATTTTCATAAAATAAATACCGCAAAATTTTAAACATTTAAAACCTGCTCTAAATCAATTTTAGAATGGGATTCGACTCTAAATATCATCTTCAAAACGAGAACCGGCTTTTAGTTAATTTAAAACGACATAAACGACGTTAAAGAGTTCGTCTAACTTTAACAGTGACAAATAGCTACTTTATCTTTTAAAAGTATACTTTATCCAGATTGACAATGGTCATTTTATACCAAAACAAAACACTCCACTTAAACAGAAATAATTTTTATATCTTCATTGATTTAATAGTCTGACTATGGACATTATTATTCTAGGTGTCTGAATTTAAGCAAATTCTCCTAGAAAAATAAAATTGACATCCACCAACATTTGCGTCTTAGAAAGGTACGGCAGCATCTACCTAATGAGCCCACTGTCGCACCTGGACGAAACGCACCTTGGAGTTGAGGTCACTTGAGCTATTAATTGAATTTTCTAGTAGAACTGAACTAAAAGTAAGCAGTGTAGAATTTTAATCAATAATTATAAATTAAACTGTTTCGGCCTTATTTACATTGTTTTCAGTCCAAAATAAACAGATCTAAATTGAATGTATTATTTACGCGTTGCAAAAGAAATTGTATATTATCCTCAGCAAAAACGACTAAACGTAAAAAGAATATTAAAACAAGGTGTTTTTTCATATCTTATACAGAAGAAGTAATGCATGTTGTGTCTAGAAGAAAGAAATGTAAAAGTGTGATCTTTGGCATCAGGAAAAATTTTGCGTTTTCTTTTAATTTGTTGGTGTTTGTTAAGTTTGTTAAGTAGGTAAGCGTAAAAAACCTGAATGGACATGGTATTCAATTAGGCATGCATACCTTGAATATTGGAAAGTCATACGATTTTGGGGATTGTGTGGAAAATTGGCTGGCAATTTGGTTTCGTACCTGGTGTTTTATTTGGGTTATTCGTTAGTTCTCAAATTCATTTTATTTTCAACCAAACGCCCCTTTACACTTTAAAAACACAAATTACATTTCAAACTTGTATGGGATTTTTTTTTCGATTCTCGGACTACAGCGGTAAATCTTAAGTCACATCTAAAAATTTTATCAAAAACAAACAAAATTTTAAGAATTTTAAATCGCGTGAAATTACACATGACCATAATACTAAAAGTTGAAATACTTTATATATAAAATGTATGTTCATAATTTCTTAGATTAGGTCTTTTAAAGCCATAAATATCAATCAAGAAAAAATGTTATTAGGTAATGTTCAAAAGAAAAAAGTTTTTAATTAAACCTTATTGTTTCAGCTCGTCGCGAATGCCAAAAAATGCGTTAATATGCTCGCCAAAAAATTGGGGAAAAAAGTCTGGTTCTTTGGTGATTTCTACAGTGAGTTCGATGCTATAGTTTATGCGTACTTATCGGTTTTGTATAGCATTTCACTGCCAAATAACCCGCTCCAATATCACATTAAAAGCTGCCAGAATCTTGTAAATTTCATCAATCGAATATCGAAAGATGTCTTCAAACAGGAAACATTTAACTCAGTGAAAACAGCAAAAGGAATCCCAAATGATCCCATGCTGACGCCAACCGAACGTAATTTCTTAGAATCAGAAAAAAAGACAAAAATTATTGCAGCTACGGTAGCTATCATTGCAATGGGAACCTTTGCAGCGTGGAAAGGCTTTTATCAGAGCGTAAGCTACTTTCTTTACTTTAACAGATCTTAAGTTATTTGAGTTACTTTTTCAGATTGTCCAATCAAATAATTACTACGATAGCTATGATTATGGTGATGACGATGATGACACCGAGGGCGAATGAGTATAATAACGACTCCAGTTTTCCTATATTAATCTTCCTTAAAAATCGGTGCGACCTTCGATAACTTCAGTCAATGAAACTCAAAACGTTAATAAATTCCCCAAGTATTTTAAATTCAACAAAAAAAAACTGAATGTTTATTTGAGAATGAAACTAATTCTGCCGATTACAAAAAATGTAACATTCGCGAGCTTACTTAATAAAAAACCTCATACCTAGATCTTAAAATAAATGAAAAAAAAATAGAGCACTATAGCTTAAATTTCAGAAATAGGAAGCAATTTTGTTAGTTGGGAAGTAGGTTGTTAGTAATTCAACTTTGCTTACGCGTTTGTATTTCTTCAAATTCAAATATCAAACACAAAATTTAACTATATTTTTACAAGTTAGGAGCTGAAGCGACAGTACGGAAATTGCATCAAGAAGCTTTTCAACTTGGTATCAACAATTAATTTATTTTCGATATAGATCTGTTAAAATGAAGATTTTGGCAATTATTGCAAGACAAACGTCTTGAGTTCAAAATGCCTTGAGTTTAAAATGATTCGGAAACTCATCCATTGTATATATAATATAATATATGTATATATATAGTTTTTATATACAAGGACTCATCTACATGAAAGTAAATTAAGAATAGATTTTTTCTAAAAAATGATCGAACAAAAAATTTCACTAATACAACGATAGGAATTAATTAATTTGAAATCCCATTCCATTCGCCGGAAAAAAAATAATGTTTGCTTACAATCTGAATTTGCAAATGGAAAACCAACGAAATCTCGCATTTTGAAATCTCGAAAATTGTATACCTACATAGGTATTTTTTTTTATAATCTACCCGCGCTCAAGGGATTATGATTACCCTTTAAATGTTTCAACACAGCGCGGGCGTGAAGTTACGGAAGAGAAAGAAGGATATTTTAAATGGATTCCAATCTTTTGAAATTATAGTAATTTCGAAGTGAATTTGTATGAGAAATGAGATGATTTGAAGTGAAATTTTCAAACAAAGCAACCTCATTTGCCTCTCTTTTTCATTGCAATTGGTCTGCTCTCTCCTAACATTTACCGCCTTATTTATTATTTTTCACTATTTTTCGCTTAGTTTGTATCAAAACACAAACTTTTAGTTGCTCGAACCAAGCAGTTGCGAAACTAAAGATTGAATGTGCGCACCTAGCCTAATGCTATTTTGTGTAACATATAATTATATGCACCAGTGGCGTAGCGTAGCGGGGGCGGTGGGGGCGGTCCGCCCCGGGCGGCAGGCCTAGGGGGGCGGCAAAATGTCGCCGGTGATGCGGGTAGAGCAGAAATCATATGTTTTATGAAAGATCGTTTGACAAGTCAGCAAACAACAATGATGTAAATTTGAAATTTGCCACCCTATCTGTGGTTCGTCGTTGACCGCTCTCGGCTGATTTTCGTGAATTCGTAGACGGTGAGTAGGGCCGTAAGAGTTCATTCCGTATTGTCACGCGACTCGCGAAACTAAAACAAAACGTTCCGAAACTCTCGCGAAACTGAAAGGGAGTGTTCCGAAACATATGATATGCATATGCGAGATATGATAAGATAACTAGGATTCGACGGAAACGTTATTCTAGTCTCAGCCAGCTCAATGTTTTTGCTTCCTTCCGCATCACAGAAAGTTATTTCGATTGTGTTGTTTATAGTTTAAATACTGTTGAATCTTCTAAAACTAAACACTTAGTACTTCACTCAACCTTTGAACTTGTTTTTGAAAATGAAAAGAATTAAAGAAAGCGGCGCGGAATACCGCAAGAAAAAGGCTAAGAAAGAAGCAGACGCGAAATATTTCAGTTCTAGTTCTGGTTCAAAAGCTACGTTAACGTCTTCGGTGGCATCCAGCAGCAGCAGAAGTGATTCCAATGTAAGTAAGATTCCTCCATCTACAATCGTGAGTGGCCTAGAATTGTCCTCCGGCCAATATTCATGGGAATGCATAACTTATTTTACAGGCAGAAGAATAAGTCGTGCAGACGAAGTCGACTCACCAGAAGTACCTCAAGCATCTAGTCACAAGCCTGCAGAAGAAGTGAACCTCGTGAAGCTGTAAAGACGCTTAAAAATAAGTTTGTGGAAGTTCTTGAGGTACTGGAAGAATTGACGGAAGACTGGCTCTTCTTCTGACAGTCATGCAGTCATTCAACTTCCTTACTTTTCTTGGCTTTTGAGCTGCAGAGCTACCTGAAGAAGATGACGCACAGATTTACCTGCAGCAAAACGTGGAATGAGTGTGGATAAGTGTGCTCAGAAACTCTGCGTTTTAAAAGCTCTCCTAGTGGAGAGCAGAGACCGTTTCGTCCAAGCCGCAATCGACTTTTCTAAGACTCTTTGGAAAAAACTCGGAATCGAACTCAAAACGAGAAGAATTCGCAGGAAAAAACGCATGCATGGCGATGAATCCGCAGATGCAGCTTTGTCTCACGTGCCTCATTCGTAAGGCCCGTAGAATCCGTTTATGAAACCGCTGATCCTATTTTACTTTCAATAAAAGATACTTCATTGCCTGTGAAATGATGTCCCGAAATTTAATTTTAATTTAGTATTGAATGGGGGCGGCAAAATGGGTCTCCCACCCCGGGCGCCGAGATGGTACGCTACGCCACTGATATGCACCTACGCGGACATTCAACCAAATAGCTCATCTGTTTTCTATAAGACACCAAACAGTTGTGCAACTAAAAATTGAATGTGCGCGCCTAGCCTTACACACTATTGGTATCCATACAATGGAACCAGATTTTACCACATATGTTTCTGGGAATACCATGGCCATACCTACTCTACTTATATGTTTTCTTTCATTTGTCTCCTTTAAAGAACACTTCACTGACGAAATAAAAGATAAATATTCATTTTTACTTGATGCACCTGTGTACCTACTTATTGAAATCTTTTATGATCAAAGTCACAGAAGTTTGCCGTTTATTCTGTTATGATTTTTAACAGATTTCATAACAGATTTTTTCCCGATATTCGTAAAAGATTTTTTCTATGTTCGAACGTTTGACAGTTCATAAAAGTTTTTCTTAGTAGATTTTATAACAGATTTTAACGTGCTGAATACCGAAATTAAAATTCATAAAAGATTTGTTGACAGCTCAAACAATTTGTATGGAATTTCATAGCAGAATAACAGAATAGAAGAATAAAAGATCTCGTCGAATAGGCCTAAATATTTATATGTTTGTACCTTGTACAGTAAATTCAGCACTAAAAAATATCTTTGAGTCATGTGTTCCAAATCCAAATCCTTTGATTATGCCAAAGAAAATTGTTTGTGTCCAAAAATGAACTTCCCATCTATCATGTATAATTCCTACAATTATTCATCCTTATGGTAAATGAAACATCCAGTTTTCTTACAAACCTTCATAAGATCATAAATGTGCAAAACTGTTTGGTTTCCATTATTCTATTTTTCTTATGAATTAACTACGTATGAGCACACTTAACAAATTGTAGTAAATTAGGCATGTAGTTGATTCGGCCAACACTGGTCGAGTTACGTCGTTTTTTTACTTTGACAGTAAATGTTACGTATGCGGTTTTGGTCGTTCGCCAACATATCGGATACTAAAATATCTTATGTCGATTTCCTTTACACACTAGGGATTTTAGGGATTTCGATCCCTTGTCAAATTTTGTCTTTTTAGGCTCGTATTCACCGAGCGCTCCTAAACGGCTCTTAACTTTACGAGGCTCTTAACTTGAAATTTCTGTGGTGTATTCACCAACCACTCGCAAGTGTTTTTCGAAGTTCGAAAATGAGAGCCACTCTCTCTTGTTCAGGCATACCCAAACTGTAAAATGTTATGGAATGTTGGTCTTGACAGCAAATGGATACTCTTCTACTTGGCATTGCTCACATGGATTCGATTCAAATGCGTGCGTGGCTGCGTGGCACAAGCGAACAAACTTTCGAAGAGAGCGCTCGTAAGTTAGGAGTGGTCGGGACCACTCCTAACTTTTAAGAGCGCTTGTAGATCTTCACTAATATTGCTTGGTGAATAGGTTTATGAGCTTCTTAAGTTATGAGCGCTCGGTGAATACCGGCCTTAGTGTGCGTATTTCGTATACATGTAAATCCCTCTCCAAATACGGATTCGAAGGATTTGATCTCTGTCAAAAAAAATCGATTTTTTTGGTGTGAAGGAACGTAAAATCTGTCATAAAGCCTAGTACGCAGATCGAAACAAGACAAATTTTATCTCTACAATTTTAATCTCTACAAAACCTTTCCAAATCTCGCGCAAAAATTTGAAGTTGGAGAGATGAAATATAATTTAATGTGTTTTTTAGTGTATAGCCTAGTACGCAGATCGGGAAAAATTTTGTCTCCCATACATTTTTTTTCCTGGGACAAATTTTGTCTCGGATATTTTTCCGAGCAATACGCAGTTCGCGCGCAAAATTCATACTATTGTGAATTGCTCTACAAAATGTCTCCACTAAATTTTGCCAGGAAAAAGAATGATACAAGCATTATTTTGCGGGACAAATTTTGACAGCCAAAACTGATTTTTACCAAAACTGGTTTTATGTAAAAAGTGCTGATGCTTCTCTTGAAAGCATCGAGAGGAGATTCCAAAAAGGTATGAACGACTTTTGTAAGACAACCCGTTCCAGAGATATACAACAAAACACATTAAATTATTTTTTAATTCTCCAACTTCAAACTTTTGCGCGTGATTTGGAAAAGTTTTGTAGAGATTAAAATTGTAGAGATAAAATTTGTCTTGTCTCGATCTGCGTACTAGGCTTTATGTCGATTTCCTTTAAACATAAAAAATCAATTTGTGTACGAAGATTTTGATCCCTCGCCAGATTTTGCATTCCATCACACCAGAGAAATTTATTTATCTTTGACAGGGATCAAAATTTTCAAATATGAAACAAGCACACAAAACGATAAATTTTCGATCCGGGATCGAAATCCCTAGTGTGTAAAGAAAATCGACATAATTTATTCGGCAGATTTACCCCTCCATGTACCAATCCAAAATCAATTTTCAGCTGTCAGCTTGCAAATGTGTATTTAGGTTTTTTTTAAATTTATTTCAATTGGTTACATTATTTAAAATACATGAAGTAAATTATTTTGTAATACAAAATGGAAGCAGTGTTAGGCCAGCCGCGCACTAGCAATTTTTAGTTGCGAAACTGCTTGGTTCGAGCAACTAAAAAGTTTGTGTTTTGACACAAACTAAACGATTGCCTAAAATAAGTTCGCCATTTTATTGAACATATAATTATCTGCAAATTCACCGACATTCAACCAAACAGTTCATCTGTTTTCTATAAGTAACCAAACAGTTTCGCAACTAAAAATTGCTAGTGCGCGGCTAGCCTTAAAAGATTCGGTAATGGATCCAGCTCATATTTTTATACTCAAAGTAGATAAATAAAGAAGATTTTCTTTGAAATAATGACAAACCGAGAATATACGAATCAATATATTAAAGAGAAATCTGTATAAAGCAATGGTAAAATTTAAAATTTTGCTGTCCAATTCCATATGATGGATACTTCAAGTTTCCATAAATGCATTATATTTTTCATTTTCGAGCTCTTAACTTTCCTCTATGACATCCCAGTGTGGTACACTTCTAACTTAAATTGAAATAATCAACACCGATGTTTCCATCTGCCACCATTTGGTGAAGCTAGTATCGCTAATCTGTCATGTGATAGGCAAAAACTTTTTCGATCGGGATCTCCTGTCACAAGATTTTTTTAGATACTGTAAGTTAATTTTTTCTGTGAATAATTTCACATTTATCGACCAAAAACTATACCCATTATAGAACATACTTGAAAATGGCACAACTACGTAGCGTCTTGGGTAAAACTTTCGGAGGTCTCTTTACTACGGTTGTAATTATTCTGGTCCTGTATCATGTACTCACTGGCAAGGGGGAGCGTGTAAGTGTTGGCTGGTTTTTGTCCGAAACCTCACCCTATATGTGGGCCTGTTTGGGAATTGGACTTGCCGTCTCTCTATCTGTAGTTGGTGCCGCCCTCGGTATACACACCACTGGCACCACCATTGTTGGTGCTGGCGTCAAGGCCCCCCGCATCAAGACGAAAAATCTTATCTCTGTCATCTTTTGTGAGGCTGTTGCCATCTATGGACTCATCACTGCCATCGTCTTATCTGGGCTGTTAGAGTCATATCACTCTAGCGTAGCTCTCAGCAATCAAATGGTGATGAATAACAACTGGACAGCTGGTTATGTCATGTTCGGTGCTGGTCTGGCCGTAGGAATGGTCAATCTGTTTTGCGGTATTGCTGTGGGCGTTGTTGGCTCTGGAGCTGCCCTAGCCGATGCAGCCAACTCTGCACTGTTTGTGAAAATCCTAATCGTTGAAATTTTCGGCTCGGCCATCGGTCTATTTGGGCTCATCGTTGGAATCTACATGACATCCAAGGTGAAAATGGGTGACAAGGAGTAAATCTTGCAATTCCAACTTTCCCTCTTTCCTAATTTCTTATTCCTCCCAAAAAAATACAAACTACTTTGTCTTTTTCGCAATAAAACATGAAATTTATTCATTTAGCCATGTAAAGAAAAATCAATGAATATTTTTCTGTGTATATAAATGGAACATTAATTAACAAACATTTTGTTATATATAAATTAAACGAAGTATTCATTCCGTTCTTGTTGAATTGATGTCGGTATTTTTTCGACACTGGAGCTTAAAAAAAAACTTGTCCGTTCGTATTTTCGATTTCACTGCGAAAGTTATTATTTTTTAAATTTTGTTTTCTTGTTTTTGTTGCATTCTTATTGAAAATGAAAAATACACATTTTCCTCTTATTGTTTTGTTAATAATTTTAATCCATCTTTTTATGGAAACATTTGTGTGTATTCGTGTAGGGCAAATCATAAAAAGCCAATAAAAACAGTGCTCATGGTACACAAAATAAGCATGTTGCAACATTTATTCACCTACCTAAATAAACAAAAACTCAGTTAAAAAAATTGTAAGGAAATAATTATTCAACCCATTTATGTGAAAATTAAATTAATTATTATAAAATATATAAATGTAAGTGAATTGTATATGATTTAAATAAACAAAAAAAAAACAAAAGTATTCCAATAAAATGTTAGTTCTCCACCAAGGAAAATCTTTGTTTTTCTGTTCCTGTCGTGGTCACTCTAACATTACCTGTATTCTGATATACATAATGTACGTTGGAGGAATGATTATTCGAAAATTAACTATTTGAATTTTACTTTACTTACGACAGCTCAGTTTGCAGCATTGAAATTAGCTAAAGTTAATTAAAATAAAATATCTAATCTAACTGAAAGTTAAAACTTGTCAGCTTATAATATGTAAAAGGAAAAATAAATTACATATTTGTTTATTTTAAGATAAAATTATTTGATTCTATTCGTGAGTTCTTGATTTGGCGACTGAGAAAATATATATAGGTAACTTGTTCTTTTTTAAATTTTAGAATACATATTTAGATACAAATAATTTAATCTAAGTAAAACTTGAATCTATCACCCCTATTATGATTGTCAACTATCAATTTGATAGTTGATAAATTTTTAATTCAATGTTTAAAAACCCAACTGATTAAAGTTTTGATCATTGAGAATGATTCAGACCATTGCGAAACACAAGCAAATTGAAAAATTTAAAAGAAAAATTGATTAGTTTTTTAATAAATTGAGTTTTGTAACCCAATTTTCAAGGTTTATCAACTATCAATTTGATAACTGACAATCGTAATAGGGGTGTATATCTACAGCTGTGTTCATAAAAATAGCAGTGCTGGTTACACTTACACAATTAGTCAATAATTTTAAAGACGCAAATTCTTACAAAAAAAATTAACCTGTTATTTGCATCTAACGGTCTTTTATTTTTATATTTGAGGCTTTATGTTTGTAATTTAACCTTACTTTTTCGGTTGTAGACGCATTTGTTCAAGCTCTCTGAATATAGCGTGTTCATAAAAATAGCAGTGTCTTTCATTTAAAGTTAAAAAGTGTTAAACATTCTCTTTTTTTTTTTTTATTTTTCGGTAAGTAAAAATTTTACTATTTGTAGTTTTTAGTATTCTCAAGATAATATAATAGAAAAAATTATAAAATATTAGCTCAAAAATAAACAATGGGTCGGTCAAAACATTGCAACGAAGAAACTCGAAGTTTAATTAGAAAACTACGTTTGGAGCGGAAAACTCACCAGAATATTCAGGAAATCCTAGGATGTTCAGCAAAAAAGATAAGTAACGCTATAAAATGGCAGAATAAACCAGAAACACGCGGCCCAAAAAGGATTACGAGTGTTAGAACTGACAGAAAAATTATTAATTTGTTGGAATTGGTGATCTGGTGTTTAATATAATAAATTAATTTTTAAAAATGACAGGCTTACAGATCCGTGGTTTCCGAATGCAAATAAAACTATTTCATTTCTTCTCGACGTTTCGTTGGTTTTTTTCCAACTTTTTCAAGAGATTTGGCTTTTGTAAAAAATTCTGTTACATAATTGGTTTTTTAACTTTTTGAACAATTTCACTTACTTTTACATTTGTGTATTGTAATTATTTATATAAAAAATCCTTCACTTTAACCAAAAAACCAACGAAACGTCGAGAAGGAATGAAATAGTTTTATTTGCATTCGGAAACCACGGATCTGCAAGCCTGTCATTTTTAAAAATTAATTTGAAAAATTATTCAGTTAGCTAAACAGAACCCTTCCATAAGCTCCAGAGAAATTAAAGATAAGCTTGAACTGTCTGTAAGCTCTGTAACCGTACGAAGACGTCTTTTGGATGCCAAATTACCAGCCCGAAGTCCACGCAAGGTACCATTGTTGACAAAAAGGCATTTGGCAAAGAGAATAGAGTTTGCCAAAGCGCATATAGATTGGCCACGAGAGAAATGGAGGAATATTCTATGGAGCGATGAAAGCAAAGTCGTTCTTTTTGGATCCAAGGGTCGTCGGGAGTATGTGAGAAGACCACAAAATGCAGCAAACGATCCACGATACACTGTGAAAGCAGTGAAGCATGGCGGAACGAAAATTATGATATCGGCTTGCTTTTCTTACTATGGGGTTGCGTCTATCTATCCCATTAAGGATATAATGGATGCAGCTGAATATGTTAAAATTCTCGAGGAGGTCATGTTACCCTATGCTGAAGAGGAAATGCCGTTGGTTTGGGTATACCAACAAGACAATGACCCAAAGCAGACTTCAAAAAGGGCAAAGTCATGGTTCCAGGAGAACAAATTATGCGTTATGGAGTGGCCGGCTCAATCCCCTGACCTTAACCCCATTGAAAATTTGTGGGGGATGTTAAGAATGCGGTTCATGAAGCAAAACCGAAGAAGAGTTTTGGGAAGTAGTACGAGATTAATGGAACGCAATACCAGTCGAGAGGTGTGAAACCTTAGTGGACTCCATGCCACGCAGATGCATTTTCGTTATAAAAAACAATGGTTATGCTACGAAGTATTAATGATAAGCTAAAATATCAATATAATTTTATATAACTTTTTTACTGTTTTTCTAACTTTTTGCGTTATAGATTCAGAACATTCAGCTGCACTGCTATTTTTGTGAACAGCCATAAATTTTAAAAACGCTGTTTACTGTGATAAAAGTAACGGTAAAAAATCAATCTTAATTTTTTCTGTTAATATAAATGAAATATATTGAAATTTTATATTTAAGTGGAAGTCCGTAATTACAAGAAACAACTTGAATCAACAAAGGTTTTATTAGGAATAATAATGAACAGAAAATATTTCATATTTTCTGTTTGATATTAGAAACAGAAAACACGATTACAGAATCTTAAGTGTTTTTGAACAAAGTAATTATATTTAATAAATATTTCTAACACTCCCACTTTTATTAAATGTGGTTTAAAAATATTTTAAACTATATAATTGCTTATATCTTCCATACCAATAAGTCGTCTTAAAAATTGAAAACGTTCACGAGGTAAGCTTTTCGTTAATAAATCAGCTAGTTGCTCATTGCTGGATACGTACTCTAGCTCGAATACGCCATCTTCAAATTTTTCACGTATAAAATGATGCCTTACATCTATGTGTTTCGTTCGTTTATGAAACTCCGGGTTGCGAATAAGTTTCATTGCACTTTGGTTATCAACCAAAAGTTTTGAAGTGAAAATACAAACTGAAGATAAGCCAGCCATCAATTCCTTCATCCAGATTAATTGTTTCACTTCATGACAGGCTGCAACATACTCTGATTCAGTTGTGGACAATGCTACAATTTGCTGCCGTTGTGAACACCAAGCAAGAGGTCCAGAACCAAGCTGAAAAATATAGCCAGAAGTGGATTTTCGAGTTAAAACATCACCTGCATAGTCAGCATCGCTATATGCTTTCATTTCCATAATGTTGTTTCCAACTTTATATATCAGACCGTAATCTTCAGTTCCTTTTAAATATCTTAGTATTCTTTTCACTGCATTCCAATGTATTTTTGTATGATTTTCAAGATATCTGCTTACGTAACCCACAGCAAAAGAAATATCTGGTCTAGTTCCTATGGCTAAGTACATCAGGCTACCAACCACTTCTCTATATGGAACCTTTTCCAACAAAATATCAGCATTTCCTGGATGATCAGCTAAATTTAATGATGCGTTTGTGTCACATGGTGTAGACACTGGATTTGCGTTATCCATTTGGAACTTCTTTAGTATTCTTCTCGTGTATGTTGACTGATTAACTAAAATCGATTCGTTAACATCCCGATAAATTTCCATTCCAAGATAGCATCTTAAATCTCCAAATGTTATCAGAAAATGCTCTTCAAGGTAACTCAATAATTCCTTGGCATACATCTCATCAGTTGCTGCTATCAATCCATCGTCAATATAAATGGCTAAAATAATTTTCTTTTTGCCCTTGTGACTGGTGAAAACACATGGATCTGCTTTGTTGACTTCAAGTCCATATAATTTTAGAAAATGCGAAAATTTTTGGTTCCAGCAACGTGAAGCTTGTTTTAAACCGTAAAGACTTTTTTGCAATTTACACACCCTGCTTGTTCCGTCTTGATATCCTTCAGGTTGTTGCATGTATATTTCGGAATCTAAGTCACCATACAAAAAAGCAGTTTTCACATCAAATTGCTTCAGTATAAGTTTTTCTGAGGCCGCAATACTCAATATTGTTCTGATTGAGTCAAATTTTACAGTTGGACTAAAAGTCTCGTTATAATCAATACCATTCTTTTGTAAATAACCTTTGGCTACCAATCTTGCTTTGAACCTTTCGACTTTTCCACCAACCCCATATTTAATTTTGAAAATCCAACGATTATTTATTGGTAATTTACCTTCTGGGAGTTCGGTAAGATACCAAGTTTGATTTTTCTTTAGTGAATGCATTTCATCATCCATTGCTTCTTGCCACTTTCTAGAGTCTTGACTTTCGATTGCTTGGATGTACGTTGTCGGCTCTGAAATTATAGCAGCAAAAGCATCTCCGATTTCGTAGTCGTTGAATTTAACAGGTGGACGAATAGAGCTCCTATCTCGAAGAACATACCTTTGTTCAGTTCCAGCATCGATTTGTATTTCTTCTTGATTGCTTTCAGTTTCATAAGATATAGAACTATTATTTAAGTTGAGTTGATCGGTTCCAGCAATCGGTTCTTCTTCAATAACTTCAGCTTCCTGAAGTTGATCAATACATTTGAAGCTATCGATAACAGCAACAGTCTGGTTACTGTCACTATTTGTCCTTGCTCGACTATCGGGAAAATCATCCTCTTTGAAAATAACGTCACGACTGATTTCTATTATATTGTCTTCCTTTATCCAGATTCTATATCCTTTTATGTTTTCACAATATCCAACGAAAATCCCTTGCTTAGACTTCTTATCCCATTTTCTTCTTTTTTGTTTTGCTATATGAACAAAAGCCTTTGACCCGAAAACCTTTAAATGATCGTTGTTTGGATTTTTGCCACACCACAACTCAAAAGGAGATTTTTCTGGATTACTGCTTTTCCCAGTTCTATTTAAAATATATACTGCTGTGTTAACTGCTTCTGCCCATAATTCGAGTTCCAATTTTTTTGCATGAAGCATAGTACGCGCTGCCTCAACAATTGTTCGCATTTCTCGTTCTGCACATCCGTTTTGCTCAGGAGTGTATGCCACTGTTCGTTGATGCTGTATGTTATTTCTTTTTAAAATTTCAGTTACATCCATGTTTACATATTCTGTACCGTTATCAGTTCGTATTATTCTTACACAAAATCCTGTTTCAATTTCCACGTCCTTAATGAATTGATAAAGTACTTGCTTAAGCTCAGATTTTTGTTTTAAAAAATAAACTTTTCGATAGTGCGAGAAATGATCTTTAAACAATACAAAGTATTTGGCACTTCCGATACTCAATTTTTCCATCGGGCCGCACAAATCTGAATGAATCAATTCTCCTGGATGTTGAACCTGTGTTTCACTTTGTCCAAAAGGAAGACGGTGTTGTTTCCCAAAAACACATGCTCCACAAAAAAAATTTATCTTGGAGTCTGAAGTGCGAATATTCATTTTGTTTAAATTTTTGATAACTTGAGGAATGTTTTGGTGTCCCATTCTTTCATGCCAAAGTTTAAGGCTGTCACTTGTAGATACATTTACCACTGCATGTTCCGGAGGCACGTAATCGCTTTCGACTTTGAACTTCATTTCGAACATTTTACCACGCCTTTCTCCCACTGCAACAACAGTACTCTTCAAGTAAAATTCGCAAAAAGTGTTATCAGATTTCAAAGTTAAGCCCTTGTCCAATGCTGTTCCTTGTGAGAAAAGATTTAAGCGTAGACTTGGAACAAATAAAACATCCTTAAGTACACATGGAGACCAAGTATTTTTGGCATATGCTAAAATGTCTATATCTCCTCTTCCTTGTGCATAGACCAGATGACCATCGCCTATACGGACTGGTATTGGATTTTTCAACTGGTTATAGTTTTTAAACCACTCTTTGTGAATCGCCATATGATCACTTGCTCCGGAGTCTAAAAACCACATTGAGCTTCCATTTAATTCAGCCACCATGACCTCGCTTACGAACGCTGTACGATTTGGTTTCTCAGAGCCATCATTACTTTTGGAATTTCTGGATGGACAATCCTTCTTGAAATGTCCTCGTTCATGGCACAAAAAACATTTGTATGTTGATTTCTTATCAAAAGCTGTGCGACGAACTGAATGAGTCAATCCTTTTTTTGCTACAAAAGCTGCTACATCTCCCTTGGTATCATTTTGTTGAACCTGCAATCTTGATTCTTCCATCATAAGTCTAGCCGTTAGATTCGATAATGTCTTTTTTTCATCACTGGTTGACTCCCACGCACTAAAGAAGTGGTTGTAGCGTTCCGGAAGTGTCATCAAGATTTTAGTAACAATCATTGATTCGGATACTATTTCACCAGCTTCTTTTAGTCGCTGAGCCATTTCTTCGACTTTGGATATATGACATGCTAAATCTTGTGAAGATTCGAGAGAAAGACTATAAAATTGTTGTTGCAAAAGGTGTAAACTTGTAGATGATTTCTGTTCATACACCGTATGTAACTTGTCCCACATCTCTTTGGCGGATATGCAATGCATAATGTGTGACATAGCTTGTTGTCCAACTGTAGTCGCAATAACTTTTTGACCTTGGCTATCCAACTTTTTCCAAGCTGTAAGTTCCTTCTTATGTCTTGCTTCAGACTGTTCTAGAGTTTCAGATCCAATCACCGATAAAATGGGTCTTGTAATTTCTCCGGTCACCACATCGAAAACCTCGGATGCGTTGAGAAGCACCTTTACTTGGAATTTCCAGACTGCCCAACCTTCACCTCCTTGAAGCTTGTTAATTCTATTCAAATCACCGTCCATTACTATTTCGCGAAAAGTTTGAGTAGTACGTCTATAACCCGCACTTCCTTCTCAAGCGACTATAGCTGATCCTGCAATTTGTTTTTGAAAATGTTCGTTTTCTTCGAAGTTTCTTTGGGTCGTTTGTTACACCCCTTTCCTAGAATCTTCTTCCAAAACAAAATTTGCGACTTTGATTTTATTTTCTAGAGAAAAGTTTCTTTGGTTCGCTTCTTCCAAAATAAAATTTGCGACTTCGATTTTATGTTTCTTGTAATTATGTATTAAGTATGGACTGGGCCCATAACCTATTGAAATTTTATATTTAAGTGGAAGTCCGTAATTACAAGAAACAACTTGAATCAACAAAGGTTTTATTAGGAATAATAATGAACAGAAAATATTTCATATTTTCTGTTTGATATTAGAAACAGAAAACACGATTACAGAATCTTAAGTGTTTTTGAACAAAGTAATTATATTTAATAAATATTTCTAACAAAATACCTTAAATTGTATTAGAAGTTAAGTGAAATATATTATAACGTTGGTAATGAAAGCCTTTTTGTTTTATTTGGGGAGCACTGCTATTTTTATGAACACAACTGTATATACATATATCTATATCTATATATCGCCGCCTGAGTACTTAAATACCCCTTATCCTAAAAAAATTATTCCCCAGAAAACGAATTTTAAGGTTTGAAAAATAATTTCTTTACTTTTTCCTTGAGAAATATGATGTTTGAATTTTTATATTAATTTTTTGAAAATATATGTTGTAATTTGAAGACAAGAAGTCAAAAACTGTAACGGTTATTTTTTTAAAAATAAAAGTATGAAAAAAGTCAGAAATGGATATAGGACCCTCTCCCATACGAATGCGAAATCGATGAAAACCAAATTGAAAATTTCCTATGGATATAGGACATTTGTGCACTGGACATTCAAAAATCAACGAAAGCAAGAATACTCGTAGTAATAGTAAAATTTCTAGCATTATAATTTTTTATAATTTTACTTTGAGTGATAAAATCATAAAACAAAAAGCAATATTAATTTAGTGGCTATGCCTTCCTCTGTACCACATTTGATTACTCTTAAGTCTATATGAAACGTATGAAAATGATAAAGTATTTTAACACTTAATTATGAAAAATACTGAACATGAACTTTGGTCCATAAAATTTTGTAGAAAAATACATTCAATTATATTCGGAATTAGTTTTAAAAATACGTCAATATTCGTAAGAGTAAGTTTTGGTATTTTTTTGCATTCTTTTTTATTAATTATTTTTTTTTTTAATTTTTTGTTTTATCCATTTTAGTAAAAAAAAAAAAAAACGCTATGGGGCATTTAAGTGTTTATTTTTCAAACTTGTATACAAAAATTGCCCCACCTAGTACCCATTTTGGATATACGGCAAATAAGCATGAAAGGAACCCAAACATTTGTGGTCTATGGAGCAAAAGTGCTTTCTGTAACTTCGTTAATAATGAAGATAGAGCAACGGGGATAGCGCCAAACGATAGAGAATATTAGAATTAATATAACTGCATCTTTAACTCAGTTTCCCCGAAAAAGTGGTCTGTGGGGCATTTAAGTACTCAGGCGGCGATATGTATATAGAAATCAATTGCTGTTCGTTTGTCTCGCTAAAACTCGAGAACGGCTGAATTGATTTTGATAATTTTGATCTTAAAATATTTGTGGAAGTTCAGGGAAGGTTTAAACGACGAGAAACATAAATAATAAGTAACGGAAAATACTAAAAACAACAATTTAATTTTCCAATACAAAATGTTTCTAATTGTGAAACATTATTTGATGTCTTAACATTACAAATTACTGCAGAAATATGCAATGAGACATTTATCACGATAGAAGATTGTGTGTTTATTGTTTATTGATGGTAAATAAAGTATCGGGCATGACACCACCCAATCGTCCAATGCGCGATGCATTCAACCACGACTCGCGAAGAGAACAACAATACGATACTGAAGTATTGGCCGAAACAGTTCTTCAAATGTTCCGCAATTGAATGAACAGCAAAAAAATGCATATGATACTTCGATGGAAGCTCTGAACAGTGGATCTGGTGGAATTTACTTCTTTGATGCCCCCGGGGGACTGGAAAAACGTTCCTAATTTCATTGCTGCTGGCAAAGATCTGATCGCAAAATGAAGTAGCCCTAGCATTGGGTTCATCTGGAATAGCTGCAACATTGCTAGAAGGTGGAAGGTGCATATTCTGCCTTGAAATTTCCACTAAACATGCAAATCAACGAAGCTCCAGTTTTCAACATCGCCAAAAACAGCGCAATGGCGAAGATTCTACAGATATGCAAATTGATCGTTTGGGATGAATGTACGAGGCACTGGACAGGACATTAAAAGATTTTCGTAACAACCAAAACATTTTTGGTGGAGACAAGATTCTGTTGTCAGGTTAATTTCGTCAGGCTCTTCCAATTATTCCCCGATCAACTGTTGCTGACGAACTAAACTCATGCTTGAAATCCTCAAATTTCTGGCAACATGTAAAGACACTCCTATTAACAACTTACATGCGAGTATTTTTGCAACAAGATCAAAATGCGATTATGTTTTCGAAGCAGGTATTAGATATTGAAAATGGTAAGGTCGCAGTTGACACCTCGACGGAATTAATTATACTACTCATGGATTTTTGTCACTTCGTCGGCTTAAAAGTAGCTTATTCAGCGTGTTTTTACGGACATTGAACAACAGTTCAGAAACCATAATTGGCTGAGTGAATGAGCAATGTTGGCGACCAAAAACAAAGATGTCGATGTTTTCAATGCAACCACTCAGAATTTTCTTCCCGGAGAGTTGTTTTCTTACAAATCAGTTGACACATTTACAAACCAGGATGATGTAGTCAACTTTCTCACAGTTTTTAAATTCCCTGGATCTGCCTGGACTACCACCTCACAATCTACAATTAAAAGTAGGATCAGTTGTGATTATTCTGCATAACATTAATCAACGTCGACTGTGCAATGTAACGGAAATGGAAAGGCTAATAAATAACGTCATCGAGGCCAGGATAATCAAGAGAAAATACAAAGGAGAGGGTGTCTTGATCCCGCGTATACCGATGATTCCAACGGATTTGCCATTCGATTTTAAGCGTCTATAATTTATCATCTTTGAAAGTTTGCGGAATCAACTTGGAGTTTCCCTGTTTCGCACATGGGCAATTATAAGTTGCGAGTTTGCGGGTCGGAAAACTATCATCTTTATATATTTACGCACCGCAAAATAAGACAAAAAATACAGTACATCAGAAAGCCTTAAATTGATTAAGTGTATAACAGTGTCGCATTTAATGTATGTAGATAAAAATTTTGTGTTAAGTTTTTACCATATTTTCCAAAAATATATGAAGGTGATAAGAAGTTTACCGAGTCATCTAGTAGTATAGTATATGTATATAAAAGTAAAAATGGAAGATTTATTTTAAATAAATGAATTAGATAATACTCTTATAAGTGATAGGTAAATCGTGACTGTGACTATTAAATCAAGAAATAATTCGTTGCGTTTTTTGAAATAGAAAAGTCTATTATTGACAAAAATGTGATAGCAAAAAATGTTAAAATGTATCTATTTTTTTTTTTATAAATGAACTTCTTTTAGGGAGAAGAATCTAATTATGACCCATTTCCGGTGATTGTAACGGTTATATAAGAAAATCAAACCTACTTATATAACTTGACAGATACAGACTACACTCACACACACATACTGACTACACTAGGGAAGTACTAAAAGAGCGACTGAAAGCGATCTGTTTTTTTAGACTTAGGTGATTTTCTAGATATAAATTAGTTCTTAGGTTAGATTTTTAGAAATATAGAGATAGGTATAAAAAAAGAAGTAAAAAAACATCAATATGAACCTCGTTAGAAATAACAGCAGCACAACAACGCTGCATCAAATTAAAGAGATTTTCACATTTTTCTTATAATACTGGCAATGCTGTGTAAGATACATATGTAAGCTTTTGTGACGAAAGAGGAATTCAGATTCAGCGTATAAGAACACCACCATACCATCCGCAGTTCAATTGCCAAGCTATATCCCTGTTTCAGTATCGTGCTACACCAAGCATCCAAGCGCACTTGAAGGTAAATCACCACCGAATGTTTTATTGATAGAAAGCTATTGTAGGTACACCATTTGATTTGCAAAAGCAACAGACAACAAAAGAGGAATTCAACCAAAGAGGAATTCATCAATGGAGCTAGCATTCAACAAGAAACACGGTACAAAACCAAGATACAACAAAGCAGGTGATAAAGTATCTTCGAAAGCTTTCCAACGAAATAAAATGTACTGGAATTCTGGTGTGATCATCGAAAGAATAAGCAAAGTTATGTACGATGTTCTTATTTATGTCGTTTTTATTTGGCAATCCGGAATCTCTCTCCGATCCGGAATCCCAATTGAACACTTTTGTTTGCTTCTGATGATTCTGAAGTTTTGTTTGAATGTATATGTGAAACATCAAATGCGTACAATAATCAAAATCAAGAAAAATGTTTGTTGAAAGCAGGGTTGGCCGAATTGTCACTTTGTAGCAATAACTACATTTGTTACGTCTGCTACGTACTTTATGTAGTTAATGTAGTTAATTGTAGTTAATGTAACAAATTGTAGCATTGCTGTCAATTAACTGTCAGTTGTGCATTTGAAATTTGAATTTTTAAATTAAACGTTCAGTTATTCCTAAAATTCTTCATCCTTATGGTAAATGAAACTTTTTTTTTACAAACCTTCATTAGATCATAAAAGTGCAAAATTGTTTTTTTTTCCTTTATTATATTGATTTTTTATGAATTAACTACATACATATGTAGCAGACGTAACAAATTGTAGTAAATTAGGCATGTAGTTTCTTCAATAAACTACGCGTAGTTAAATACTACGTTTATATGCAGTATCGAAAGATCGAGTTGGATTAGGGTCGGATTTTCGACCCACATTTCTACTCGACACCGCTGAGCGATTGGGATCGAGTCGAACGAAGCTCATTTCAACTCAATACAGGTATATAAAGGTTCGAAGCGAGCTTCAAGCTCGCTTTAACACCTCACATAAACGTAGTAAATCATGTAGAAAATGTAGTGTAGTTAATTCGGCCAACCCTGGTTCGCACAATTTGGATACCAAAAATCACAGCTGTTGAGGTTGACGTTTAAGTATATGAATGTGTGAGTGCTTCTGGTTTTGCTTCTGATTTCAAATCCAGAAGCAAATTTCTCTTCTTTTCAGAATCAGAACTGTCATTTTTTCCCAATTGAACACTTTCAGAAGAGTCCGGAAGGCTTCCGGATTGCCAAATAAAAACGACATTAAACAAATGGATGAAATTACTCTCACTCAAATCAGCTTAAAAAACGTTTTACCGAAGATGTGCCTACAGATGATTCATATCCTGATACCATAATAATTTCGAGTCAGATTTTAAACGCAATATTGAAGACGATCTTCTTAGTATTGGATTACTTTGTATTACTGCCAAAAAGCAAACATTATGGCACCTATCGTGAATAAAATTTCCCTGGGAATTGTTCCCAACTTTCAAAATTGTCATCTCGTAAAATGTCGAAAGTTTCCTTTATGTCGTTTTTATTTGGCAATCCGGAAGCCTTCCGGACTCTTCTGAAAGTGTTCAATTGGGAAAAAATGACAGTTCTGATTCTGAAAAGAAGAGAAATTTGCTTCTGAATTTGAAATCAGAAGCAAAACCAGAAGCACTCACACATTCATATACTTAAACGTCAACCTCAACAGCTGTGATTTTTGGTATTCAAATTGTGCGAACCAGGGTTGGCCGAATTAACTACACTACGTTTTCTACATTATTTACTACGTTTATATGACGTATTGAAACGAGCTTGAACCTCGCTTCGAACCTTTATATACCTGTATTGAGTTGAAATGAGCTGCGTTCGACTCGATCCCAATCGCTCAGCGGTGTCGAGTAGAAATGTGAGTCGAAAATCCGACCCTAATCCAACTCGATCTTTCGATACTGCATATAAAAGTAGTATTTAACCACGCGTAGTTTATTGAAGAAACTACATGCCTAATTTACTACAATTTGTTACGTCTGCTACATATTAGTAGTAATAAATTCATAAAAATTTAATATAATGGGGGTTATCGTGAACAAAATTTCCCTCGGAATTTTCCCCATCTTGGAAAACTGGAAAGGTCAATACTTCTGCACTATTCATTGTAAGCTGGCGACTGGCCTTTTTAAATGAGAGCCAAAGTCACTATGAAACTCAATTCTCAATATCAATACATTGCAAGGGAAACTTTCGACATTATTCGAGATGACAATTTTGAAAGTTGGGAACAATTCCCAGGGAAATTTTATTCACGATAGGCCCCAATAAAGGAAAAAAAACAATTTTGCACTTTTATGATCTAATGAAGGTTTGTAAAAAAAAAAAGTTTCATTTACCATAAGGATGAAGAATTGTAGGAATAACTGAACGTTTAATTTAAAAATTCGAATTTCGAATGCATAACTGACAGTTAATTGACAGCAAGCTACAATTTCTTACATTAACTACAATTAACTACATTTAACTACATAAAATACGTAGCAGACGTAACAAATGTAGTTATTTCTAAAAAGTGACAATTCGGCCAACCCTGCTTTCAACAAACATTTTTCTTGATTTTGATTATGGCCGCGTTCACTTCGTAGACCGATAGGGTATCTAAGATACCTTAGTATCCGATACGTTGGCGAACGACCAAAACCGGATAGGTAACATTTACTGTCAAAGTCAAAAAAAGACGTGAATCATCCGGTGTAAGGAGAGGTCGGAGTTGTTCGAGAGTGCAGACGTGTGGTCTGCGTCTGCACTCTCCAAAAAATTAAATTATCTTAACCAAAAATAAAAACGTGGCACGGTTTAAATTAAAATTTTTCCGTTTTTAATACGTCTAGTGACGAAATAATATTCGCTTACATCAAGAGCGAACTTCCTTAACACCCTAAAATAATTTCCAACGCCGGATGGGCAGTGATTTAGCGGAAAAAATTGGATCATTAACCTAAAGTAGGAGTGGACGAATGGTAGTGGAGAATTCTAAATTGAGGAGGATGACCCGGAAAGGAGAAGCTTGATGCAACCCACCAACGCCATGCATTAAGCAACAGTGTTTTATACAGCACAGAAATCGATGACGCCGACACGGCTCATTTCCAGCAGGAAGCGAACCTGCTCAAAAAAAATCCGCAACTACAGTTCTGCGGGCATTAGTCTGCCGAACAGCAACCAAACTTCAATCCTGGACCTGGGATTGAAGATACTACTAAACCGGGTGTACTAACTACGTCACCATAACTGAGAACCAAGTTTTTAAAAACTGGTACGCACTAAAATTATCTGGGCAAACCACCGAGAGTACGGAGGCTCAGAGGGCTTGCCCCAGCAACAAGAAGCTTCCCTGGCTGAAGCTCCTCAGCCCGTGAACTGAAGCCGTAACATGACTCAACATCAATTGACTACTCAGGCCCAGCCCTAACAACAAGAAGGCCAACCTGGCCGAAGCCCCACAACGCAACACGGACGTGGTTCCTAAAGACCAAGACCTGTACAATCGTTAAGTTTTAACACAAAACTAAGTGAAATTTTTATAACAGATATGTGATAATTTCTTTATTATATACATAATTACAATTATATCCAATTTGCATAGTGCGCTATCGATCGCTCTATTTTAAACAAAAAAAAAAGAAAGATTAAAAAAGAAAATATAACATATAAAATGTAAGGTAATCTACCTATTTAATGCTCAGGTGCATTATCGTTTGTAATCGTTTGTATGTTAGTTTGTAAGTTAGGTTAAGAATTGTATGTATTGGTGACAATCGTCACAAGCTAAAGATATATATGCTTATGAGCAAGAGCAGTTCAACAATATAATACATATTATATACCAATTGACCGCCATGAGGCTGTACATAACACGTAATCGAAAAAGAAGGCAATACATTATAGCCACTTCAGTCTGATTTAAGCTATCGCTAGAATAAGTATAATAATGTAATCGAAAATTTAAAAGTCTCAATAAAGTTCAATTCAATTCAATTCATCCGGTGTAAGGTTAACTGTCCGAGAGTGCAGACGTGTCGTTGCGTCTGCACTCTCCAAAAAAATTAAATTTCATAGGTTTTAGCCAAAAATAAAAACGTGGTACGGTTTGATTTAAAATTTTTTCCGTTTTTAATATGTCTTTTTGACGAAATAATTTTCGCTTATAACAAAAGCGAACTTCCTCAACATCCTAAAATAACTCCCAACGCCGGATGGGTAGTGATTACGCGGATAAAATAGGATTACTTTAACTTAAAGTAGGAGTGGTGGCGGTAGAATTCTAAATTGTGGAGGACGACCCGGAAAGGAGAAGCTTGATGCAACCCACCAACGCCATGCATTAAGCAACAGTGTTTTATTCAACACAGAAATCGATGACGCCGACACATGGCTCATTTCCAGCAGGAAGCGAACCTGCTCAAACTAAATCCGCAACTACAGTTCTGCGGGCATTAGTCTGCGGAACAGCAACCAAACTTCAATCCTGGATCTGGGACTGAAGATACCTCTAAACCGGGTGCACTAACTATGTCACCAAAACTGAGAACCTAGTTTCTAAAAACTGGTTGTACAACAAACTCATCTGGGCAATCCATCGAGGGCACGGAGGCTCATAAGTCAGAACCCTAGCCGCAACAAGATTCAAACTCATTGACTACACAGGGCTCGCCCCAGCAACAAGAAGCTTCCCCGGCTGAAGCTCCTCGGCTAAATTCAAGCCGTAACAAGACTCAACAGCAATTGATTACCCAGGACTAATACCAGCAACAAGAAGGCCTTCCCGGCCGAAGCTCCTGAATGCAGCTGAACACGGATGTGGCTCCTGAGGTTCAAAACCTTTATAACTTAAGTTTTAACATTCAAAACCAAGTGACTCTATTGAAATCGACATGTGATAGTTTCTTTATCATATAATAATTGTATGTTTAATTTGTCTAGTGCGCTATCGCTCTATTTTAAACAAAAAAAGAAAGATTAAAAAAAAAAGAAAATACAACACCAAAATGTAAGGTAATCTACCTATACAATGCTCAGATGCATTATCGTTTGTAATCGTTTGTATGTTAGTTTGTAAGTTAGGTTAAGAATTGTATGTATTGGTGACAATCGTCACAAGCTAAATATATATATGCTCATGAGCAAGAGCAGTTCAACACTATAATTCATATTATATACCAATTGACCGCCATGAGGCTGTTCATAACACGTAATCGAAAAAGAAGGCAATACATTATAGCCACTTTAGTCTATCTTAAGCTATCGTTAGAATTGGAATAAGAATATCATTGTAATCGAAAAATTAAAAGTCTCAATAAAATTCAATTCAATTCAATTCGTGAATCATCCAGGGTTGGCCGATTCAACTACATGTCTAATTTACTACAATTTGTTACGTCTGCTACATACGTAGTTAATTCATAAAAAAATAGAATAATGGAAACCAAACAATTTTGCACATTTATGATCGGACCTTATTCGGAATTATTTATTTATTTTTGGAGACAAGCAATTTTCTTTGAAATAATCAAAGGATTTGGATTATGAACACATGATTTAAAAGAGAACATTTGCTTATCCGCAAAACAAACAATTATTATTATACATATGTATGTATACTGGATTACAAATCCTATGAATTTTTTTTGTTATAACAATTCATTAAATATTTAAGAATATAATATAGTATAGCCCTTATAAATAATATACAACTGGCAATGTCTATTAAGTTTTTAGTTCAAATTTGTGATAATTTAATCCTGCAATGAGGAAACGTAAATTGAAAAGGGCAGATTTTTTAACCACAAATTAACTCACGCCAACGAGGTTTCTTTTTTTTTTAATTAGCGCTGAGCTTTAAGCCGACAGAGTTAAACTACGATTTCTTTTAGTGCTTGTTCGCATTTGGTGAGCAGACGCTGTCGTTTCAAGGTACGTACATATAAATATTACCAAAAAAACTTTTTAAAAATAATAAAAACCAAGAACTGGTAATTATATTGAAACTGTTTATTTTTAAGGAGCGCAGCACACTTGTCGAAGAGAGCTCCAGTACGATCATTTTCCATTTTAATTGGGGTAAATCCACCTTCAGCCCAATAATTATGTAGCTTTTTGACCAGCCATTTTCACTTCGCTTAATGAAAATGAATAAGTCTAACTAACATACTCTCCAGAGCTAAACTCTTGAAATCTGACAAAAAAAAAAAACTCCCATACAACTCTCTTATATCCCATTGTTATACCTTAGTATTAATATCTTGTTATGAAACTGAACTGGGTTTCATAACATTTTTTTTTTAAGAGGTAAACACTTTCGCAGCTTAAAACTACTTAAATCTTATAGCTAAACTATTTTCTCTTCTTGCAATAAGATTATATAAGCTTATAGTCTTAAAGGAATCCTTTTCTGAAAACTCAGCTCTAAATAATATGTCCATATAATCCCATAACAAGTCATGTTTAAGAGTTAAGATCATTTCATATTTCTATGAAAACTCTAAAAGAATTTGAGTTTAATACCTCCTATATCAAGAAACAATCTGAAGTTCAAAGAATAAAAGCTTTGCACTAGGATCCGAAAGAGATCTTTAATGCAACAAACTTTACTTTTCTCAATTAGTAAATTAGTACTAGAAGTAACAAATGGTAAAAAGTTACAGTTCGGCCAACCCTGTACTCGACACAAAAGAAAATAGATCAGCTGAAATGTCAGCTGTTCTTCAAAATTCCCCTTGGATAGTTAAGTATACCAAAAATTTTTGGATAGCTTTAGATTTCTGCTTGACATCAGCTGTTTCTTTCGTTGATCAGTTGTTTTTTCCTATGGGATTACAACAACACCAACAAATCCGGATACCTTTGGATACGTACCCGAACGCGACCTATTGTACGCATTTGATGTTTCACATATACAATCAAACAAAACTTCAGAATCATCAGAAGCAAACAAAAGTGTTCAATTGGGATTCCGGATCGGAGAGAGATTCCGGATTGCCAAATAAAAACGACATTAGTGGTCCAAAATGACCTTTTTCGCTACAAAAATCATAACTTTTGAACCCATGAAGATATCGCTACAAAAATGTTTAAGAAAATTGTTTCACAGGATATTTCGAAATCAATGAGTCAAATTTTCTTGTAAAAGGGAATTAAAGTAAAACTTTAAAAACTGTTAAAATTTTCGAATTTTGTAAAAAAATGTTTATGGTTATTTAAGTGTTCACAGGGTGTTAAAAAAATAAGGTAGATGCATAAAGTTAACGAACCAATGACATTATGTTATAAACCGTTGCAGTAAGGGTATTCATGTAACGAGATGATTTTCCGCTTTGTAGAAAGATATAACTTTCCGCAGCATGTTTTCATGAACACCCCCTAAGAAATACTTGCGTAAATGTGGGAAATATTTTGTGAAATGTCAAATTAAAAGTCAGAATCCATGCTTCTTTAGTTTACGAGGTTTATTTCTGCACTTTCCGCAGCAAATTTGTGAGATAATTTTATGCGATTTGCAGAATCTTTTTCTTATACAAATTTTGATAGCTCGTTTCTGCGGAGATAAAATTATATGGTTTACGAGGGTTTTCCGCGCTTACATGAATACCCCTAGTGACCAATTTTATGTGAAACAATGTAGGAAAAAAGTAAATCGACCAACATTTTAATAATTTCTAAAATAACATATGTACATACATACATATTACGACTTTTTAAATTAATTATAGATCATTACCATCATCATCATTTTTAACATTTAATAGAAAAACTAGTTCAGGGTAATTACTCTTTTTTAGATCATTTTGAGATGTCACGGCTCACGGGCTTTAAAGATGACATAAATAGATCCGATGATATATGTGCGAAACAGATTAAACCAGCAACAGCACCAGCATCGTCAAAAGCAAACAGCACGCTGACCAGCAAACATTTCTCAAACACATTGCCACTAGCAACGTCATTTCATTTGTTTGACTTTTCATAATGAAAAAAAGTTTTTTTTGGTGCCACTGAATATTGCTCACAGTGGAAAAGTTGACAACACAGCACCAGCAACAACAAATTTAGGACTTTGGCCTAACGACGCTGTTGGCGTTGCTGTTGCTGTTTTTATGTGTGTTGAACAATTGAAATACATTGGCTCTAAATTAATGGCGGCCGCTGTTGTTCCTTCACTGTACTCGCGCGAGTACATACACCTATACAATCAACGTTTTATTACTGTTTGTGTATGATTTCCAGGAAAGTAGTATTTTGAATTTTAAATAAATGCCGGTTGCTGTGTTTTATGAAAAAAAAGTTGACCGTTGATCCGAAAATTGATGTCTATTTTTGTAGTTACAAATTATAAAGTTAAAAAATAATTTTCAATAGCAGTCTTTTTTTGGGCGTTAATGGCTTAGTATCGATATCGATTGTGGTCTTTTTCCTTCATTCTTTTGGTTCTTCTGAAAGCTCTCGTATTGGCAAAATTTGAATTTTAATAAATTCTACTACATGGCACAGAATTTTGTGAAGTGTTGGGATCAGGAGTTTGTGAAGTTTGTGACTGTATTTGACTTTTGGAAGATCTCAGGTGTTTTTAGTTTTGAATCTTTCCACATTGATAGAATACGAAGGGGAACTAGTGATATACCTACCATAAATATGTTCGCATCAGATAGTATTCGGCAATCTTCTGAAATTATTTTTTGTTTATATGCGCTCTGTCCGGAAGATCCATCGCATGCGCATCCCATTTGCTTAACAAATTGAGATTTTCTGGAAATGTTAGTAGATCCTGATTATCTAGAATTTTTGAAATCCTCTGCTGTATGGTCAACTGAATCTTCAACTTGCAAGTTAGTGTTGGTACTTAGAAGTTTGATGGAGTGGCTGGTAGTTTGAAAATACGTCAAGGTCATGGCTTCCTTAAGATCTCCTCATCAGTTTGTATTTTTCCTTTGAAAGCTCCAGGCCCAGGAACAACAAAAGGTGTAGTCGTACCGTCATATTTTATACAGAAGTCTTCTCAAACCATTCTGTAACCGAACTTGGTAGCACTCAAAGTGAAAAAGAAGAAATGGACACAGTGGCATCACATGGGCAAAATGGCAATTGATGTTGAGAAAAAGGACATGGCGGCCTTTCCGGGCTACCTTTCTTTCTCGTTGGACAACCCTGTGGATGGTTTCGTCATCTCATCATATTTATCAAACATTATTGAATCAATCAAACTCATATAGTAATTTTATATAGTATATTATATTAAAAGTTAAAACATCAAAACAAATGTACGTACATATTACATAAAATTAAAATATTATATCCTCTTAACTATTGTTCCTTTCACAGGAAAATTTAGAATCACTGTACAAAGTGAATTATTAAACTACAAATTCTCAAATTTCGGATGTTTCATTTGGTCGTTGATATAATCAACACATTCCATCGGGAAAAAAATACTCTTCTGAGAAGAGAATTTCGCTTCTCGATTTCAAGTCAGTATCCACTCAAGGAGCACGAATACACATACTCAAATGTCAAAATTAAAAACCGGCAGCAGCATTCTTGTTTGATGCTACAATTAAGTTCGTTTGGAAATAATTTAAACTTAGCAGATTTTCACCAACACATTAACTAATAAAAAGGCAAAATGTCAAAGTTGAGTAGAAGTAGTCAGCACCGTTCCATTGGATTTCAGAATGAGTGGATCCTTGAGTAAAACCAATGGAAAACGACATTATAGTAGAATTAGAAAAATTTTATCGAGTCACACCAATCCTCACTAGGAATAGTCACAACTGCTGGTCACTCCCTACAAGGACAAGGAGGAGAATCGGTCTATTATGTATTGCTTTTGTTAAAAATTCAGCTGAAAAATACTCAAATCCTTACCACAAAAACAATAGAAACTTCACGGGATTTTGATTAAATAAAAAAAAAACGGTTATGGACGTAGGGATCTACAAAAATGAAATTAAAACCCCTATTTGCTCAGTTAAGGAGCTTAATTTTTCATTCATTCATTTAAATATGTAGCATGTGCATGGAAATACTGAAAAATGCATTCGGTTTCGGTCCACGAACTGGACACCAGTAATGAAGGAGTTGCTGGTGGAAACAGCTAAGGCACGTTCAAAAATCATTGATTCCAAACTGAATGATGGGAAATCATTAAAATCAAAAATATGATCTCACCGCCAAGCAAATAAGGGATCGATGGAATCGATATAAAACCGACGCAAGAGCCAATTTAAGTGCCTTTAATCGGTCTTAGAACAAAAGGAAACTGGTAGTGGAACTCCGCCTAAATATTTTGTGACATCGATTATGAAATAGCGGAGATCACACCAATGGACTTTGGTTTTAATGCAATTACGATTTATTTTAGAGAAAACATAGGTACCACTAAAAGAAAATACTCCACAACATAACAAAACATAAAACCTCAGTAAGAACCCCCAAACTCAGAGCAAAAAGCCGAATTGTCAACCTTGACATCGGATGAGCTCCTGAAAAAAAGAATACCTAGATCAAATAGAAATAGAGACTGAGAAAGTTCAACTAAAAAAGTTAGAAGTAGGTTTCGGGAAGAAAACTTGTGCTTTTGAATTTAAAAATGAACGCTGAAGAGCAAAATCTTGCGCGCTTTTCACAAACGCTACAAAAGGTCTGTTTTCTTAGTTTTTTGCATGATCTGCCATTACTTTAGGTGTGGTCAGAAGTAATTTATTAAATAAATAGCCTTACCACGACACTAGTTAGAAAATGTTTAAAGTTAAGAAAGAGTTAGTAATCTACTTAAAAGTTAGCAAATTGTTAAGTAGTATCAGACTAATTTCTTAATACTAAACTGTTTGAAATTTTATCGCAAATTAACTCGACCTTAAAGTTTAACCTGGTGTTTACATAAACACGTTTTTAACAATTAATTATTGGTAAGGCCCTTTGAAATTGCCCGTTTAAGTTATTGGATTGTTAAAGTTAGCGAGGGTCCACTGTATTTATTATTACTTAAGTTATTAATAATTTATAAGATAACACAAGCACATTCTATCGACCTGAATATTCTTACATTATGTATATCGGTATGTATGGTTGTGCAGAAGTATATTTATGCACTTAGAAGATAAATTTTAAATAGGTATGGCATATCTATCATAGGTTCTATACCCCTGCCATTCGGCCAACCTTCTTTTGTTTGAAATCTTTTTCCCATTTCCACTTACAGTTCTTCCATAACAGAAAATAGATACACATTCATACACACTTGCACGTAAAATACAATCGGCATGGAAGGAAAAAATTTAAAACATGCAGAGGCAGTCTACAAGTTTTGCTGATAACCCAGTTGTTCAGCGGACTTGAAGTTCCAATAATTCCGTGTTTTCTGTGTCAAGCGAAAAATCCTTTCTAGATGGTTGGCAACTACCAACCATACTGGGTGAATGTGATGCTGTGGCTTGAATTTTGAAAGTCTTCTTAACTATATAATAAAGCGTCATAGACAGCAAGACCGTAGCGATGAGGGAGGGTTGTTCTCGAAAAAGTTTTTCACTTCAAGCATAAATGTACTTTACATAAGTAAAAAGGTGAATACAAGATATTTTATGGAGAATGCTCACACATGTTTTTCATTTTTGCGAAAGCAATTTGTTCCTACATATTTTGCTAAATTCACCAAAAGTAAATTAACTTCAATTATAATCTAGGCTGAAGGAGCTTTTTACGGAAACCAACACATTTAATGTTGGTCCGTTGTGATACAGAATAGTAGGCTAGTTCAGCATGAAATAATGTGCGGAATACATACCTATGAAAAAGTTCAATAGTTGCAGTGATTTCACTGACTGGTACACATGTTGCTAGATAGACTTTAGAGTACCTGTTTACGGCTTAAGTCGGGGAAAATTTTGTCTCCCATACAATTTTTTTCCTGGGACAAATTTTATCTTGGATTTTTTTTTCCGAGCAGTACCTACGCAGGAAAAAGAATGATACAAGCATTCTTTTACGGGACAAATTTTAACAGCCACCGTATTCCGAAAGTGATTTTTGTCAAAACTGGTTTTATATAAAAGGTACTGATATTTCTCTTGAAAACATTAAGAGGAGATTCCAAAAAGGTATGAACGACTCTTTTAAGACAAGAATTTTGAAATTTGAGAATTGTATAAGAAATTGGGATTAGTCTTAATGCTCGTTTCTACTATGGAAGATAAAATATTATCAAAATCTTGAAATACGGTTGTCAAAAAAGAATGCAATAAGAGCTTTTCACAAATACAAAAAGAATCAGAAGATATTAGAAATTTTGAAGACCAAAAGAACAATTCCCACATAAGAGTATATCTCAGAAACTCCAATGGTAACAATGGCTGACAGGCTTATCATCAATGCCAATTAATCAACAAACAACGGAAATTTGTACAAATATTTTATTATAATATACTAGCGTTCCCGTGCGGGAACACCCGCAAGCAATTTTTTTTTTCAACTGAAGTTTTTCAAAATAAATCATGTGTCTAAAAGTTTCTGTAGATTCGCTCAGTTTTTCTTGCATTGGAAATCTTGTGTAATTGGAAATCTTGTGTGAAGTACGGAATGTTGTTTTTGGGTGTTTATTTTACTTCTGTGTGTCATCGTTGAACAGCTCTATTTGAAAAAGACGACTTACCACTGAAATAATAAACACGTTTAGCTTAGCCAAGAACTGTCACAACTGATCTCCTGTTCAACATGAGAAGTTGAAAGCGTACGAATTATTTTTATTTAACGTATGCATGTACCTGGATTAAAACAAAACAGCAAACCAATAAATCCAATCAAGTCCTTTTCTTGAGGGTAATGGAGCCAAGCGAAGGATATTTTGAAAAAAAAACTAACAAACAATGAGCAAATCACATACGTATGTAACTATCCTATAACAATGTACATATGTAGTTAAACCTGTAGTCACATAAAGTTTAACTTACCTTAAAATAGTTTAAATTCAAAGACACACAAATATTTGTCAAATTTTTTTTGTTTTTAATTCGGAGAATTTTATTTTTGTTTTATTTTTTTAAAAAACTTTTTTGAGTGTTTTTATCGTTACTGCTTAGGTAAATTAATCAAACAATGCCCCTCCTCTGGGCCCGCACCGCCAAAGTATGGCATTTCAATGCAACTACTTATGTATATGTACTACATTTCAGTGCAATACGAAGATAGAAGTAGAGATAAATAATTTTGGGGTGTTTCGACCACCCAATGGCCCTCCCCTGATAATAAAAAAAAAGTAGCCTATACGGTAATACAGACTATAACTTTTATGTGTGTTAAATTTTATCAAGATCCATTCAGTTGTTCAAGCGTTATTGAGTAACAAACATCCATACATCGTAACATTCACATTCATAATATTAGTAGGAAGTAGGATAATATTTATTATATGTACCTGTATATTCGTTTAGCTACGGTCATGGCTGTCTAGCAATGTCACACTCTATCGCAAGACAGTCGAATTGTGATTGTATTGTCGTTTCGTTTCGTTTGCTATTTCATTCGGCCTTGCAGCGTGTTAGGTTTCTGCGTAGCCCGTCGCTTCTGGCTCGGCCCAACCACACTAACACACCGTTTCAAAAACATTTTTTTTTGTTATCGGAACGGAATAGCGCTATCGCGAAAACACGTCATGCCGACAGCTGGTGCACGCTTTCGCTGTCGTATTTCAGTCGCGAAGCCGAAAAACAACCAAGTCATCAGCAACATTTGCAGGCAAAACCTAAACCACAAAAGCGCGTAGGTATTTTGTTGGTTGAACTGTAGTTTGAGATTCACTTTATAATGGCTCATGGGAATGTGAATCAACTGGGAAATGTTGTTGTTGGATGTTTATTGTGATTTATGAATAAAGTTTGATGTGGTGTTGGTGTTCGGGTATCCCATCGTGCAGGTAGAGAGGTTAATATAAATAAAAAAGATGATGATTATTTTGGGCGATACGATAGTGAAGACAGTCGCGGATCCAGGATTTCGATATGGGGGGCTGTTTGTTTGTTTTAATGAAAAACCCGGCACGAGTACGATGCGTTTTGCGTTTGAAAGCCAGAAGATTGTTCTATAATCCTGCATTTAAATTAAATTACTCATATCAATAGTTTTTGAGAAATTCGCATTTAAAGTCCAAATTTTGATAAAAAAAAACGTGAAAAAAAAAGTTTAGACCGGTTGTTTTCAAAATTGTGAAATGAAATTGTAAATTAGCTTATACCTATGTGTTTCATGTATCTATCAGTTTTTAATCGAACACAAAAAACCGCATGGTTCTATGTCTTCTGATTTTTGAGAAAACCTCCGTTTAGGAGGTAGGGCACTTTTTGGAAAAATGGTTTAAATTGAAAAAAAAAAAAATATTAAAAAACAACGGCAACACTTACAATAAAGTGCTATACTGCGTTTGAAAGCCAGAAGATTGTTTTATAGTCCTGCATTTAAATTAAATTACTCGTATCAATGGTTTTTGAGAAATTCGTATTTAAAGTCCAAATTTGGATAAAATAACGTAAAAAAAAAGTTTAGACCGATTGTTTTCAAAATTGTGAAATGAAATTGTAAATTAGCTTACATGTGTTTCATGTATATGTAAATGCTTTATTGTGTATACATATATGTATATCCTCGTCTGCTTTCATAGTTTGAAACTGATTTTACAACAACGACGATGTTTCATCACGCTCACATCTCTTTTTGTCATCGTATTAATTTGTATTCGAGCCAAAAAAATCTCATAATTGTAGGCAATGCTAGTTTAAGTTTGACACCGAACTTAAAAATCTTCGCATATAGCAATGCTAGTTTATATTTGACAACAGAAAGCAGAAATTCGGGGAGAGTACGATAACTTAGGCGCCAAAAATTGATAACGGATTTTTGTAGAAGGGTCAAATACAAGCGTTTTTTACTATGGGAGGGGGGGGTCTATCTCGCCCCGTTTAGGAGGTAGGGGCGATTTTAGAAAATATGACATAAATTGAAAAAAAAAATATTAAAAAACAACGGCAACACTTACAATAAAATACTATACCGGTTTTGAAAGCCAGAAGTCTGTTCTATAATCGTAAATTTAAATTAAATTATTTATGTCAATAGTTTTTGAAAAATTTGCATCCAAACTCAAAATTTTGTTAAAAAAAATGAAAAAAAAAAGTTTAGACCAATTTTTTTCAAAATTGTAAAATGAAGTGCTTAATTGGCTTTTTGTGGTCAATGCTACTATTAATTGTGAATCGAACACAAAAAACCGAATGGTTTTGTCCCTTCTAGTTTTTGAGAAAATCGAAAATTACTAAAACTAGTTCTTATGAAATTTTTGATTTTTGGTATTTAACTACGATGATTTCATTTTGAGGATTAATGTTAATGTGGTTCATTTGTAGGTAAAGTACAGCAAACCATTTAGGGTTACCAAGAATGCACCAGAGGAGGTAGAATTGCATGGCATTTCGCGTCTCAGTCAGTCAGTTTGTGAGTAAGTCAGGTGTTACTTAAAAATAGTCAAGTCAATTTTTCAATGTTCAATGTATTAAAACCGTGTTTACAGGCATTTTGATCACAAAAAAAATTATAGCAAGCACCTCCCGAATCTCTAGCCAATATTGAGGCCCATGGAAAAATGTACCGATAGATGGGTTTATTGCTCTGAGATTAACTTTTATATGGATTGCACCAGAGAAACTTTTAAATCATTAGTTTTAAGCAAAATTTAAGTAACGTTATTTATTAAAATAAAAGATTAACTATGTAAATCATTTAAATGTAATTTGAATTTTATATACCCACCTACAAAATTGTAACTATATATTTACTTATGTATCTTAGTCTGTAATAGTATAATATGCTCTGGTTGATGAATAAATAATAATAATAATATAGTATTCTTACAATTTTTGTCACCTTTTTGAGTTGGAGTTGACGCTTTAGTTGGAATTAGACCAATTTCTTTTAAGAACGCGATGCTTTTGAAATATTTTTTTTGAAATATTGAAAAGTTATTTAATTTAGGATGAAGTAGTGGATGCTTAGTCGTCATTCTTTATTCAAAGAAAAAAATACTTCACTCTTACAAAGGTTGAATAACGAATGACCTTGGTAAACAATAACCTGTACCATATAAGCATTAAAAATGTTAGACACAAACAATGAACATACATATTAATTAAGGAATTATATAAACTAAATAAATGTGCAACTTTGGGCTACGTACATACATATATTTAGTAGACATTGGATATAGACCATAGGGTAAATTCAAAGTTTCTTTAAATCCAGATTCTGTAAATGCAAAAAAAAACCTTGCATACACCCAACCTCGCACCTACCCCAAATCCTATAGTGTGCCCAGGCAGGGGGGTTGCAGGGGGGCAGCATGCCCCCCCATACATATCTCACTGTTTATACGCTGTAATGCGTAAGCAAGCAAAAAAAGCAAATATCCCATAAAAAAGTAGTTTTCGTTATTTTCAATTTTCTCAAAAACTAGACGACATAAAATCATCTAGTTTTCAGTTTTTAAATAAGAATATATTAGAGCAACGAATTTTATGAAAAATAATAATATATAGCTTTGCAGTTTTGAAAAATTAAACTTTAAACTTTTTTTTTTATGTTTTTTTTCACCAAAATTTGAGTTTAAAACTCGTTTTTTCAAAAACTGTGCATAGATTCTACTTGATTTAAAAATTATCTAATAGATCAGAGTATTGGCTTTAAAAAAAGGTATAATACTTAATTGTAAGTATTACCGTTATTTTTTAATATTTTTGTTTCCATTTTAGTACCTTTTTTATAAAATTGCCCCTCCCGCCCAAACGGGGGGAGATAGACCCCCCCCTCCCATAGTAAAAAATGCTTGTATTGAACTGTTCTACAAAAAACCGTTATAATTTCTTGGCGCCTAAGTTATCGTACTCTTGCCAGAAATTCTATTTACAAGTGTTTTTTTTTATATTTCGCATTATTTTGTAAATTTTAGTAGGTACTTAGCAGTGGCGTAGATAGCTTTTCGCTATGGGGGGGGATAGATCTAGTTCGCTCATTTTTTTAAAGTTTTAATAATTAAAAAAAAAACAAATAACAAGACTTCATTGAATTCATTATGTATGCCATACAAAAATTATATTTTTTAAAGATACGAGTAATACATTATACGCAATAATTTGAATATAAACTAGAATAAATATTGATATACAGTGCCTTGCATAAGTATAACCGCACCTGTAAAAATGCGTTTTGTAGAAAATTAAAATAGGAATGACACTTTACTATTTTTTTTATTGAATGGCACCACTAATCAAGTAAATTGAGAAGAAAAAAAAAGTTCCGTTATTTTCTCTTTTGGTGTTTAAAAATTAAAAACAGATTTTTATATATTGCAAAAGTATAACCGCACAATGCAAACCTCTCTGAAGCTTCATTCAGTTATGTGCTTCGAAATGACAAGAAACAATGTCGCGTGGTAAACATTTAAGCGATACGGAAAAAGTCAAAATTCAAGCTTTTCGGTTAACTGGCCTAAGCTTAAGGGCTATTGGTAGATCCGATCGTGTCGTCCGAAATTTCTTACAAGATCCAGAATCTTATGAGACGAAAATAAGACCCCGGCATCTGTAGAAGCTGAAACGTCGATATAAGAGGCGTTTAATAAATGCTGCATCCAATTCGGCGCATTCTTTGCCAGACGTTCGTGACGAATTGGGCTTAGGAATTTCGGTTTCAACGGTTTTTCGTGCCTTAAAAAGCAGTAAAGTGATTGATCGGTGCAAAATGATGCCAGCTCCAAATTTGACAACAGTCTACAAAAAAAGTAAGAATTTGCCCAGCAAAACATGAAACGGAATTGGAAAACCATAAGAAACATTCCATTAATTTACACTTAACTCTTGTTATTCCAAACGGCATAATTCAATGAATGTTTTTTTTTTATATTATTTTAGATTATTTTCAGTGGCGAAAAAAAGTTTAATCTTGATGGGTCAGGTGGTTTTAACGGTTATTGGCACGATCTGAGAAAGGAAAAAAGTTTGTTTTCAAGAGGAACTTTGGCGGTGGCAGTTGTAAGGTTTGGGGGGCCTTCTGCGACCGTGGTAAGGTTGCACTTGCCATCACCTCTACAAAGATGAACAGTTCAGCTTGCACCCAGGTGCTGCAGGATAATTTGGTACCCTACTTAAGACGATTTTGTAGAGTTCGGCATGTCTTCCAGCATGATAATGCCCCAATTCACATTAGTCGTCAAAGTTTGGGATGGTACGAATCGAATAACATACATTTTATGGTGTTCCCGGCACGTTCTCCAGATTTTAACCCTATTGAAAATCTTTGGGGAATTTCGACCCGCAAAATGTATGCCCATAATAGGCAATTATACAGTGTTGCTGAGCTGCGAGAGGCGATTGTGGAAGAATGGAACTGTATAGACGATTCCATATTAAATAACCTTGTCAACAGTATGTCAAAACAATTTTTAGATTGGTCGAAAATAGGGGCAGCAATGTCCTTTGCTAATTTAGCCGAAAAAATGTACTTAAAAAAAAAAAAACAGATCAAAATAAAAAAGCGGTTATACTTTTGCAATACAAAAAAAAATCTGTTTTAATTTTTAACCACCAGAAGAGAAACTAACGAACTTTTTTTTCAAGGCACTGTAGTAAGTAAAATAATATTAATTTAAAAAATAAATCACAAAATAAAATCCAGTTTTCTGTTCTTTTTAGATAAAACACTTATAATCTCGTCTGCTAGTATAGGTATTTCGCGATGAATAGCTAGAGCAGCCAAACCATTCAAACGATCCTGCAAATAAGTAAACATCCAAAGCTTATCACACTGTTATTAAAATAGACATATTTTTAATAATCTCACTTCGTTGATCATGCTTCTTTGTATTGTTTTTATTCTCTTTACTGACTGGAGAAAGTTCTTTCGGGAGTTGACGTTGAAACCGGCAGTGTAGCTAATATCTTTAATAAAATATACATATATAGCTGGATGGAAGCGCTTTTTCTTGCACGTTTACCTATTATCAATTGGTGAAAGACGTGAAAAAAAATTTCAGAGTGCGTTTCTTTAACTTATTTGGTTCATGACTGGTTATGTTGAACAATTATCGATCCCAATGGGGGGGGATATATCCCCCTGATCCCCCCCCTATCTACGCCACTGGTACTTAGTTTTTAAGTTAAATAGTATAAGTATTCAGTATTGTGTAGGATAAAGTGTTTGTTTTAGGTAAATAAATAAAACCATAAAAAAGATAGGTAGGTAGGTACCTACCTATTTGTTTTTTTTTGCAAAGGGAAGTGGTTTTCTATTGAGAAGTTGTTCGGCCACATTATTCATTTATAAAAAAAAAAAACCTTGTATTGTGTGTTTTTTTAATGAAGTTATGTTTTTAATTGTTTTATTGGTTAGTTGTTGTGGGTTTTTGGGGAGAGTACGATAACTTGGGGTCAAAAACAAGCACTTTTTACTACGGGAGGGGGGGTCTATCTCCCCCCGTTTAGGAGGTAGGGGCAGTTTTAGAAAAAATGGTTTAAATTGAAAAAAAAAAATATTAAAAAACAACGGCAACACCTACAATAAAGTGCTATACTGCGTTTGAAAGCCAGAAGATTGTTCTATAATCCTGCATTTAAATTAAATTACTCATATCAAGAGTTTTTGAGAAATTCGCATTTACAGTCCAAATTTTGATAAAAAAAAACGTGAAAAAAAAAGTTTAGACCGGTTGTTTTCAAAATTGTGAAATGAAATTGTAAATTAGCTTATACCTATGTGTTTCATGTATCTATCAGTTTTTAATCGAACACAAAAAACCGCATGGTTCTATGTCTTCTGATTTTTGAGAAAACCTCCGTTTAGGAGGTAGGGCACTTTTTGGAAAAATGGTTTAAATTGAAAAAAAAAAAAAATATTAAAAAACAACGGCAACACTTACAATAAAGTGCTATACTGCGTTTGAAAGCCAGAGGATTGTTCTATAATCTTGCATTTAAATTAAATTACTCATGTCAATGGTTTTTGAGAAATTCGCATTTAAAGTCCAAATTTTGATAAAATAACGTGAAAAAAAGTTTATACCGATTGTTTTCAAAATTGTGAAATGAAATTGTAAATTAGCTTACATGTGTTTCATGTATCTATCAGATCTTAATCGAACACAAAAAACCGCATGGTTCTATGTCTTCTGGTTTTTGAGAAAATCGAAAATAACTAAAACTACTTTTCTACAAAATGTTTGATATTTTTTGCTTCCTTACATAAATAAATCAGTGCTAGCTTCCAACATTACAATATATAAACAGTAAAGTATGTATGGGGGGCATGCTGCCCCCCTGCAACCCCCCTGCTTGGGCACACTATAGGATTTGGGGTAGGTGCGAAGTTGGGTGCATGCAAAGTTTCTTTTGCATTCACAGAATTTGTATTTAAAAAAATTCAAATTTATTCTATTTATCCAATGTCCACTAAATACATATAAAATACAATAAACGATCTTGAAAACCAAAACAAACTTCCGACCATGTTCACCAATACATGGCACTATTTTTCTATCGAAAATACTGCCTAGAAAAGATAAGGACGACTGGGGTTCGCAAATAATAGAGTTTTTATCAGATGTAAAAAAAGTTTACCATTGTTATACCGATGGTGATATATGTGAGGATATACAGTTAAAAGACATCGATCATCCCACCCTTCAGAGGGAAAATTTAGAAAGTGTTTTACCGCCAAAACATCCTCGGCTTCCCACCATAAAAGAGTAACTCAACGAACTCGACAGTTATAGTACGGACGATGGCTTTATTGACGAGACTTACACACCTTTTTAATACATTTTGACCTTTTTTAACTAACTATGACTGACTAACTGACAAAATAACTGACCCAGATGCAATTCTACCTCCTCTAGGTGCATTCTGGGTAGATAACGCTAAATGAATTGCGGTACTGAACTAACAAAGATTCATTATGTTTATTAACATTAATCCTTAAAATGGAATCACCGTCACCACCAAAAATCAAAAACAGCAGTTTTGGTAATTTTCGATTTTCTCAAAAACTAGAAGACATAGAACCATGCGGTTTTTTGTGTTCGATTAAAAACTGATAGATACATGGAACACATATAAGCTAACTTACAATTTCATTTCACAATTTTGAAAACAATCGGTCTAAACTTTTTTTTTCACGTTATTTTATCCAAATTTGGACTTTAAATACGAATTTCTCAAAAACTCTTGACACGAGTAATTTAATTTAAATGCAGGACTATAGAACAATCTTCTGGCTTTCAAACGCAGTATAGCACTTTATTGTAAGTGTTGCCGTTGTTTTTTAATATTTTTTTTTCAATTTAAACCATTTTTTCTAAAAGTGCCCCTACCTCCTAAACGGGGGGAGATAGACCCCCCCTCCCGTAGTAAAAAGTGCTTGTTTTTGACCCCAAGTTATCGTACTCTCCCCAAAAACCCACAACAACTAACCAATAAAACAATTAAAAACATAACTTCATTAAAAAAACACACAATAAAAGGTTTTTTTTTTTTATAAATGAATAATGTGGCCGAACAATTTCTCAATAGAAAACCACTTCCCTTTGCAAAAAAAAACAAATAGGTAGGTACCTACCTACCTATCTTTTTTATGGTTTTATTTATTTACCTAAAACAAACACTTTATCCTACACAATACTGAATACTTATACTATTTAACTTAAAAACTAAGTACCTACTAAAATTTACAAAATAATGCGAAATATAAAAAAAAAACACTTGTAAATAAAATTTCTGCTTTCTGTTGTCAAATATAAACTAGCATTGCTATATGCGAAGATTTTTAAGTTCGGTGTCAAACTTAAACTAGCATTGCCTACAATTATGAGATTTTTTTGGCTCGAATACAAATTAATACGATGACAAAAAGAGATGTGAGCGTGATGAAACATCGTCGTTGTTGTAAAATCAGTTTCAAACTATGAAAGCAGACGAGGATATACATATATGTATACACAATAAAGCATTTCTCGTCGTCACGTTTTTTTTTTTTTTTTTTTTTTTTTATAATTTACTCACGCTCAAGGGAATATGAATACCCTTCAAATATTTCAACACAGCGTCGGCGTGAAGTTAAGGAAGAGAAAGAGGGATAGGAAAGATGTGTGACACGATGTTCTGAGACTGAAGGTGGTTGTCTCAGATTTTTTTTATCTCCAGGGATGGCGGTTGAACTAAAGCGGAGAATTGCCGTGTCTTATTTCTATGTCCCTTATAATTCGCATTATTTTATTCGTTTTTCATCCTTGTTGGGCATACTAGTTTAACTCAATCACATGTTGTTAGTGTTATGCCTAAACAACATGCAATGAGTTAACCAGCATCCCATTGATGACAATTTATAGAAGTTTTTTAATGGAATTAAAGACGACATAGACGACGGCAGGAATCGAACCTGTTATATTGAGGTTGACAGACGAGCACACAACCATCGCGCCACGGCCACCCCTAAATGAAAATAATAAATGAAGGAAAAGGACAGTCGCACCCATTCAATATTTAGGTTCACATCGGTTTGGTTGCTGAAATGAAACATATGGGCTTATATTTCATTATTCTTATTTACCATTATGTTTCATTTTACCAACAAACAGTTGCGAAAATAAAAATTGAATTTAAGCTCCAGGCCTAAGAAATTGCGGAACAAGCTCTGTAGATACTAACTTATGTCTACGGTGACCATATTTCTCAAAGCAAAACCCGGGACATACTCGTATATTTTTTACTTTTATTTCGTAAAAAAACAACATAAATCTCAAACACAAAAGAATACAAAATCCCAGCACAAAATACTTAGAACTAAACAAAACCTTAATTTTTTTAAACATTCAGTCTTTCTTTACCAAGACTTTGAATAATAAACATTAATCACACATTGTCCAAAAGATTATTGTTTGTTTTTTTTGCCTAACAAATTTTTTATATGATATTTCCATTTTCTTTACAATATTTTTTAAATTGCTTGCAGATTAAATTATAATTTAATTTTACCATTAATATGGCTATGGAAGTGCCAACATTCAGTTGTGTTTTTTTATTTGTTCAAATATTGTTCATTATGGAAAAAACTCTTTCGGTTGGACCATTTGAACCTGGACGACACAAGTCGAACTCGACAATAAATAAAAGATTTTTGAAGTTTATATTTTGTTTACGAAATTGCTCTAAAATTTCTCTCCATTTTTGGGGCCACAGTAGTTTTGTTTTCTGTCCGTTTTGTTATAATTTATAAGGTTAAGAATGATTTTACACAAACAAATTCGTCAAACAAGTTGGAATCATTGATAGTTGTACCCTTATCAGCTTTAGGTTAACAAAAGATATCTAAGATTCTATTTCTGTCCAGTTAGTAATGTTTTAAAAAATTACCCATCTTAAATCTTCAATATCTTTGAGAAATACATCCCATTACTTTAAGTATCCTTAACACGTTATGTACAATTGTTGAGTTTTTGCGTTACATTCGTTTTGAGTAATTAATTTTTGTTCGACTTTTTTCTTCATCAATTTAATATTTTTCTTCTTATCAAGTTTTTATTTATAATTTAAGGTCTTTGATGACTAGCGCAACTTTAGAAATGCAAATTTCTTGCAAATTGTTAAACGAAAATTCTCTTAAGGGATTATAAAGTTTTATTATTATTTCACTAGCTTAGCTATTGAGATGAAGGTATTCAGTCTTTTTTTTCGCAAATTTTCTTAAATTTTTCTACACGGACAGTGTGGATTTTGACGATGACAACTTTTATATCTATTGGAAGACAATCAACTCCAGTTTTTTTATTTTTATTCAAAACGTGAGCAACACAATTAACTCCAATGAGATCGATACCGGTTACGGCTTGAAGTTTATAAAAAATGTTGTTTTTGACTTTTCTTGGCCCGCCTTGGCCTTTTCTGGCCCGCCAAAACTACAGTTTCTGTTGCCATATTTTTTGAAATGATGCCAGATGGTTCCTCTGGAAGTTTTCAAAATTCAAAATCTTTACATCGATACCTTGTTGTGGTGTAAAATAACGAATTAAGAGTGGACACAGTTTTGTACAGCCATGATTGGAACAATCAGAAAAAAAACGGTCACAAAACTTACTTTGCATAGAGAAGTTTTATTTTCTTCGATGGAATTAGGTGCAACAATATTGCACAAAAGATCACATTTTAGAGGTGTAAGGAAATACATTTGATTAAAACAACTTTTTATATGTTCCGATGTGCAATAATTAAACCTGAATGAGTGGTTATGTTATATTGTGTGGTAAGCCCAGGTGCTTTCATTAAATGCATTCTTCTTTCCAGGTCCTTGAAAATTTGATGAACTAAAAAATCATTGCAAACTTTCGCTTGAAGCGGCAGCAATGTCGGGTTCTTTGTGTTTTTTTTTTTTTTGCTTTTAAGTGCTGTTCAATGTCACCACTGCGTATTGAAAACGTATAAGCGATTTTTGAACAGGTTACTATATTGGGTTTTATCATATTATTTCTTTGTATGAAGAAAAATTTCCTCTTAAGATCATCGTTGAATTTACGTTTTCTCTTTAGAGTTATTTTCAAATTTGTAAATTTATTGTAAATAATTAAAAGATTCCATTTTTGAACCGGTAAATGCTCAAATTTTTTCTTTAATTCGGTAGAAGTAAATAAGCTTATCTTTTTAAAATTACGATATAAATTTCAAATTTGTACATTTTTTTTTTTTTTTTTTTTTTGTGAATACACAGTATGAAAAGCATCTGACAGCTCAGCTAAAATAAACAAGACTGTTTAAAATTTTAAACGTTATTCGAATAATACAAATATATGGAAATACGGGACAAACCCGTGATAAAAAATCAAATACGGGACAGTTGTACGTCCCGGGTTTTCTTAAAATTTAGCCAGGACAAACGAGTGAAATACGGGACTGTCCCGGGTAATACGGGACGGATGGTCACCGTACTTATGTCGTTTTTCTTTTGTCTGTAATTCCTTAACCGTTTGAATGGCGCATCGGATGGTATCAAAAGCTCATTTTCGACAAAAGTCGACTTATGCTGTTTTTTCCTTGTTACCAAAGAGTTATAAAGACTTTTATCCATCGCTTTCATTTGGATTTTAATGTCGACATCTGACAAAATAGCTTACAACGATTTTTGACTCACGACTTTTTGAAGTTATTTCGAAATTAAAAAAAAAAATATTATATTTTAATTAAATCTCGTCGTAACGTCGTGAAAAATTGCATGGCATTGGGAATTGTGCGACGATTTTAATACTACAAAAAGTGAAAAAAGTGACAGTGAATATAGATGAGCCAGAAATCATGAACTGCTACTTATTAAAGCTAATGAAAATTCACATTCACAACCTTTTAACAATTTGCGAATAAATTGTGAATGGTTAAACTGTGAATGAAAAAATTTCTCATCGCAAGTCACAACGCAACATCATACACCACACAACTGCGAATAGTTAAACCGTGAATATGAAACTACATTCGCAACCTTGTGAGTTGATGAATTGCTTGTGTTTGTGCGCAATTGGAATAATGGAATTCGGTTGCTGAGACGGCAAGTAGTTAAGATAGGTAAAGTAAAATAACGGTTGTAGTAAGCTCGCAAAAAGAATGTTTTATACATGTGTTTGATTGGAAAATAGAAAATTGCGTTCGGTAGGTTTAGTTTTAGTTAGTTAGTTAGTTTTTTTTTGAAAAATTTCCTTGTATTGAACATTTAATTTAGTTGCGCAGCTCAGCACACTGAAATTTTCTTCTTCAAGAGTTCTGACGATTGTTTCTCTACGGAATGAAATTCACAGTTTACATTCACATGAATGAAAAATCATGTCTCGCTCTCATCGCATTATAATTTATAAACCGGGCATAATTATAAAAACTTTTGTCCGTCGTTTTCAATTGGATTTTAATGTCACCATCTGACAAATTAAAGCGGAGATAAAAATGCACTAAAAACTTTCCTTTCACGATTTATGATGTGCACCCAGCTTACTAATCATGTGCGTTAAAAAAGCGCCATCTGTGCGTCCTTAAGAGCGCCATCATTATACATGACTTTCTTGATTTTCTCAATAAATTCAAGAATGTGCCAGATAGACCAAGCTGTCATTCCAAAACTAATTGCATCATTTGTATAATTGAAATAGTTTTGAGTTCCAATTTTAGCTCCATAACTTATTTTGCAAACATTATGAATTCGAACAAATATTTCAAAAAAAAATTATTTGGAAGTGATTTTGACATCTTTCAATTTGCAAGACTATAGATACTATAAAATTACTTGAAAATTTAATTACTGAAAGGTAATGTCAAAACCCAATGAAAAATAGATTTCCGTATTGTCGAAAGGGGAACACACCCAATAAGTACTTTACATCTATGTCACAAAACTCATTTTTTTTCTAGAGGCGAATGAAGTAGTAATCGGCCTACACAATTCTAGTGGCTGAGCGAATTTCGTCAACTTTATTTTGTTTATATAAACAATTTGTAAATTCATTATAATCTGAATCAACAATCTGTTGTTATGTTGGTTTGGTACGTTTATAGGCTAGAATCTTACAGAGGCTTTGCTTGAGCGTACGTCAGTACACACACTCTTTTTTGCAAATGTTCATCGATATCTCCTTTCTCTCCCCACCTAATTTCTCCATGGTCCGTGCTGTGTTTAACATTATAAGGGCTAAGCCTACAATTAAAGGTGCCCAATGTCATTTTATTTTACTTGTTCTCAACATAAATGATGTTGTGTCGAAATTAACACTTTAAGGGATAAATATTTGAAAAACAAATCAACAGTTCAACCAAGGATAATCGTAGTAGGTCCTGATTTGACTCAACTTGCCGACTTTTTTATTTATTGTGATGTTATTAAGTACAAAACCAGCTACATTTATAAAATGTATTGATAAAGTAAAAGTACCTATTCAATTTAAAGTTTTCGCATATAAGCAAGTTAGTCTGGCTTTTTTGAGCAATAGTTTTTTGATTTATATTCAGAACGCAGTTTTCTGAAATTTGATTCAAATGCGAAATATGTATGTTAGGGTGGGTCAAAAAAATCAAGTATTGTTTTTTTTGGATCCGACACATGAAAACTAGTTCCTAGGTACCTGTAGAAAGTACTTACCAAATATTAGCTTTTAATATTAACGGGAAGAATATGCTCATCATAGTTTTCCATTTTCAATTTAGTATCATATAAAAATGGTCATATCTTATCAACAATAGATCGTTTAACCAATCGCATAGTCAATATTTGTAGGAAATTGAATGCTCTACAAAAATGGTCTTATATACTTTTTTAATTAATCCAACCATTTAAAAGATATTCAACGTCAAAGATTGAAGTATTTTAAGGAAAGTAACTTTTTCGTTTTTAATTTTGTAACTTAATAAAAAATAATTATTGTCAAATGAGTTTCAATTATTTCTATAGGAAATTGAACGCTCTACAAAAAAGATCTTTGGAGTTAATCGACTACTCTAGCCATTCAAAAGATATTCGCAGTAGAATTCCAATGTCTACTGATTTTAGTGGTTTTTCAATAAATACTCCCAATTTATCCAGTTAATTTTTGAATTTTAAAATAGTTCATGTTCTATTTCAGGAAAAGAAGGTTTTTATTTGAGAAATATAATTTAACATGTCAGCAGAAAAAAAATTCTATTTCACTATATGAAATTTTATAATTTAATACAGTAGGTATTGATACAAAATGATTCTAATTTGATTTAAATATAAGTCTTTAATTCGTTCATCGAGCACTTTTAAAGACTTCTGATCAACAATATAATTCGCATAAAGAAAAAAATGATCAAAAAAAGCCCATAAACAAATAATACATTGAAATATCGAATAACATTTTGAGTTCATTCTGAAATGTTGCTTCTTTCTTTTTTTGTGCTGGCAATTTTTTACGCGTGCAGTTTTTTTTATCCTTAACCATTTGTTATGACATCGAAGAATTCTTTTCACTACATTATCATTACTAGAAGTCGGAATATCATTTTTTCTCCATAGCTCTATAACCTGATCTGCTACATTTTTAGCACTTTGTTTCACAAAATATTTAAGGATATTAAGTTGATGAAAAAATGCACACATAACCTCTTTCACTGTTGGTAATTTCAGTTCAAGACTTTTCGACATCGGTATGCCAATTAAAGGGATTTCTTTATTCATATTAGATGATTAGCATCCGAATTGCAATAATCAATAATATTATTAAAACTCAGCTGTTAGTTAATTGGTTTTAGTTATTGTTAAACTTTATAGTAGAAGAAAAGACAGTCCGTTTTCTTAAGAAGATGAACAGCAAGTAGTTGTAGTTTATTAATCTTATCATGTGCTTATGTAATTAGTATGTACATCTTAGGAGTAGGTATATAAAGAAGGTCTAAGTAAAGTATGTACCAACTGAAGTGTAGAGTACAGTGAGTACAAAGAAGTACTTTGCATAATAATACAATTTTAACACTCCCACTTATTATTATTGCAAACAAAAGAATTAATTACAATTTTAAAATATTAATATCTGTACGAAATAATTCAAATTTAATTGTTGCGAGTGGCTTTGTAAAAGCATCAGCTAATTGCTTGTTTGATGGTACAAAACAAATCTCGAATCGGTCTTCATTGAATTTCTCTCTGATAAAATGAACACGAACGTCGATGTGTTTAGTCCTGGCGTGGAATTCGGGGTTCTTCACTAGCTTTAGAGCACTTTGGTTGTCGATATAAAGTGTTGGTTTATTAATTTGAGGAACAAGCAGATCGTGTATGAGCGCGTCAAGCCACATCAACTCTTTGACTGCTTCCGATGCAGCTACATACTCTGCTTCAGTTGTACTCAATGCAGTACATCGTTGCCTTTTCGACGACCAAGATATGGGACTTCCTCCAAGAAGACAAACTTGTCCACTCGTTGAACGTCTTGTCGAATAGTCTGCTGCAAAATCAGCATCACTATAAATAGAAAAATTTAAATTAACGTTAGGTTTAAATAATATACCAAAGCTTTTAGTATTATTTAAATATTTAAAGATACGTTTGACGGCTTTAACTTCATGTGAGCTTGGTTTATCCAAAAAACGGCTCACTACTCCCACTGCATACGAAATATCTGCCCTGGTTCCAATTGCCAAATACATCAGACTTCCTACTGCCTCACGATAAGGGAATCTGGTCTCTGCTGATGAATTTTCTGCTAAAATGGCAGATCTGCTGCCAAGCTCACTGGGTGTAGAAGCTGGACTTGAATCCAACATGTTAAATTTACGAAGCACTCTTTCGATATAATTGGACTGATAAACGAAGTATCCACCATTCTCCTTATTAACAATTTGAAGCCCAAGATAATAGTTAGCTTTAAAAAGTTTTACCTCAAAGTGTTTAACTAAAAAAGTTTTGATGTACTCCATATCATCTGCATCTCTGACAGCAAGCAAGCCGTCATCAATATAAACTGCAAGATAAACAACTCTTTGCTTGTGTTGTAACACGAAAACACACGGATCAGCTTTCGAAATGATAAATCCAAAATCGGCCAATAAACTCGTGAATCTAGTATTCCAGCATCTGGAGGCTTGCTTCAAGCCGTATAGGCTCTTAATAAGCTTGCAAACTCGACCGGAACCATCATTGTACCCCTGAGGCTGGCACATAAATATTTCCTCATCTAGCTTACCATTTAGGAATGCTGTCTTGACGTCAAATTGGTAAAGAGTTAGACCTTGACTGGCTGCAATCGCGAAAATTGTGCGGATCGATGTGAACTTCGCAACAGGACTAAAAGTTTCTGCATAATCGATGCCTTCTTGTTGATTAAACCCCTTAGCAACAAGGCGTGCTTTGTAGCGCTCAACTGTATTTTTCGATGACAACTTTGCTTTATATACCCATTTATTTTTGATGATCTTTCTGTTTGGGGGTACTTCAACCAGCTCCCACGTTTTGTTAATCCGATGAGACTCCATCTCATCATCCATAGCCTTGTTCCAGTCATCTACTTCGTCCGATTGTTGAGCATCTTCAAATGTTTCTGGCTCAAATGTATTGCAAATAAAAGCATACCCTTCTAAAGCATTAGCATACAATCCAGAATTTTCGGGGTTATTTGCGGAATGGCTACGAAGCTTTTCTCGGTAGGTAATCGCAATTTTATTTGGCTCATCATCTACATGCACCTTATTTTCCAATGTGGATACACTTTCAGAATGACTTCGAAGTTTCTCTCGATATTTACTGGCATCAACATCTATACTATCCTTTTGTACTGGCCTTGATCTTGTATTTGGTTTTTCTGGTTCAACAACTAACTCATTTTTCAGATTTGGAACAACATTTTCTTTCAATATATTAAAGCGATTTGAATCTATATCAACTACTGAAAATTCTTTGAACAAAACATCCCTCGATACTTCAATTTTGTTCGAATTCTGAAACCATACTCGGAAGCCTTTCACATTATCTGGGTATCCAACAAAGATTCCTGGTTCCGACTTTCTATCTAATTTCTGTCTTTTTTCTTTCGGGATGTGTACAAAGACTTCGCTTCCAAAAACTTTCAAATTTTGAAAAGATAGTTTTTCATTGAAATACATTTCAAACGGAGTTTTGGTGTTTTCAGGACTTGGTCCGAATCTGTTTATTAAGAAGACAGCCATATTGACCGCTTCAGCCCAAAGTTTAAGTGGCAAATTTTTGGCGTGAAGCATAGTTCTTGCTGTTTCAACTATAAACCGCATATCTCGCTCTGCCCTGCCATTTTGATGTGGTGTGTAGGGTACCGAGGTCTGATGACAGATTCCATGGCGTTGAAGTAAGGATTCGACTTCCTTATTTTTATATTCTAAACCATTATCAGATCTGATAGTTTTGATATGACGACGAAAATGAGTATAAACAAAATTAATGTACTTTTCAATCATTGCGCAAGTCTGTGATTTCTCGGAAATAAAGTAAACGACCCTGAAATTGGAGTAGTCATCTTTAAAAAGACAAAAATATTTTGATCCACCAATTGATGACGTTTGCATCGGGCCACATAAGTCTGTATGCACCAATTCACCAACCGCTTTTGCGCGAGAACTACTTTTTGGAAAGGGAGATCTATGCATTTTTCCCACAGCACAAGCATCACAGAAAAAATGTATGTCATCAGTAAATTGGATTTCATTGGACTTCAGTAAACTTCTTATTTGACCAACACACATGTGGCCAAGCCGCTCATGCCAAGTTTGGAGCGATTCAGCTTTGAATGAAATGCAAGCTGAATGTAAATTCGGTGGTTCCACTACCTTGAACAACATTTTAAACAAACGATTTGAGCGAACGCCTACAGCAACAATAACACCATTAGCCTTTGTAATTTTACATTTGTCTCTAGATGAAGTAAGACTATAATTTTTGTCGAGAGTACTACCAGATGAAAACAGATTTATTTTGACATCAGGAACAAAGTAAACGTCAACAAGTTTCTTCTCCACCCATTCCTGATCATTGAAAGCTAGTATTTTGATTGAACCTTTACCATGTGCTTGAATCTTACTTCCATTGCCTATTGTTATCGGAATCGGCTCCTCAAGCTGTACATATTCGCTGAACCATTCCCGTCTTGACGTCATGTGTTCACTCGCACCAGAGTCTAATACCCAATCATCTGCACTAACAACAACATTAGAGCTTACTGTTTCATTTGAGCTTACTGAAGCACAAACCAACGCATCGCAATCACTACTTTCCTCTTTGTTCGCATAATTTAATTGTTTTTTTTTCTTTGGACAATCAGACTTCCAATGTCCATATTGATTATTGGGGGTGGCCGTGGCGCGATGGATGTATGCTCGCCTGTGAACCTCATGATCACAGGTTCGATCCCTGCCGTCGTCTATGTCGTTTTAATTCCATTAAAAACCTTCTAAAATTGTCATCAATGGGTTGCTGGTTTACTCATTGCATGTTGTTCAGGCATAACACTAACAACATGTAATTGAGTTAAACTAGTATGCCCAACAAGGATGAACACGAATAAAATAATGTGAATTATAAGCGACATAGAAATAAGACACGGCATTCTCCGCTTTAGTTCAGCCGCCATCCCTGGAGATAAAATATCTGAGACAACAACCTTCAGTCTCAGAACATCGCGCCACACATCTTTCCTATCCTTCTTTCTCTTCCTTAACTTCACGCCCGCGCTGTGTTCAAACATTTAAAGGGTAATCATAATCTCTTGAGCGCGTGTAGATTATAAAAAAAAAAAAAAAAAAAAAAAAAATGCAAAGCACTTACCTGGACGGTTCTTCTTACTCCGAGAATTCTGGTGAAATTTTTGTCCATGAGCTTTGCGTGCTACAAGTGCACTACTTTCATCAATAGATGCTGAAGTTGGTGTCACGTGGTCCATTGCGCTTAACCTGGTTTCTTCCATAATGAGGCGGGACCTCAGATTTTCAATTGTCCGGGATTTAACATCTGTGGATTCCCAAGCACTAAAAAAATGGGAAAATCGACTCGGCAGAGTCATCAAAATCTTTGCAATTAACATGGATTGAGAAACCACTTCTCCAACATCTCCAAGCTGCTGAACTAAGCTCTCTAATTTGCTCATGTGCGTGGCCATATCGTCTGTTGGGTCTTTTTGAAAACTATAGAAGCGTTGTTGAAGTAAACTTATACTTGCGCTTGATTTTTGTTCGTAGACTGAACAAAGTTTGCTCCACATGTCACCAGACGTAGAACAATTCATAATGTGAACCAGCGGCTGCTGTCCAACACAGGTTGCTATGACCTTCTGAGCCTTACGATCTTTGATTCGCCATGCCTTCAGTTTTACAGCATCAGTTGCTGCCGGAATCTCCTCGTCCCCGTTTACCACCTCGAATAAATCGCTCGCACTAAGAATTATTTTTACTTGGAACTTCCAAATGTTCCATTGTTCTGAGCATTGCAATTTCTCAATTTTTGCGCAATCACTATCCATCTTTAACAATGATTATTGAGAAATAAGAAAAAGTATCTAACACGACTCCAAAATATTTTAATATTTTTCGTGAAACTTTAATTTCTATAACTCTAGTGACTTTGACAAAAAAAAATAATCTTAATCGCGTTTTTGGGTAACTGGGCCCATAACCTGTTAAACTTTATAGTAGAAGAAAAGACAGTCCGTTTTCTTAAGAAGATGAACAGCAAGTAGTTGTAGTTTATTAATCTTATCATGTGCTTATGTAATTAGTATGTACATCTTAGGAGTAGGTATATAAAGAAGGTCTAAGTAAAGTATGTACCAACTGAAGTGTAGAGTACAGTGAGTACAAAGAAGTACTTTGCATAATAATACAATTTTAACAGTTATACACAAGAAGACAACTCACAGGTCCAGAAACATGCAATGTATGCAATGGAGAAATATAAGGGGAAACATAGAAATTACCTGAAACCACAGATGGCGCTAGTATGACAAGTACTGAGTAACAGAACTACCAACATTCGAAATTAAATTTTAAAATTCTCCAAATTCTTTGGAAAAAAGGAATTTAAATGACATTTTAAATAAACCCGTTGAAAAATATTAAATAACAATCCTAAACTGTAATAAAAGTTATAAAAAGAAAATATCGTTAAAAAATTGATTCAAAAAAAATATATTCTAAAACAAAAGATAAGATATAGCTTGCAAACCGTCATTCTATCGAAATAAACTCAAATTCTCATGAATATTGTCAAAATTCAAAAAATTAACTGGATAAATTGGGAGTATTTATTGAAAAACCACTAAAATCAGTAGACATTGGAATTCTACTGCGAATATCTTTTGAATGGCTGGAGTAGTCGATTAACTCCAAAAATCTTTTTTGTAGAACGTTCAATTTCCTATAGAAATAATTGAAACTCATTTGACAATAATTATTTTTTATCAAGTTACAAAATTAAAAACGAAAAAGTTACTTTCCTTAAAATACTTCAATCTTTGACGTTGAATATCTTTTAAATGGTTGGATTAATGAAAAAAGTATATAAGACCATTTTTGTAGAGCATTCAATTTCCTACAAATATTGACTATGCGATTGGTTAAACGATCTATTGTTGATAAGATATGACCATTTTCATATGATACTAAATTGAAAATTTATTTTTCCCGTTAATATTAAGAGCTAATATTTGGTAAGTACTTTCTACAGGTACCTAGGAACTAGTTTTCATGTGTCGGATCCAAAAAAAACAATACTTGATTTTTTTGACCCACCCTAATGTATGTACATATCTATATAAATAAAAATGAATCGCAAAATGTGTTGCTAAGCGTTAAACTCAAGAATGGCTCGACCAATTCGCCTAATTTTTTTACTTGCGACTTATAGGTACTATAAGGCAAGTTATGCATTCGTAAAACAAATCGAACTCGAGATTTTGATCAAAGTTGACATTACGATGATAGCGAAGACTAAAAAAGTGGATCTCGCAATTCTGTCTGTCTGTCTGTCTGTTCGACTACATGCTAAACGACTCGGCCGATTTTCTTTAAACTTGGTAGATATCATTTTTAATTTTTTCCCCCCACACGTTTTTTTCTTTTTTTTTTTAAGACCAAAAATAACGGTACCCCCCATACGAATTTTTTTCGAAATTTTATAAACATTTTTTTTTCTCAAAAACTGTTCAATAGATTTTAAAAATAAAGATACAGAAAAATTTCATTTAATTTTTTCAATACCTAGATTGGTTAAAAAAAATTTTCCGAAAAATGGTTATTGAGGGTACCCCCCATGGAACCATTTTTTTTGTTTTTGATTTTCTCAAAAACGGTTCAACCGATTTTGATCATTTTTTTGCTAAAGCTCCCCACAAACATAAATAGAATTGTGTACTCAAATTTTCAAAAAAAAAATTTTTTGCATTTTTAAAAAAAACTTCAAAATTTTTTTTTCAAAACTCAATATTTCGAAAACCCCATGCTAGATTTTTTTTTAAACTTCATAAATAAAAGTTTCTCAATATAATCTACAAAATGTGAACATTTTTTTTTTATTTTACCTAAAAATAAAGGTACCTACCATACAAATGCTAAAAAATTAAAAAAAAATGGTTTTCAAAAATCGTATTTTTCTCGAAAACGGCGCCTAGAATTTTGATAAAATTTTTTTCCTTTCAATTAATTTTTACGATCTTTAATTTAATAAAAAAAATTTTGAAATTAAGATATTACAGCTTGTACCTACCATAGAACCATTTTTTCGAATTTTGAATTTCTCATTATCCACATAACGGATCTTAATGAAAATTTTTACAGAGAAGCTTTAAAAAAGTCTAAAACACATTGCATTTCAAAACTTTAAAATAAATATTTTTTGAATTTTTGAAAAAAAAATTTATTTTTTCTTTTTTTTTGAAAATTCGATATCTCCGAAACGGGTCAATATTTCTTTCCGTAAATTTAATTTTTATTCGAAAAATAATAAAAACTTTAAACAAGCGTACCAAAATTTTTTCTTAAAAAGCTTTTAAAAAGTTTGTGTATAAAAGCTTCTTTTAAAGAAACCACTACAAGGACTTATAATTTTTGTTAAAGACTAAGAAAGAATTTAAAAATTAATTTTATCCTTATGAACAGTTTTCTCTAATAACATTCGTTTTTAAAATTCCCAGTCGATTACATAGGAGCAAGTTCGTGCGACCCAGTCGTGCATTTTATTTTTAAAGTTTTTGTTAAGGTTCATGGAAGGTTCTTATGGAGAGAAAAAACGTTTATTGTGGGTGTGTGAAAGTTAAGTGTTACAAAAAATCGTTTGCTTATTGAAATACACTGACTCCAAAAATAAAAATAAAAGAAAACCTTATAGCTAAGAAATTAATTTCTTCATTTAAATAATAATTAATAATTCTACAACAAACAACAAAATTAACTAGAATAAGAGAACTTAAATAAGGGTAATCTATATAAATAAAAACGAAAACCAATTGTGGTTTTATTTGTCGAGTGTGTTTGCTTTTAGAACCATGCGGCTTTCAGTTACGATGTTTCAATTGACTACAGTATGTATTAGGTTCGTTCGTTCAACTTTACCCAGGTTTGACCCAGGTTTTCTTGACAACCCTCAGAGTTGTCAACAAAAACTGAGGTTTTCGATTTTCAAAAAACACCCAAGGGCTGTCAACTGTTTTGTTGACAACTAAAAGACAGACAAAATAATTTTGTGCTCTGATAAAACTTTAAATTTGTTATAAATAAGTTTTAAAAATGAACGAAAACAAAAGAAATACATATGAAATCTCATATGACTTTTGACAGTTTGACCGTTACCTGAACTCGCCCCAGCAAAATACCTCGATCTACTTCAGGGCGACACCCCAGGTCTCAAAAAGCACAGAGTTTACTCACCAGGGTGACTTCAGGTTTTTCCAAAAACGATTTAGGGCGACCCCAGGGTGACTTCAGGGCTCAACGAACAAACCTATTATCATGTGCCACCGAATTGTACAAACTGTTTGTCCATGTTGAATGACTGTCATTTAGACATTATTTTATTGACAGGTGCTCAAACTAATAAAAAAGTTAGTTCAATGAACTATTACTCCTAACTCCTATCGCCTGATGGTTCATGAAAATGAAGACATGTGCTTGATGATGCCGAACAAATTATTATCTCAATTAGGAATGGCCGCACCTAATCGCCCAATGTGCGATCTCGATGCTTTAGGGGAATCGGTTCGAATAAATGTTCCGTTGTTGAACAAACAACAAAAGTATGTATTTGATACAATTATGAAAGTTGTAAATGATGGAACTGGAAGATTTTACTTTTTGGATGCTCCTGGTGGTACAGGAAAAACATTTTTAATTGCATTGATTTTAGCAACAATTCGTTTACAGAATGGAATTGCACTCGCACTTTCTTCGTCTGGTATTGCAGCTACATTGTTGGAAGGCAGTCGAACAGCCCATTGAGCGCTAAAATTACCATTGAATACTCAAAGCAACGAAACTCCGACTTGCAACATTTCGAAGAACTCTGTAATGGCAAAGGTTTTGCAGCAATGCAAGTTGATAGTATGGGATGAATGCACGATGGCACATAAAAAGTCTTTGGAGGCATTAGACAGAAATCTCAAAGATCTGTGAAGTAATCAAAACCAATTCGGTGGAGCGATGATTTTGTTAGCAGGAGATTTTCGTCAAACATTACCAGTTATTCCACGGTCTACACCAGCAGATGAACTGAATGCATGTTTGAAGTCGTCCATTTTGTGGACAAAAGTTAAGATACTAAATTTGAGCAAGAATATGCGTGTCGAATTGCAAAATGATCGATCTGGAGAAATGTTTTCAAAACAACTCATTGACATTGGTAATGGTAAAATCCCTGTAGATGTTATGACAGGCTGCATTACATTTCCTGTCAATTTTTGTCAGTCTACAGAATCAAAAACTGAGCTTATAGAAAAGGTGTTCCGAAACGTAGCTCAAAATTACAGAGATCATTGTTGGTTGAGTGAACGAGCTATATTAGCTGCCAAAAACACGGATGTAAATGAAATAAATTTCAAAATCCAAAATGAAATTTCCGGTGAATTATAAATCAATTGATTGCGCAACTAACCAAGATGATGTCGCCAATTATCAACCGAAATTTTTAAACTCATTGGATTTGCCGGGGTTACCTCCCCATAATCTTCAATTAAAAGTAGGATCGGTGGTCATAATGCTAAGAAATATCAACCAACCGCGACTTTGTAACGGCACACGGTTAGCAGTGAAAATATTAATGAACAATATGATAGAAGCAACTATTTTGAGGGGAAAATATAAGGGAGAGGATGTCTTGCAATTGACAAAATAGGACACTTATAATTGTAAGTAATCGTTGTTTATCATGGAGACATAAATCTATAAATATGAAAAGTGATCACTCCTAAATATGTTTTATTACTGTTGTTGTTGAAAAAAAGGGCAGAACAACGTCTGCCGGGGAAGCTAGTATAAAATAAATAAAGGCTAAAAGCTTAAACATACAAAAAAAAGACTTATTATTTTGAAATTTTGCAGCTTATCAATATTGTAGTTAATACAAACGATGGTCCAACCATAATGCACGATGTTAATAATTGTGAGTCACATAACGTCAAGTTTTTTGCCTAACTTAATTTGACATTTCTTTGTTTCGGTGTTTGACAAATTCAACCATGGAGACGTACACAATTGAGCAGAGCGTTAAAATTGTTGAAGCCTTTTAACAAAATGGGCGTTCAAATCAAAATAGATTTCGTGCACTTCGTGATTTTTTTGGTCAGCATAATCGACCAAAAATGTGTCCACAATCGGTAGAATTATGCGCAAATTTCAGCATATCTGGGCTATAGAAAATGTGAAAACACCTGTGCATGCTCGCCCAGTTCGTTCTGCAGAAAACATTGCTGTTGTTCGCGATAGTGTGGCAGAAGAGCGGTCAACTTCGGCTCGTCCTCGTGCCCAACATTGAACATCTCACGAACATCACTGATGCGAATTTTGAATTAAGATTTGAATTTACACGCTTACAAGGTTCAATTGACTCAAGAGCTGAAGTCTACTGACCATTTAAACCATTTAAAGTGAATGGTGACTTTACAAAGAAAATTATTTTCAGCGACGACGCATACTTTCACCTCAGTGGATTCGTTAAGAAGCAGAATTGCCGTATTTGGCCAAATGAGATTCCACGAGTGATTGCTGAAAAGCCGATGCATCCACAAAGAGTGACTGTTTGGTGCGGTTTATGGGCTTGTGGCGTCATCGGACCGTACTTCTTCGGCCAAGCAGTTACCATGAATGGTTTTCGCTATCGCGAAATGATAACGGACTTCTTTTCAACCAGAAATTCGGGATATGGACCTGGACGCGTATTGCCAAACTGTATATCAGTACAGAGCTCCGACGCTCTATAATAGACTACAGAATGCTCATTCAAATTAAGAGCATACTATATACTGTGTCAGATCAAAAGCAGATTTTTCTGTGTTGGTATACATTTTGCTCAGGAAACTAAGAGCAAAGTACCTGTGATTACAGAGCCATCGTTCACGTTGGTATAGTTATTGTGTGTGGTGAGTTCTGGGTTGGTATATATTTTGCTCAGGAAACTAAGAGCAAAGTACCTGTGATTACAGAGCCATCGTTCACGTTGGTGTGGTTATTGTGTGTGGTGTGTGGTGCCGTGACATAAGGCCAAGTGACAAAAGGCCAAATTTGTTTGTGACTTAAGGCCAAACATAAAATGTTTTGTCTTGAGCAACAGTACCTTGGGTGGCCCGCTTCGCGGGTTTTCAGGATTTTAAATCCCTTTTCGGGGCTCACACCCGCTCACGCAACTCCGTTGCTCCGCTTAGGGTATGTTCAGTCGCCAGGCAGGCGCCTGTAGCAACAGTTTTCCTGAGCAGCAGTACATAACTGTTAGTTGTTTACTCCAATTAATGTAAAATACAAAACTGTTGCTACAGGCGCCTGCCTGGCGACTGAACATACCCTAAGCGGAGCAACGGAGTTGCGTGAGCGGGTGTGAGCCCCGAAAAGGAAGTTAAAATCCTGAAAACCCGCGAAGCGGGCCACCCAAGGTACTGTTGCTCAAGACAAAACATTTTATGTTTGGCCTTTTGTCACTTGGCCTTATGTCACGGCACCACACACCACACATAATAACCACACCAACGTGAACGATGGCTCTGTAATCACAGGTACTTTGCTCTTAGTTTCCTGAGCAAAATGTATACCAACCCAGAACTCACCACACACAATAACTATACTAACGTGAACGATGGCTCTGTAATCACAGGTACTTTGCTCTTAGTTTCCTAAGCAAAATGTATACCAACCCAGAACTCACCACACACAATAACTATACCAACGTGAACGATGGCTCTGTAATCGCAGGTACATTGCTCGATCTGAACTAGCATATAGTTTGCTTCAGCTTTTTTAATATTTTACAAGCAAACTGCATGTGACCACAGAGCGCTCTGTGGTAGCATACAGTTTGCTCTACAATACTTTCAAATTCGGTGAGCAGAAAATGGCTGAGCACAGACTATGGAGATCTGTGCTGATATACAGTTTGGCAATACGCGACCTGGACGATATGTGCTTCCAACAGGATGGTGCCACTTGCCACACAGCCAACGAAACAATAGCTCTTTTGCGCGAGAAATTCAATGGCCGTGTTATCTCACATGCGTCGTGGCGATGTTAATTGGCCGCAACAATCATGTGATTTGACACCGTTGGACATCTTTCTTTGGGGATATTTAAAAGAAAAAGTGTACGTCAATAAGCCAAGTACAATTCAAGATCTAAAAGATGAGATATTTCGGCACATTAACGATATTTTGTTTTACACATAATTGTCTAGATCCTTCTATCATAATTAAAAATATTAAGATAATATTAATATAAAATTTTTGTTTTATTTACAAATAACATTGTGCGTTTTCGTTCACAATAGCTTCATTCTCTTATAAGACTTTGCAATTGTGAGTTTCTTTAAATTTAAACTCTTAACTCTAAACCTAAACTTGTTTTACTTTGGTTAAAATGCAAACCAAAACTTAAAGGTTAATTAGATTTTTCAATGACCAATGAAATATTCGGCACTAAAAGATCAGTCCGTTAATGATAATTCAATATTAAAAGTTTGAAAAGAAAAAGGTTTTCTGTAAAATCTATCGAAACACCAGTGATTTCTAAGTGTTGAACAATTTATTTTAAGGAGAAGTAACTTGAAATTAAGAAACTTCACTCAATTTTGTTTTCGTAGCAGTCAAAAAAGAAAATGATTTTCTTGTTAAATGTATCCGAAAATGTGTGATGCAAAGGTGCCAGACAAATTACCTGCCAATTCCAAGCGGCTAATGAGCACCACTTTTTATGAGAAGAGATGCTATTGAAAAATTTGTCAACTTCCTCGAAAGAGGGTGTACTGTTGCAGTAAATTTTACCACAACAAGTTTCACTAGCCTATTAAGAAAATATTCTGTAACGGTGTTCAACCTTTCCTTTTAAGTTGTAGCTCCAAAACACTTGTATAGCTTAGTAGAAACCTGAGCCCGTGTCGCATTAAACCAAAGCGATCGCTCAATAATTGATTGTAGTTTTGACAATCCCTCTCTCTATATTTCTTTATTCATATGATAACAACGACAATCAATTATTGAGCGATAGCTTTAGTGGTTTCCATTAACCATATCCGTGTTTTTAAAGTATTCTAGAGAAGCAACAAAAACAGGGTTTTGAGCTTCCGAAAGAGTTTGTAAATTGAGTGGAGCAGTTGGTTTTAAAATCTACTATAATAGTATAATAGCTGCCTAAGCTTTTCCATCTGTCCTACTCTTCAGGTCTCTTTCCGAGTAGATGGAAAACAGCATTTGTCCAGCATGTCCCCAAAAAAGGCGAATCTTCTTCCCTCTCTAACTTTAGTCCAATTGCAATTACATCCCTTCATTCCAAGCTCATGCAAATCCTGATAAATTATCAGCTCAAAAAATATCTCAAAGAACGAAAGCTTCTCAATGACCGGCAGTATGTCTTCCTTAGCAATAGGTCCACAGATGATGTGATGGTAGGTATATTTCACCGAAAAGTGGAACAAATCTTTACATCGTTTTGGAGAAAGTAAGATTATATTGCACTTAATATTTCAAAGGTAAAGGAAAGTAAGATTATATTGCATTTAATATTTCAAAGGCATTTGACAGAGTTTGGCATCAAGCTCTTTTATCGACTCCAAGTAGTATTGGACGGTTTCAAATCTGATATCCACAAAATAAGCGCTAGTGTGCCACAGGGCTCCGTTTTGTGGCCAACACTCTTTCTTATGTTCATAAAAAATGATCTTTCGTCTGAAACTTCTAATCCACTTAATTGTTTCGCTGACAATAGTACCCTCAGCATTCCATATTCGTATTTCGATTCACATCCTTGTACTTCGGATGTGTACTTCCAACGGCAGCGTATGATAAGCTCATTAAATTCTGATCTTGACAGCATTGTTCAATGGGGAATCTAAAACCGTGTAGAATTTAATGCTTCGAAAAATCAATGCTGCTTAATGTCGCTTGAATTTACATTTTGACATTATCCAAGATAAAATATTAAAAGTCAAAAGTTTCTTCCTAATTTGAAAATGATGTCCCACGAAGTGTTATGGAAAACGCTTTAGAAAGAGCCCATCTCAATGAGCATGAAGCTGGTGTTCATTTGAGGGACATTATATACCATACTTATCCCAAAACAATCTCCATATATCATACTTTGTGATTCTAAAATTAAATTATTTACATAAAATGGAGTTTTAAAGGGCGGACTTTATGTTATAAAATCGAAATCAAAATAAATCAATTTGTTTGCCAATGAAATGCAGATTTACAAAATCGGCACCTTGACAGTTTAAAATTAAAAATTAAAAGGAAAGTGTCAGGGCCGGGACTCAAGAATCACGATTAAGATGAACGATCGTCCAAGTGCGAAGTTTTAGTATCGAACGTGCTATTTAAAACATACTTACATAAAAATCAACATTGTTTTTTAAATATTGAAAACATTTTCTGATTTTTTTTTTATATTTATAAACTTTGACTTTAAGATTTGGACTTAAATTCACAGAAAATCACAGAGTTTCAAAGTAAAGGAATTAACCTATTTATTTCAAAAGTTAAATTTTGTTAGTGCACAAGTTCAAGATGCCTCAATAATTTTCCACACACAAAATTCTTAAGTAGGAACTTTTTTGTTTTTCGTTCAAAGAATAACAACATATGTTTCAGCAAGTGCGATTTCAAATTCCAGTATGTCATCGGCTAAAATAGACTCAGCATAAGTATATCTACAGTCTGATTTGACATATGAAAAACACAGAAACTCCAAGACCTATTGTAAAATGTGATCCGTTTATCTTTTTCATAACATACCAAAACTCTTTTGATTCTTTCATTTAAGAATTTTGCTTTTCACTCAGCTTCTTTTTTTTTAAGCTTAGTAGATTAATGATAAGTGTGTTAGACTGTTATATCAAAGGGCTAAAATAAATTCTCAGCCGCTGCAACCTAAAAACAATTCTTTTCAGGGGTATCGCTCCTGATTTTAAAAATTGTTGGTCCCCTCTGTACCTGCTGATACCACGCATAAAGCAATATTTGAGATTTGTATGTCCCTAGGTTCCGGTTCTCTACAAAACATGTTTTCCTCTAATTTAGTTTAGCGGGTATTTTCGTTTATTCGCGAGTTTTTTTTTAATTTTGAAAAGTTAAATTTCAGACTGCGTTAAAATTAAGGAAAAACTTCTTTCGTGCCTTCATAAAGATTATTTGTCAAACCATTCTTGTTTAAAAGTCTTTTGTCTGGTCGTAAAAATCATTGCTAGCACTTAAAAAGCTTTTTAAACTTTGTTTATGATTTACTTTTAATTTATCAATATTACGCATCCTTTTTTCCAATTTCTTAAGTATTTATTCACTGATCTGGAATTTCTTCATAAAGTGATAAAGGTGAAGGGAATATAGCAACATCAGCACAGTTTTTAAAGTGTTCCTGTGGCCCACATCCAAGAGCACCAGTTCCACCCTTACATGCTCCCCATGAATTGGCTGCAAAATAATATTCAATTTCAGAAAAAAACTAATATTCAGATCACTTCTGAGAGTTCAGAACATTTAGTGTGAAACTCACCAGTTATGTAAGTCCACCTAATAACACAATGATTACATACTACGTCTGACGGTATGATCACGGAAACATTAAAGAAGCCCGTGCCAAAGGAATTCAAAATATGTTCATAATCTCCTGAAATAAGTTGCAGGGGTTCTTCATTGAAACATTCCTCCGACTCTGGTCGAGAATCAATGTTGCACAAATGAAAAACAAATTTTCCCTTATGGTTGGTAGTTATTTTCACACTTAATTCAGCTATTTGGCCAGCAGTATAACTTTCAACAATTATTCCTTGACCGAAAGTTCCGCCATTCTCATGGGGTCTAGGAGTTGCCTCACCGTAACTATCACCACAGATTCCACATTTTCCTCCATGAACTGACCATTGGTTCTAGATTGATGAAAATATTTTTGTTCAAAGATGATCGCATGATATCTGCTTATGCTGAGACTCACACCGTATCCACCACAAAATAATCCATTGTCGTCGTAGTTTGTAGGTGCTGAAGGATCGATTCTCCATCTTGATCCCCGGCTTACAGGCTTCATCATCATCCCATGGCTCTCAACACCAACAAAACATCCAATAGACATAAATAATATAATGCTAAGTTTAATAAATCGCATATTTAAGAAAAATTATTTAACTAGAACTATGAAATGATGAAATATCTTATATGTAGGTGAAGGTATCCAACAGAAATGTCGAATAACTGAAGAGTTTTACCTAGTTTTATAGGTGAAGGAACAGCCAACTTCAAAGTCTAGCTTATCTTATCTTCACATAAAGAAACATAGAGCCTTTCCGATAGTAATAATTGGTATAATTGATACTACGAGTAGTACACCAACTATTTGCAATTTCCATCTTTTCTTACATTTCTATGTATGAATATGGAGTGCTCTTTTATCGGGAGTACATTTGTGAATTATTATTTTAAAAGGTTTATATTGAAAACTCATATTGCTAAGATCCACTTTTGAGCTCAATGACAGTGGCAAATAAATATAATTTTGAGTACTATAATTGTTTTCATTCGAGGAGGATTTTGAAAAGCAATTTATTTGATTTGTGATATCACGGGAAACAAGTTGTTTGGAGAGTTTTGCGAGTATAATTATAGTTAGCAAATATTGAAGACTAATATTCATCGATATCTCCTTTCTCTCCACCCTCGGTCTCGGTCGTGCTGTGTTTAGTACCCCTTGGCATAATGGCTAGTGCGTTGGACTGTCATGCAAAAGATCTTGGGTTCGATTCTCAGCCGTTGTAAAAATGTTTTTTTAGGGGTGTACTGGGTCTTGCGAGGAATGAACAAATCCTCTAAGAGAATCTCTTGTCAGGAAAAGTGCTCCTGATGTGCCGTTCGGAGTCGGCAGTAAATCGTAGATCCCCTCCATTCCTGATAACATACACAAAGGAATAGTTGAGAGTTGTAATCACTAGGCTCATGGTTCTTTTCGAGCTGTTGGGCCACCAAATTTATTTATTTTATTTTATTCGTGCTATGTTTATGTTCAATATTATAATATTATAAGCGGTTCAATACGTGTGAATTATAAAAAAAAATGCTCTGATACTGGGGCCATGGGTCTTAGGATTTTTTTGTAAACACACATAGGTTTATATGTATCGACCATTAAGAAAAAACATAATATGTATATACATACATACTGTAATATTTTTACTAGGTTCGTTAAATAAAACTTATTACTCTTTTAAGTATTTCTTCTTCATTTACACTTTCCAAATCAAAACAATAAATCTAATATAATCAACTCAAATACCTACTTTTATTTAAATTTAAATCACACTTATTTTATAACACTTTCCAAAATCCAATAAGCAAACTTTTGTACACTTTCATAATCAAAAATCAACTATGTTCCGCTCACCGTGAACACTCCCTTATACGCTCAAATTCGTTTTTCTCGAAACTAAATCGATAAGGTTCTTGTCTTAGAATGTTCTAGCTCTTTGGAATAACGGGAAATATATATATGACATTGAAAAACTGCTTTTTGTTCCTTCCATAAAGTAGATTTGCTATTTTCCAACAGATGGCGCTCTATAAAGCACTGTGTCGGTGTTGTGCGTAGCAATATTATAAATACTAGCCGACCCAGCTCTCGAAATTCGAGTGCCAATTTATTTATTAAATTCATTATCATTCAATGAAAGACAGAGAATTCATAATTTTTTTTAAACTGTTGAATGTAATGAGAAGTACCTACAAAGCACTCAATCCTGGAGTCCAAAGGAAAACAGTTAATGGTAAACAAACTTTCAAACCTATACACATTTTTGACACATTAACAATTTTTGTTTCGATTCTTTCATGTCATTGTCCTTCAGCTGTTGTTATGGCCATAATATTGGAATCGAACCCACGACGTCGACGGAGTGGCGTCAACCTGTGAATTTTGTGCAACATCTAAAACTTTCACTCTCATCATTTTTTCATATCGCGGCAAGAAAAAAAAAAAGGTTGTGTGTACTGACGTACGCGCGGTAGAAGTAAAGCTTTTTTCCCTCAGCCTTCATAAGATTCTACCCTTCAAGCGTACAAACATTTTGTATTCTAAAAGCATGTCGCTGATAGCGTGTCCTTTTGACATGTCACTGACAGCTGCATAGAAAATTTTTTACCCTCAACGCCGGAAAAGAAGTTTTACTTCAAAAATATTAATCATTCTATTGGGACTCGAAGCTACGTCGTTGCAGAGACGTCAACCTGTGAATTTTGTGTTAGATACATCTAAAAATTTCACTCTCATATTTTTTTCATAAATATCACGGCAATAAAAAAAATATATATCATTTTATTGGGACTCGAACCCACGTCGTTGCAGATGTCGCTAGTCGATTTGACATTTCTAATTATTTTTGTTTTTGTTTTCCGGGTATTTTTTTGCAATTTTTATTTATTGTTTTAAACAATTTCTGTGTATTATATTTAAATAATTTTGTCATTCTGCACATCTATGCAAAAAATTCTTTCGTTTAATATGTAATTTATGCCCCTTCAGTTTTTGTGGGCCGCGAAAAGTATACCACAAAAAACATGTTCGCCGTTTAATTATATATGATGATAATACTGTATTACAGTATTATAGATATAATAATGTAATATTTTTGCTAGGTTCGTTAAATAAAACTTATTACTCTTTCTAATATTTCTTCTTTATTTACACTTTTCAAATCAAAACAATAAATCTCAATTTGTAATCAACTCCAATACTTTTATTCAAACTTAAATCACACTTCTTTAATTCCACAATCCAATAGTTCAGCTTTGCACACTTTCATAATCGAAAATAAACTGTGTTCCGCTCACCGTGTACACTCTCTTATATACTCAAACCAGTTCTTCTCGAAGGTTCTTGTTTAGAATATTCTATTTGCTTGGAATAAGGGGAAATTCATATGGAGATAGAATGTTCTAGTAGTTTGGAATAAGGGGAAATTTAGATGCGATGGAAAAGAGCTTTTTTTGTTCCCTCATAAAGCAGATATGTAATTCCCAACAGATGGCGCTGTAGGAGTATAAAGCTCTGTTCGCAACAATAATGTTACGCACAATACCGACACAGAGATTTATACAGCGCCATCTGTTGGAAAATAGCATATCTACCTTATGGGAGGAACAAAAAGCTCTTTTCCAATGTCATATGTATTTCCCCTTATTCAAAGCAACTAGAACATTCTAAGACGAGAACCTACTCGATTTAGTTTCGAGAACAACGAATCTGAGTATATAAGAGAGTGTTCACTGTGAGCGGAAAACAGTTGATTTTTCATTATGAAAGTGTGCAAAAGCTTTTCTTATTGGATTGTGGAAAGTGTTATTAAACAAGTGTGATTTAAATTTAAGTAAAAGTATTTGAGTTGATTATAAATTGAGATTTATTGTTTTTATTTGGAAAGTGTAAATAAAGAAGAAATACTAAAAACTAATAAGTTTTATTTAACGAACCTAGTAAGAAATTACAATATAGCCATGCAAAGACAAAGATTTTTTTTTTAAATCCATAAAACTTTCAATTCTTGGTATGCGCGTTTTTAAACAACTTTTGGGGAATAATCACATATCAGATATATTGCTTAAAATGCTGCGAATTATACACATATCTACATGCTAGAGTAAACTTTCATATTTGCTCAGGTGCATCGAAAACTTATCGCAGCACCTACTGGATAGAATACAGAATAGAGCTTTAAAACTGATAGGCGACAGAGCGATTATGGAAACAGTTGTTTCGCTGGAACACCTTCGTTATGTCTCTTGCTTATCACTGTTTTATCGCTATTTCTTCAAACCTTACTGAAATAGCCAATTGCATTCCTTCCCTAAATTGATTTTAGCGTAATACCCGCTTTGCTAGGAATGCTCATAAGTATACCCTCAAGCCTAACTTCGGACGTACCGTCAAGTAAAGAGATACTTTTTTTAGTCGTAACACACGAATGTCGAATTCCTTACTCTTTTTTCCTTTTTCAATATTATTTAATGATTTCAAATGTTATTTAAGACAAATGTACATCGTTATCTCCTACTCAATTCTCCATCTATTTTCTAAAAGCTTGCACTGTGTTAAAACATTGAGGCTAGTCTAAACCCCTTGAATGGTCATCTATGATTATTAAGAAAAAAGGTGTTCGTAATCGTCAAATGCATTTGCAAGAAATTTGACTGGTGTTAATCAAACAGACTTTGTGCAAACAGAACGATTGCGTTTTTGACGATAGTAATATCTGCGTCAAAAAAACAAAGATCATTGGCCGATTAAATTTGACGGAGATTTGACGTTTTCAAAAAAGATTTTGTCTTTCATTCTCTTTCATTTTACAGAAACGTTTTACTTATTTTGACAATTCAAATATTACAAAAAAACACAATAAATACTATTTAAGTAAACACTCGTGTTTAAAATAAAAATAAATTGCCCAAAATTTTAGTTGAATTAGTAGGTACGATGTTAAAGATGTTTTAGTATAAAACTAGGTTAAAACAAAGATTTTGCAAATTATAATCGAATATAGCATCATACTGTCTCTACACTCTTATTAAAGTTAAAATCATTTTTTAGAATTCATATGACTCTTTGAAATTTACAAACGTCAAAAAGGCCTATTAATTAGGTATATTCTTGCACGAACAGGCATTGTTTTAGATGTGTTCAGAGGCAATTTACTAAGAAAACTGCTTTAGTACGATACTATACTCTGTTCAATTTATATTTGCAGTACGAGCTTTATGAGAGAGCTTTTTCAGAAACACTGGTGCCTGCTGCTGCTTACACGGCAACTTAACTTAAGAAATTGCCACTGAAATAAGAAAGAGAATCACTGAGTTACATTAAAATTGTTTGTGTAATCTTCTTTGAGCTCACGTACAGCCCACCATGACCTATCTACTCCATAGGTGAAAGGACAAGGAGACTGATCGTGATTCGTGATCGCCAATTTGCAACCAACCCTTATTGTGTTTATTAAAAAAAACACTGAATCAGAGTTACCATTGTCGAGTTGATAGAAATTCATAACTTTCAGGATTTAAGATTTTTCGAGCTTTTGGTAGCAAATATTTTTCGGAGATTTGCGGCAATTTTTAATGCTCCTATGGCAATCTTGTAAGAGCTGTAAATTAAAGATAGCTTATTGAAATCCATAATGGTCAGACTGAAAGGCAAATATTCTATCTTCCCTGTACTGCAAATATAAACTGAACAGAGTATAGTTAAAAATTGTTTAAAATTAAGAATGAGTTAGTAAACCACTTTAAAGTTAGCGAATTGTTGAGTAGTATCATTCTTATACATAAATACTCGTAATAAGCTGTTCAAAATATTGCGCCAGTGATTTATGCTTTCTTCATTCTAAATAGCTACCATATCTACATAATTTGATCCGGATAGCAAGGATACCATAATAATTTTCTTTCGAAATAAATAGTTCCTTAAATGATTCCTGGCAAAGTTCTTGGTATTTTTGTATGAAATATTATGTAAATGTGAAGTCCCCTTAAAATCAAAATATTAAATGATCCTTTCATCTTACTCATTTCACAATTAATAAACCACCCAATAAGCCAACCACCAACTTCCAACCAAGCAATCACATTCTTTCAGTTTAAATGGCAAATCAACAATCGGAACAACTCATAATAGGGCAACGCGGAAAATACATTGCATAGATTTAGATTTCGCCAAATCACATGCACACATACAGTCTTTCATACGCTTTTCTCTCTAACTACAGAAAGAGACACGTATCAGTTGAGTTAAGTAGGAGTAGGATGTGTGTCGTAAAAAGTTTACTTTCTTGTTCGGTTTGCTCCGCGATCGTGTGATATAAAATATTTATTTTTACAGTATATTTCCAATATTCCACTTTAAATTTATGAAATTATTGTTTTTTAAATTGTGTTGATGCAATTCCCTGAAAAAAAATTGATTTTCTTTGCTTAAATCTGTATTTTCTTTCAAAGTAAAATTCGAAATGAGTTTCATTTTTTTTTTCAATATCGGTTCCCGTTTAGTATACCGTTAGTGGTGGTCGGCAGAGTATATCTAATAATGAGTAGGGACACTCTCCAAGTGTTTCTAATCAGTAAATTTTTTTTAAGTACACAGAAACGAGAAATAGATGAAAATAAGAAGTGTGATGGTGAAAGAGAGATAAGAATTCAACTCGTCGCGCCTTTGAAAATACATTATGAAAAAAATGTAAACAATTCCCAATCCACTCTTCCTGGTGTGACCAACTTCTTTAAAAAAAATACTTAAGAAGTAAAAATACTGTTGCTACTACTCAACCAAAAATGGCTTCGTTTTATTTTTTGAGAATACCAAACAAATATCAAATGAATATTTCAATATTTAAATATGAAATACAAATTTAAGATTCATTTATATGGTCTATATCATTAAAAAAAAATAATCGACAGAAATAAATCCAGTATCACGAAAAAAAAGAATATGGTCACTCAAAAGAAGAGAACGGCACAGAGAAAGAATACGCACACAAGCAACCAACCTATCGCGCCTTTAAAAAAACCTTATGAAAAAATATTGCATTTATATATCTTACGAATGAGATTGTTTGTGGTTGTGCTTGAAAAAAATATTGTGGGTTTTTCTTACATTAGTGAATTGTCGTAAGGATTAAAATTAATACTTTGGAACTTCTCACGCTTATTGTTTGTTTTTGTTCTTGTTTTTATTTGTGATAGTAGGACTTGCATATGTGTAGAGAGTGTCCCTACTCATTATTAGATATACTCTGGTGGTCGGTCTTTTCTTCGATGTGCCAGTTAGGAAAATATCGTTAAATTCAAATATTCAAATTTCTTGTGTTTTATTTTAAAGCAGTGTTAATTATTTTTTTTTGGAAATCGTTTGTGTTTTGTGTTTTCCTGTTAGCCCCATCATGGAGAATCTGTTTTTTATTCATAATTTCAATGTGAAAATTCCATTCAGAAGTTATTCGATTCAGTGCTAAAAGTGTTGATATGCCCCTTAAAGCAGCTTCGAGCCTTGAGCCACATAATCTCTTGTCCATTATTTTTATTATTAAAAAAGTGCTGTGAATGTGTGTTATTCTTTTTAAAGTGCATTTAAAGTGTGAGCTTATTTGGTGAAGAAGATGATAAGTCGATATGTCACACAAGAACGTACAGTACAACCTAGCATTTCAGACATTAGGTAAGTGATGTTTTTTAGAAATTCAATTAGAATTATGATTTCATTTCATGTTTTGTTATAATTGTGGATTGCGTCGTAGAAAGATCTCTGCTGGGTATTATTTTTGAAAAAAATATGCCTGTAAGGTACACTCGTTTCGACTTTCACGGGTTTTTTTCGGGGAAAAAATGTGTGAAATTTTAGAAAAGTTTCGTTGAAATTTGTTCAGGATTTTATTCACTCTGATTCAGACATTGATAAAAGGAGAAAGCTCCATAATTTGTTCATTTTTGAAGAAAAGCATCACTTAAAGTAGATATACACGGCTCAGGTTTCCATTAGGCAATTTCCAAAACAAAATACGGGCAAAAAATATATAAGATGTCCACAGTAACATTTATTTTGCGCGCAAAGTCCCTACACGGAAAATAGGTATTGTTCTTAAGTTCCTAAGCATCTGCAACACTATATACATATAATGTATTAGAAAAATCGTTGCAATTGAAATTTAGATAGAAGAAATTAAAAAAAAACTTATGATGTAGGCCCTTGCCTGGCGACTGAACATGCCACAATTGGAACGAAGGAGTTTGAACCCAGATGATGTCTTTTGCCATCTATAACTGCATTTCTGACCTCAGGCGATTGGAGCAAAAAATGTTTATGGATTTTGCAAAAAAAATCTTCGTCTTCAATGCCTTTGCGTGGCTATATTTTCTACCCAACGCCTTGTAGGAGGTTGCGGTAAAAAAAAATACTTGCTTAGATTTCTCACAGCTATCCACAGGGGAAATCCAGAAGCGTCTGCGAGGTCTGGTTTTCGAAATATTGCAATTCAATGTCACTTGGCTGTTTTTCGACTGACCTCATTTGGTTCTGATGAGATATTTCCGCAACCCAGCCTTGAATAGAAATGGCATTTTCAGGCTTCATACTCCCATTTAAGAGCTTTCTAGCACTGAAAACCAAAACTTTCTATGAGGTCTGGTTGTGAAAATATTTGCATCAAAAGTGAATCTAAAAATGCATCTCTGACCTCACGCAAAAACCCTTTGGAAGGCAACCATTTTCTACCGCAAACCCCTTAGGCTTAGGTTAGAAAATATAGCCACGCAAAGGCATAAAAGACGAAGATTTTTTTTGCAAAATAGATAAAATTTGTTTGGCTCGAATC